>JAWWNI010000516.1:0-345453 GCA_034642065.1 Darevskia nairensis | reverse complement strand
GGGCGTGTCGGGGGCCGTCCAGGCGGCCCGGAGGCAGGGCTGGAGGGGGAGCCAGGCTGCCTGGGGCTGCGGCGGGGTCGGGGCTGGAGCGAGAGAGCGGCCGCGCCTCCCTTTCCCCGCAGCCAGACGGCGCAGAGGACCGACGGAGCCAGCCGCCCGCCGACGGCCTTGCCTGCCTGCCTTGCCTCCCGCGCCCGCCCCGTCCGCATGGGCCGCCGCTGACCGTCGCCCCTCGCTCGCCCGCCCGCCCGCTCGCTCGCCATGGAGGTGGCCCGGCTGCTCCTGCTGCTGCTGCCCTGCCTGGCCGCCCGAGCAGGTAAGAGCGCGCCGGACGCACCGTCCGACCGGCACGTCGGAGCGCTTTCCAGCCCGCGCCGAGGGTCTCTTGCGCCGGCTGGGGGGCTTGGCTGGTGCGCCCCGTCGAGGAAGGAGACAGTTTCCTTCTTCCAGAATTGGGGGCGCCCTCTTCTTTGGACGGAGTGTGTGTGGGGGGGAGGTCGGTGCTTTGAGTCCAGGCAAGGGGGTTGCAATTTGGATGGATGTGAATTGGGGAGACCGCCCCGTCTAGGATGGAGGTCCGGAATGATTTTGGCACAGCGCACGACCCCGGCTTGGGGGGGGGGAATTGGCGCCGACGGTTCTTCTTCTGGAGACCCCTCTTGGCATGGGTGTGTGTGTGTCGATATATTGGGGGGCGAGGGCGGGCAGGTGAGGTTAGCAGCCAGGAGGCCGGGGTGATGGGCGCAAGGAGAACGGTGGCCGGCGAATTTGTGGCGGTGAAAAGGGGCGATGTGTTGGGGTCCCCCCCCCCGCCAAGGAGGTGTACACCCGCCAAGGGCAGGTGAGGCGCCGCAGCGGGACCAAACTCCCCACTGCCGGATTCAAGAGAGTTTTTGCTCTCGGGGCTCCGGCGCAAAGGGCTTTTGGAGCTGAGAAGCTTAACAGGCTGCCAGGACGTGGAAGGGGGGGGCAGTTGGGGGGCCTTTAACTGCAGGGGAGGTTGCCCAAGTTTTGGGGAGCTGCAAGATGTTCCTGGGGGGGCGCAAGAGGTCTCTTTACCTGGCCTACAGCCAGCCTGCTCTAGAAGCGCTGGTGTGACTTGGGAGGGGACACGCTCCCCCGTCTGTCACTCATCCCCTCTCTGCCCCCCTAATTTATGCAGCTCGCCCGCGCCCACCAGGTGGCAGTGCCCCCCCAGCGCCACGTGGTGATCTGGCCTCCGCTGCTTCATCTATCCTCCCCCCCCCAAAAAAATAAGGTGACCCTAGAGGTATGGGGCTTGTTGGCACATTCAGCGGGGGGGGGGGCGTTGTCGTCGGGTGTACATTTAATGAACCCCCACCTCGCCATAAACAATTACCTTTTGGGAACGGGGGGGGGGGTTGACCTACGCCATTTTCATTGCCCCCCCCAAAAAACCTGTGGAGTCTATGATTCTATGATTCTATTTAATACGTTTATTCTCCCCTTCCCAAAAATCCTGCCGGAGAAAAGAGATTAGGGGAGGGTCGCCTCCGAAATCTCAGCGCTGGAGAAGCCCCCAGTTAGTCTTAGGGTCCCCGCTGATTGGGGGGGGGGCTGTTGCTGAAGTGTGCCTGTATGGAGGGTACCCCTTTTTGCTATTGCAGACGGATAGCCCTTAAGCCTTCGGATTTTTCCTGGGGGTGGGTGTCAGTTCCTTTTTTTCTAATGCAGCTCTCCCCTCCACCCTTGCTTTTGGGGGGGGGGGGTCAGTCCCCTTTCCCTTCTGCAGGAGTCTCCCTTCAGTCTTGACAGTTTTGGGAAGCAGTCACCTTTTGCTGTTGCGGGGGGGGTGTCCTCCAGCATTGGCTTTGGGGGGGGTCAGTCTCCTTTGGCTACTGCGCAGGAGCCCCCTTCAGCCATGGGGATTTTTGGGGGGGTGTCTCCCAAGACCAGTTTGGAGACGAGGCGAGGGGGTCTTTATGCAGCGGGAGGGGGGGTCTTTACGGACGCCGCTGCCTCGCTCCTGCTCCTCCTCCTCCTCCTCCGCTGCCCGGTCTACCTCGCCCCCCCCCCGGCTTCTGCCCAGACAGGGCGGCCTTTGTGCGCCCGAACAGTGAGCGAGTGTGCGAGTCCGCCCGGGCGGAGGTTGTTTGCCTTTGGGCGGCGGCCCCCGAAGCAGCTCCTTAGCCGCAGAGACCCCCCCTCTCCGCTCCCCACACCCCCGCAGGGCGAGGAGGCGCCTTGCATGGCCACCCCTGGCACCCCTAAATCGGTGGATTTTTCCCCCCCCCCGCCTTCTGCACGTTCTGCCCTTCCCTGGGAACAGGCAGCAGGAGACCAACCGGTGCAGCCGCCCCGCAAACGGACAGGGGCGCTTGCCGTACGGCACCGGGCGAGTTTCTGCCTGCTTCCTAGGCGTCAGAGCTGCCTTTGAAAGGGACTCTCCCCCTGCACCATGAGAAGAAGGAGAAGGCGAGGGGGGAGGGTCTGGACGCCTGTCCCCCCCCCTCCAAAAAAGTGGGTCCTCACCACTTTTCGAGGAATTTCTCCCTCTCCTGCGCGTCCGTCCCGGCCAGGTTGCGGGGAACAGACAGGCGGGAGATCAACCGGTGCAGTCACAGGTGTGGGGATGCCCGCAGCACCTGCCGGATTTGTGCCTGTTTCTAATGCACAAGAGCTGCCTTTTCAAGCGACCCCCCCCCTGCACTAAGGCAGCGACTTTTCCTGCTCCCCCCCACTTAAATTGGGGGCGGGCTGCAGTGGGGCTGGGCGATGCACCCCCTTTCGCCCCTTTCCTCCGCTCCTTCCTTCCTCCTCAATAAGTATCTTACGGTTTGCCCCGGACCTCCTTCTGAGGAGGGGGGGGGCAAGGGGGTGTTGCCATCAGGCTTGGTCCCTGGGAGCAGAGGAGAGCTGGGGGGCTGGGTCCCCCTTGCCGGAGGCGGCCCCAGAGAGAGGCTGGCCAGCTCCTTCTTGCCGCTTGACCTCCAGGGACCCTTTTGAACTCAGAGGAGCCAAGGATCAACCTGGAGGTCTCCCGGGCAGCTACCTGCAGGGGCGCACTAGCGCTGCTCTCCTGCAACGGGAGCAGCTGGCCGGCAAGGCCCTTCTTGCCCCTGGAATGCCCCGAGCAACCTGTGCAACTCACTGGTGCGTGATTTCATTACTGTCACCACCATCACTTAAGAGCTGTGGCTTTTCTTTTTTAACGGTGGTTGGGTGGACCATCCGTCCAGGGTCCGGCAGCTGCGATAGCAGGGGGTTGGGATGGATGACCCCTGGTGGTCCCTCCCAACTGTGCAGTTCTACGATTGCGTCGTCCTGAACGTATGTGCTGCAATGGGGGCTTTCAGGAAATAATAGATCCTGGTCTGGGCGGGTCAGGGGCTCTCAGCCCCCCCCCCCCTGCAGCCAAAAGCTCGGGAGTCAATAAATACCTACATGTCCCAAGGGACTCCAACTTCTCCAAGAACCCGATGTAGGATGTGACTCTGCCCTCTTGTCCTCTGGTGAGTTTTGCGGGGGGAGGCATTCAGTATGGCTTTGCTAGATGGAAGGGGTACAAATTATTATTATTATTATTATTATTATTATTATTACCGGTATTATTATTATTATTATTATTATTATTAGTTCTTTGACCTACAGGGACCCAGAATGCTGAGTATAAGCATGATTATTGGGGGGAGGGGATTTGAGGCCACAGAACCCCTTTTTGTTGAGTTTCAGGAAGGGAAATGGTTTGGACTCAGCTGGCAAAGAGAATAGTCTAAGCCGGGTTGTTGATGCCAAAATGCAAATTTGCCCCCAACGCTTAGCAAAGGATGCATGGAAGAGACAGGCAGGGAAATATGCCCCTCCCCCCACCCCGTTAGTTGGACCCCCTCCAGGGTTCGATTCCAAAAAGAGCTTGGGATGTATTGTGTCAAGAGAGGGTTGGGTTGCCATGTTTTTTCCAGGGCAGAGCTCCTGTGCATTTAACAGCTGTTGCGGTGAAACCTTTCTCCTGGCCAAGGGGGTGGTAGGAACTGTGCCTGTTGTTCTCCTGCCTGTCACACAGATGGTTTTTTTTAAAAGGCCATTTGCTGGGAATGGGATAAACCGAGTGATAAAATCAGAGTGTAGGGGGGAACTTCACCTGTTGGGTTTATGCCTGGCAGGCGACTCCAGAAATAGGTGGCTCATGTTTCTGTCAAGCCTGTTTGCAAGAAGAAGACCCACTGACCTCCTTTTTGACAGCCACCTGAAAACTCTGCCGTACCCATTTGATGGAATAGCACAATTGAGGCCCTAGGTGTCCCGTGTTGAAATCTGGACTGAGTTTCCCCACAGGAGGCCTGAAAACCCACCATTTTGGCCCTCTGGTGGGGAGCAAAGCAGCACTGAGCCCCCTCTCCACCCATTACCCTTGGGACCCCTTAACCTTTCTCCCTCATGCGAAGGAGGAGTGGCTAAATGAGAGGCAAAACTCTGAAAGCTTTACTGGTTGAATGCCGGCCTGTCATGAGGCTTTTCAATCTTCATGCATGCCTGTGGTTGGACATTAGCACAGCCTTCCGCCCAGGCAGCTTGCAGCCCAGGCGTCCCCAGAGAGTTTAAAAATAGCAAATTGAAAACTAGACAAATATACGAAGAAACAATCCTCATTGCTGAATCCTCCACCAGGTCAACCATCTCTCAGTGGGGACATGCAGACTTTGGAGTTGACACAGAGCTCTTTGTCAGGAAGGATGGGGGAGGCCTTTCCCTCCAGACCCAGAGCCAAGCCGCTTGCAAGAGGAAATGCGCGCAGACGGAGACAATGACATCAGGGAAAAAAAACACATTTCCGCCTCCCTGAGCTGTCCTCTGCTGGCTCTAGGTCTCAGCCATGTCCCTGACAAAGAGCTCTGTGTGACTCCACAAACTTGTGCTTGTCGTGAAGGATGCAACGCCCAGTCTGAGCAACCCAGGCCCATTCAAATCACAGAACTGCAGATTTGGGAGGGGTCCCAAGGGTCATCTAGTCCAACCTGTGTCAGAGGTCAGCTGGGCACAGCAGAAGGGTGTTTATAAGTAGGCTGCGTAATCTCATTTATGTCAGGTCTGGTTTGAGGCAGACTCTGAGCTCCTCTTCCACACAAAGAAACCTTACTCTGATCCTTAACATTGAAAACTCACACAACAATTTGTCATGGAGAACTGTAGAATAATAGTTTATTCTAACTCCGCCACTGCGGAGAAGGCCCCATTCTCGTGTTGCCACCCTCCGGACCTATCAAGGAGGAGGCACACGGAGAAGGACCTCGGATGATGATCTCAGGGTCCGGGTAGGTTCATAGGTGGCCCTTGAGGTCCTGAGCCGTTTTAAGGTTCAGATGTGCAGGGTCCTTTTAAGCCTTTTAACATTACGCAACCTTCTAAGAGTAGACCCCCCCAAAAAACCTTACAATCACATATAATAATGTTCAAGTGTCCCTGCGTCCACTGTGTGTCAGTGGAACTGCGCGAGTGCGCATGTCCCACAGGGACGCACGGATTGGACAGCTCTACTTCCCACCCCCCAACAGGGACACAGGCATTGGAGCGGCCGGAGAGGGGGGGCGTGTCCGGGAGGCAGCGGCGGTGCACGCGCGTTGTCACTTGGGGCAGCGCCGCCGCCTTGCACGGAGCCCTCCTCCTCCTCCCTCCGGCCGCCGCCACGCTCCTTCTCTCCCCCGGCCGTGCCGATCACGCGAGCCCCCGGCTTCACCCGAGGCCTACCCGCCCGAAGCCACCGCCAGGACCGCCTGTCAGCTGCAGTCACCTGCCAGCCTCTGCCGCCGCCTCCTCCTCCACCTCTAGCGCCCGTTATTGTAACGGGCTACCTTCAACTAGTAATGTAATCCTATATAATAATTTTGAAGTGTCCCTGCTTTTCCGTGTGTCACGGAAGTGCGTTCTGCGCATGTCACACGGGGATGCAGGGATTGGCCAGCAGACAGGAAGTGACGGCCGCCCGCCCGCCTCCCTCACAGCCCCGCCGGAGGACGGCCGGCCCGGCCTGGAGGCAGCGGCAGCGAGGAGAACGAGGAGCCCGGGCCAGGCCGTGGCGGCGGCGCCGGGGCCTCGGGCAACCAGCTCGCCCTGGCGCTGCTGCTCCTGCGGAGGGGCGGCGAGGTGGGCGCTGGCGGGCGCTGCGGAGCGCGCTCGAAGCGGGGGGAGCAGGGCGCGCCGGGGCCCCGCGAGCCGCTCTGCCGCCTCCTGCCTTCTCTTCCTCTAGAGCCCGTTAGTCAATGGGCTAACTTCAACTAGTAATCTTAATAATAAAGGAGGCATTGCAACGTTGAACATGGGCAAATGGTTTGTTCCAGTCAAGGCCCACTTTAAGAGTGGCTTGGGCTGCGCTTTCCTTGAAGTTATTTGGAATTGCTGGGTCAGGCCAGTGGCCCGTGGAGTCCAGCCTCCTGTTCCCACAGAGGCCAGTCAGATGCCTATTATGGGAAACCGTCAAGTGGGATCCCAGCACAAGAGCAACTCTCCATAGCACTCTCCTCCTCCATGAATCCGTCTAATCCTTTTTTTAAACCGTCCAAGTGGCGGCCATCTTGGTGGCTCCTCTTGTGGCAGGAGGTTCCACAGTTCAACTCTGCTCTGCATGAAGAAGTCCTTTCTTCTATCCGCCTTCAATCTTCCAACATTCAGCTACCTTGAATGCCCACCAGTTCCAGCATTAGGAGAAAGGGAGAAAAACCTCTCTCTCTCCAGGCCAGACATAGTTTTATAAATTATTATTATTATTAATTAGGGAAGTTTTTAATCTGTGACATTTTGATGTATTTTAATGTTTGTTGAAGCCGCCCAGAGTGGCTGGGGGGACCCCGCCAGATGGCGGGGTACAAATAATAAATTATTTTTATTTTTATTTTTATTTTTATTTTATTTTTATTTTTATTTTTATTTTTATTTTTATTTTATTTTTATTTTTTTCTCTCAAATCCCCGCTTACTCACCATTCCTCTAAACCAGGGGTGGCCAACTTCCAAGAGACTGCAATCTACTCACAGAGTTAAAAACTCACAGAGTTAACCCCCCCCTTTTGCCTTTTGGGGGGTTCAGGTTGAGGTTGTTGAGCTTTTTTTTAGGAAGGAAAGCCATTCATGTTTTGGGGGGGTTCAGGTCAAAGTTGAGCTTTTTTAAGGAAGGAAAGCCCTGGTTGGGGGGCTTCAGGGCAAAGATGTAGAGCTTTTTTAAGGGGAGCCAAAGTTGCTGAGCTTCTTTGTGGGAATCCAGTGATCTACCAGTGATCTACCACAGACGACCAGTGATCTACCAGTAGATCACGATCTACCTGTTGGACATGCCTGCTCTAAACTAAAAAGTCCCTTTCTCCACAGGGGAGTCGGAGAATTCACCCCCTTTATCGTTTTGGTGCCTCTTTTCCGAACTTTTCCCAGCTCTAAACCCCAAATCTCGCAACCCCCATGTATCTCCTCTCTCCTCCCCACCTGGACGCGATTTCCTCGGGGAAGGGGGACAAATGCCTCTTCCCACCCCGAGGCTGGAAAGGGCGCCTATAAATAGTCTGGGATATATATAAGTGGAAGGAATGCGCGCGTAAAAGCGGGGTGGCGCGCCTGGCCACCCACGCGCGTGTCTCCTGCCGCCGGCACACGCGCGCGTCACGGTTCACACGTCCCATCGCAGGCGAGGCGGCGTCTCCCCTCCACGTCTGTGGGGCCGAAGCCGAGGCTGCTCTTTCTGCTAAACTCATCTCTGCCTGTTGCCTGGAGAAGGAGGCTGCGATGAGCGTATTTTATTTTATTTTTAAATATTTTGGGTTAGGACTCGAACTTGGATGGTCGCCCCTTTGGAATCCAGCCCGGGCACGCGGAGCCTTGGCTGGCTCAGGATGCGGCTCCCACCTCCCCACCCCAGACTTGCCTGATTTTGCCCCCACCATATAACAAAAACTTGGGATCCCCTTCTTCGGTTTTTTTTCCCTGGGAAGGAATGTGCAAACAGCCTCTGGACCGCAGAATTAATTCTCCCCTTCAGCTTGTTTTTTTTTTTTTGCAAATGACTCCACCAGGCCTCGGCATCCCAAAAAAAGGGGGGCGCCCCTCCCCGCCGGCCTTGTCTGCTTTTAGAATCAGAGAACAGTAGAGTTGGAAGGGACCCAAGGGTCATCTAGTCCAACCCCCTGCAGTGCAAGAATTATAGCTTAAAAATTGAATTATGAAATGCACACCCCTTCTTTGCTTCCCCCAGCAAGGCTGCACCCAGGGGCGTAGCAAGGGGGCCGGGCCGCCCCGGGTTCCACCCAGAGGGGGGTGACACTTAAAAAAAACCAATTAATTTTTTAAAATTTTTATTTATTTATTTTAACTTCATCGAAAAAAGAGACAATAGACACACACACACAACCCCCCACACCTCACAAAGTGGCACCATCAGAGGGGGGTGGCACTTTTTAATTTTTTAAATGTTTTTTAATGTTTTTAATTATTATTATTGTTTTTTATTTTAACTTTATTGAAAAAAAGAGATAATAGACACACACACACACACACACACACACACACACACACACACCCCCACACCTCACAAAGTGGCACCATCAGAGGGGGGGGTGACACTTTTTATTTTTATTTTATTTTTTTACATTTTTATTATTATTTTTTATTTTAACTTTATTGAAAAAAAAGAGATAATAGACACACACACACACACACACACACACACACACACACACACACACACACACAAAAAACCCCCACACCTCACAAAGTGGCACCATCAGAGGGGGGTGACACTTTTTATTTTATTTATTTACATTATTATTATTATTTTTTATTTTAACTTTATTGAAAAAAAAGAGGTCACACACACACACACACACAAAACCCCCACAACCTCGCAAAGTGGCACCATCAGAGGGGGGGGGTGACACTTTCAATTTTTTTAATTTTTTTTTAAATTAAAGGGGGGGGTGACAAAAAAAATTCCGCCCTGGGTACCACCTGGGCTTGCTACGCCTCTGGCTGCACCCCACGATTTTTCCCCTGGGAATGAATCGACAAGCAGATTCTAGACCCCAGACTCCCACCCCACACTTGCAAATGACTCCGCCAGGCCTTGGCGTCCTAAGAAAGGGGGGCGGCGCTTTCCCTCAAAACACCCCCCCCCCCACCTTCCCCAGCAGGTCACGCCTGGAAAAAGTCGGGGGTTTTTTTTCTGGCTGCAAATTCCAGCCGGGGAAATTGCGAACAGCTGGCCGTCGGACGCAGCTGGCGGGTGTGTGTGTGTGTGTGTGTGTGTGTTGTTGTTGTTGAGCAGGACACCTGGTTTTCTGGCGGGTGGGAGGAGTGAGCAAAATGACCACTGCATTTTCATTGATTCATAAAATCGTAGAGTTGGAAGGGACCCCTAAGGGTCATCTAGCCCAACCCCCTGCAACAGGGCAGGAATCTCAGCTAAAGATAAAAGAAATGTTATGGGCCAGGTTTCTTTTTCGGGGGAATTGCTATCCAGAACAGGATCACGATCCTCGCTCAGGACTTGACAGAAATAAGAAAGAGAGCCTCTTGGCTTGAGCCCAAATCCTTTTATTACCCAGAGTTTCTGGCTGCTACTTCTTGGAGACGGAGCAGGGAATTCCCCCCCCCCACTCAAATTCTTTCCTCTGAGAGCTCCTCCGAAGCTTAAAATCTAAAGCCTGATAATTTGGCTCAGACCCGCCAAAAGGCCTTCTCTGCCCTTTCGCAGGGGGTTGGACTAGATGACCCTTGGGTGCCTTCCAACTTCTATGAATCGGGCAGTTGCCTCCAAAGCCAGGAGAGGTTGGCTTCACACGGGCGCAGTCTCAGATGGATTGGGGGATGGATTGGAGGAGGGGACTTAGGCAGCTGGGGGGGCGGTGCGGCGGTAGGGACCTTTAGAATCTTAGAATCCTAGAGTTGGAAGAGACCCCAAGGGTCATCCAGTCCAACCCCCTGCCAAGCAGGAAACACCATCAAAGCATTCCTGACAGGTGGCTGTCAAGCCTCTGCTTAAAGACCTCCAAAGAAGGAGACTCCACCACACTCCTTGCAGCAAATTCCACTGTCCAACAGCTCTTACTGTCAGGAAGTTCTTCCCTAATGTTTAGGTGGAATCTTCTTTCTTGTAGTTTGAATCCATTGCTCCGTGTCCGCTTCTCTGGAGCAGCAGAAAACAACCTTTCTCCCTCCTCTATATGACATCCTTTTATATATTTGAACATGGCTATCATATCACCCCTTAACCTTCTCTTCTCCAGGCTAAACATACCAGCTCCCTAAGCCGTTCCTCATAAGCATCGTTTCCAGGCCTTTGACCATTTTGGTTGCCCTCCTCTGGACACGTTCCAGCTTGTCAGTATCCTTCTTGAACTGTGGTGCCCAGAACTGGACACAGTATTCCAGGTGGGGTCTGACCAGAGCGGAATACAGTGGTACTATTACTTCCCTTGATCTAGATGCTATTCTGCTATTGATGCAGCCCAGAATTGCATTGGCTTTTTGAGCTGCTGCATCACACTGTTGACTCATGTCAAGTTTATGGTCTAGTTTTAGTTTTTAGTTTTGGCCACTGCTCCGTGGGGCAAGACCTACCAGGGATGAGCTGCTGGGCCTGGCACTCCTGTGCAGATCCTGTTCTTGTTAATAAAAAGTGAACTCCGACTTGCACACTCCTGACAGTATCCCCAAAGAGCCGTTGCTGCCAACCAGTGGAGGCAATATTGAGTTCCCTGGAGCAATGATCTGACTCGGTGGATGGCAGTTTTTGGCGTTCCTTGCAGACGCCAGGGCCATTTGGACAGCAATTTTAAATTCTCACTTGCCATGAACGGCTCAGGACCACAATACCTCAAGGACCGCCTCTTCCCATATGAACCTACCGGGACCCTGAGATCATCTTCTGAGGCCTCCTTCGTGTGCCTCCACCTCCAGAGGTCCGGAGGGTGGCAACACGAGAACGGGGCCTTCTCTGCAGTGGCTCCCCAGGGAAGATCACCTTCGTTACACACCTTTAGGCACCAGGCAAAAACGTTCCTTTTTAACCAGGCCTTTGGTGACCTGATCAACATCCCATACCCTTTTAAAATGTGGCTTTTTTGGGGGGGGGTGTTATTGGGTTATTGTTTTTATTTTTATTTTATATATTCTGGTATTTTTTGAGAACTCCGGGTATAGGGTGGTATATAAATTCTAATTCTAATTCTAATAATAATAATAATAATAATAATAATAATAATAATAATAATAATATAATGAAGGAAGGGGTGACTCTTCTATTCCTGGAGAATCATAGTTGTGGAATCATATTGTTAAAGAGTTGGAAGGGACCCATAGGGGTCCTCTAGCCCAACCCCAGCAATACAGGAATTGCATCTATCAATCTAACATCTATATTCTGTTGGAAGCCACCCCGAGTGTCTTGGGCAACCCAGTCGGATGGGCGGAGTATAAGTATTATCATTATCATTATCAATTTTCATTATTATTATTATCATCATTATTATTATCAGTGCTTTTTTTTCTTTTAAAATGTTTAGGGGTGCTCTCATTTGGACTCCAGAAAACCACCATTTTATCATTCAAATCGGGAAAAATAAAGACAGTAAATGGACAGAAGTACAAAGATTTACAAAATGTTTAGGGTTTATGCGTACCCCCAGGAAAAAAAAGCACTGGTTATTCTTCTTCCTGGTTTTCGTCCTGGAGATTCCCTAATTTCTAAGAGCCATTCCAGCGGAACAGACCTCCCTCGGCCATCTGCCAGGGATTCTTTAGCCCTTCATCCTAGCGGGTTGGACTAGATGGCCCCTGGGAGACCCCTTCCAACTCTTGCCATGCTATGATTCTCACAGGAGAGAGGAAGGTTTGCTCCGGGGAACCAGAGAGGCGTTTGCTGTCGTACCAGACAGGAGGAGGCGGAGGAGGAGGAGAGCAGGTGCCCCCCCCACTTGACACTTCAAGATTTTCCAGGCTTTGAGAAAGCAGCCATCGGAATCCAGTGGGGGCGTATATTGCTGGAAAAAACGCAGCTCCTTCGCGAGCCAAGCGCCTCCTTGGCTTGGCTGTTGGGGTCGCGATGATGCAGCCTAAGAAGAAGACATTCCCCAACAATCCCCAAATAGCATGGGTCGGGCTTGGGGAGGGGGGGGGGCTGGTTTCTCAGTCAGCGCGGTGCGCGCGTGTTTGCGCTCCATGCGGGAATGTGGGTCTCTTCTGCGACTCCGGAGTGAGTGAATCTTGGCTGCCGGGAGAAA
Organism: Darevskia nairensis; assembly: GCA_034642065.1. NCBI lineage: Eukaryota > Metazoa > Chordata > Lepidosauria > Squamata > Lacertidae > Darevskia > Darevskia nairensis. The sequence continues at coordinate 333,236 of JAWWNI010000516.1, read as the reverse complement.
GTGGCGTCGCGTCTCTCAGGCGCGCCTCTTTCCGAAGTTTTGCAAAATGGGAGTTGAGCTGCGATTCCTGCATCGCGGGGGGAGGGGGGCTAAATGACCCCTGGGGGTCCCTTCCAACTTATAATAATAATAATTTATTATTTGTACCCCGCCCACCTGGCTGGGTCCCCCCAGCCACTCTGGCCGGCCCCCAACAGATATTAAATTACATTAAAATATCACAGGTTAAAAACTTCCCTAAACAGAACAAAATAAAAAAAATCCTTCCAGTAGCACCTTAGAGACCAACTAAGTTTGTTCTTGGTATGAGCTTTCGTATGCATGTATCTGAAGAAGTGTGCATGCACACGAAAGCTCATACCAAGAACAAACTTAGTTGGTCTCTAAGGTGCTACTGGAAGGAATTTTTTTATTTTGTTTTGACTATGACAGACCAACACGGCTACCTACCTGTAACTTCCCTAAACAGGGCTGCCTTCGGGAGCCAGACCGATACCCAGAGAGAACTTGCTGCAAGACAGATGCAAAAAAGAAAACAGCAGAACACCACTAGTAATCACGTACAGCTCCCAAGTTAAAACAGTACAACGCATCATCAGATACCGTACTACAACCTCTCCTAGACAATGACAGTTCTCTTTCTCAAGCTCTGGGAGGAAGACCTTTCATCGCCTACAGACAGCCACCCAATCTTAAACAACTCCTCACCCACAATAATACTACAACCAGACTTAACACAGACACTGGCACCAGAGCCTGCAATAAACCCAGATGCCAACTTTGCTGCCACATACACCCGGACAACACCATTACTGGCCCCAACAACATCCAACATACCATCTCAGGACTATTGAATTGCTCATCGTCTAACATTGTGTATGCCATCAAATGCCAACAGTGCCCTTCAGCTCTCTATATTGGACAAACAGGCCAAACTCTACGCCAAAGGGGAAATGGACATAAATCTGACATCAGGAATCACAAGACAGAGAAACCAGTAGGATAGCTCTGCTTTCAACACGATCCTCCCCCATAGACTGGTGTCCAAGCTAGAGGCGATTGGACTTTCTAACTCCATTTGTCTCTGGGTTTTGAACTTTCTGTCAGATCGTTCTCAGAGGGTTAGAGTAGGGTCACATATGTCCACAGCCCTTAGCCTTAACACCGGCTCACCACAGGGTTGTGTGTTGAGTCCCCTGCTCTATACCCTCTATACATATGACGCCACAGCCATCCATCCCAGCAACAAAATCATCAAGTTTGCTGATGACACTACTGTGGTGGGGCTCATTTCAGGAGGGGATGAGTCTGCCTATCGGGATGAGGTGGAGCAGTTTTGTGCTTGGTGTGGTGATAACAATCTGGCTCTAAACACTGCCAAAACCAAGGAACTGGTGGTGGATTATAGGAAAAAAAAGGTGGACATTCAGCCCCTGTATATCAGCGGGGACCAGGTGGAGAGGGTGGCTGTATTCAAGTTTCTGGGAGTGATGATAGAGCAGGGTATGACTTGGAGCGCAAATACTACCGCTCTGGTAAAGAAGGCCCAGCAGAGAATTTATTTCCTCAGACTTTTAAAGAAGAATAATCTGAGTGAGAGACTGCTGGTGTCCTTCTACCGAGGCTCCATAGAGAGCATTCTTATATACTGTATTTGTGCTTGGTTCTCCAGCTGCACAGCCAGGGAGAAGAAGATGATTCAGAGGGTCATATCGATAGCCCAAAGGGTTGTTGGTCACCCTCTCCCCTCTCTGGAAGAACTGTACAGTTCCCGCTGCCTTAAAAAGGTGAACAATATTTTAGATGACCCATCTCACCCGGGATATGGTCTCTTTGCGCCACTGCCTTCAGGTAGAAGATACAGAACAATCAGAGCAAAAACAAACAGACTGAAGAACAGCTTCTACCCAAGAGCTATAGCCTTCTTAAATGACGTAACCAAATGATGTGACCTTGGAGAGCTGTGCTGTGTGTATGTGTGGCTTTGTGTGTGTGTGTGTGTGTGTGTGTGTGTGTGTGTTTTGTGTTTTTGTGTGTGTGTGTGGGTTTTTTTGTTTTTTTGTCCCCCCCCCTTTTTTTTTTTACGGGATGGCTTGCAATTTCGTTGCACTGGTATAGTGTGTGCTTGTACTGGTGCAATGACAAATAAAAATTATCTTATCTTAACACTTCAGTCTCCCAGGATACTCTATACAAGATCTCAAAGTAGCTGTCTTATTGCAAAGGAATTTCAGAAATAGACTGGAAAGAGGAGTTGCTGAATTGCAACTCATTACCAAACTTAAAACCATGGAGAAACCTGGTCTGAATAGAGACATTGGATTCTTATCTCATTATACATGACAAAGCTTTTTTAACCTTCTCACCCCTTGCTTTTTCCTGTAAGACTAATTGCAGCCATTAACAGTCGTCAACAGGTTGTTTACCTCACCTATCTGCCAATCATCCATTCTCACCACCCTTCTGAGTAATACCCCTCCCCACCCTCTCCCTATATATAAGGGTCTGGTGACTTCTGTTTCAGTGTATCTGAAGAAGTGTGCATGCACACGAAAGCTCATACCAAGAACAAACTTAATTGGTCTCTAAGGCGCTACTGGAAGGAATTTTTTTATTTTTTATTTTGTTTTGAATATTTAATGGGACTTCCTCCACTTCCCGTTTTGGCAGCCAAATGATTTTTTAAAAAAAATAAAATTGTAGTGTAGTTGGGGCGGGGAGAGAAGCCCCGACAGACTCAGGGTAACCCCCCCCCCCCCGCCCAGGAGCAGTGGCAGCTGCAGAGACACGGGGGAGGGGAATCACAGAAAAGTAGGGTTGTGGAGCTGGAAGGGACCCTGAGGGTCATCTAGCCCAACCCCCTGCAGTGCAGGAATCACATCGTTGGGGAAATCGTGGAAAGGATGACCACCCTGCGTTTCCCCCCAAGAGGGCTGAGTGTTTGCTGACTGGCTGCTCAGAGGGGTGTGTGTGTGTCAGGGACCTGGGAGGGAAACCAGGGGACAGGGTGGCGTCGAATGCACCACTACCTGAGGACTCCGCGCTGCAACATTTTGCTGCAGAACACCCCCTTTCCATATGTGCGCGGGTTCACCCCTCCCCCATTGAAGCTCCGTAGCTCTTCCTTCGCGTGGCCACGCAGAGGGTGCAATGCCTCCTCCAGGCCTGCAGGGGGCGGTTTTTTTACATACTATGGTGGAGCACTGAGGTGATGAGCTCTGTTCAAAGCTACTCCATTGTTTGTGTTCCTGCATTGCAGGGGTTGGACTCACTAGATGACCCTTGGGATCCCTTCCAACAATTCATTCATTCATTCATTCATTCATAAATAAATAAATAAATAAATGGGCCTGTCGCAAACCGCTCTCCCCGCCTGTTCTGTTCAGGGCTCTGCCTTGCCAGCCACGCCCTCCCTTCAGGCTACTCCATTCCATTCCCTCTGCCATCCACTCCCTTTTCCATTCCGGACAGTCCATGCTCCATGCCAGGCTGAGCTCATTCCTCAAGGGGCTGTTTCTTTGGGAGTTCCCCCTTCAGGTTAAAAAACTCTATCATTTGTGTGCTTCTGTACCCAACCATTGTTGTTATTGTAAGCCTTTGGCTGATCGGCATCCAGTGCCCTTTTAAAAATGTGTTGGGAGGGGGGGAGTTATTGGGTTGTTTTTGTTTCGATTCTGTGTTCTGCGTTTTTATGTTGTGCTTTCATCTTGTGAACCTGCATTGCAGGGGGTTGGACTAGATGACCCCCGGGGTCCCTTCCAACTCGACAATTTTATGATTCTAGGATCTGCATAGTTAACTTCTATGCAGAATTCATATAAAGAGAGCGGAGCTGCGACAAGTTTCATGTAACCCAGTCAGATGGGCTGTGGACAAATAATGAAATTATTATTATTTATTCTTCTTATCAGTGGGAGGACTTCCTGTCCTTCTCAGCCTCTCGTCCGCCTCACAGGGAGGTTGTGTTGATGGAATGGGGGGGGTGGCTGGGGAGAAGCGTGTAGGTCACCCGCAACTCCTGGGCAGGGAAATTGACCCTAGAAATGGAGAGGTTGGAAAGACGCCGCTTGAGGATTTCTTATCTGTGGTTCTGGGGGCTGGGCTAGATGACCACTGGTGTGCCCAATTCTAGGATTCCATGTAGGGATAAGGATCATCCAGTCCAACTCCTGGATACAAGTTTGAATAAGAATGGAAGAATAATGGAAAACAGCAAAATAGCTCCGTCAGCGGAGCCCAAGAGTCTCAATCTTGCAGGTTCGTGGGTTGGAGACCCACCTCGGGCAAAAGATTCCTGCATTGTAGGGGTTGGACTAGATTGATGGTCAGCAACCTTTTTCAGCCGTGGGCCGGTCCACCGTCCCTCAGACCATGTGGGGGCCGGACTATATTTTGAAAAATAATAATGAACGAATTCCTATGCCCCACAAATAACCCAGAGATGCATTTTAAATAAAAGGACACATTCTGCTCATGTAAAAACACACTGATTCCCGGACCGTCCATGGGCCGGATTGAGAAGGCGATTGGGCCGCATCCGGCCCCCGGATCTTAGTTTGGGGACCCCTGATTTAGCTCATTGTGTGTGTGTGTGTGTGTGTGTGCGCGCGCGCGCACGGAGGGGGATATTTAGCCCTCCAACTGTTACTAGACTACAACTCCCATCATCCATGGACACTGGCCATGCTTGCTAGGGCAGATGGGGGGTTGAAGTTCAGTGACATCTGGAGGGCCAAAGGTTTCACCCCCCCTGGTGCATAGCTGTCAACCCACCCCTTTTTTTGCGGGAAACTCCCTTATTCCAATGCCGTTTCCCGCTGCTATCCCGGACTGTTGATATCCCTTAAATTCCCCGGATTTCAAAGGAAGCAGCTCCTCTCCCTCCCTGCCGGCCAGAGAGGCTCCTCAGCTGCGTTGCTCGGCTGCCAATGAGGAGTCTGAGACCGACTGGGGGCGGAGCTTGCATGCCTTGTGCAGCCAGACCCTCACGCCCAACCAGACAGACAGTCTGCCTGCCGTCTACACGCTCGCTCTTTTGCTCACCCGTTCGCGCGCAGCCTCTGGAGCGCAGGGTGGCGAGGCTACTTGGTGCCATTGCACCGCCCTCGCAGCATCCCTTATTTTCAAATCCAAAAGTTTGGGGGGAAATCCCTTATTTTCAAATCCGAAAATTGACAGCTATGTTCCTGGACCGTCCGTGGGCCGGATTGAGAAGGCGATTGGGCCGCATCTGGCCCACGGGCCTCAGGTTGCCTACCCCTGGACTAGATGACCCCTTCCAATTCTACAATTCTGTGATTCTAACTGCTACTGAGGGATCCGTGTGCCAGGGCGGGAGGAGAACTTAGCGCAAGTTTCCTGACGCTGTAAAAAAAAAAAGGGGCAGTATATATAACCTGCAAGCCCCCCCCCCCCGGACTGAGAGGTGTGGGGGCTCAAATAGGCGATGAGCAGAGGGGGATTGGGGGGCGTCTCTTTATGCCCTCTTCTCACCTATCTGCCGCAGCAGGAGGAGGAGCACCCCCACTCTGGGACAGGGATGCCAACTTGAATAAAATATCGGGGGGGGGGAGGCGACAGGTAAGCCCTGCTCCCCTAGTCGATCACATGACGTGATGCGCGCACACCTTTTGAATGGCGATGCTGCCCATTGACTTTGGCCCCCTCCCGCCCCCTAAAATATGTTATTGGCAGGGCCCCTGGGAGTTGCCTCCTGTGCCAAGACGAGTTGGGGGGGGTGGAGAGGCGAGAAGGTGTGGGGGGTGTGGGGGTGTATCCCACCCCACCCGTGCCCCCTCGCCCTCTGCTGCACCCCCGTCTCTCTCAGCGTTCAGCTTCGCGCCCAGCCGCTCCCCCCCACCCTCCCGTCCAGTTGGCACCCAAAGGCGTCGGCTCGGATTTCCTTCGGAACAATAACAAGTCTGGGGAAGCCATCAGGAGCCGGTGGGGGTAGTCGGGGGGGGGATGATGGCTTGGCCAGATGCGGGGCGGGGAGCGCGAGGGGGGCCGGGCATAAAACCGACGGCGGGCCAGCGCGGAGCCAAAGAGGCCCCTGGATCGCGCGATGCGTCTCTGCGCCCATCTGCCGGCTCTGCTCTGCGGCGGCGCGGCGGCGGACGCCCCCCACCCGGCAGAAAGAACAGCCTTTGCTAAGCCGGCGCCCCCCGGAGGGGTCGATCTGGAGGGGCGGGGTCAGTGGTGTTAGTGGAGAAAGTTCAGGATAAGGGGGCACAGAAGAGGCGAAATATATTTCTAGGTGGGAGGGAAATACAAATAACAGCACGTGGGAATGGCAACAGTCGTCGGGGTCAAGTTATGGGCGGGGGGGGGGAGCACGTATTCATTTCATAGAATTGTAGCGTGGAAGGGACCCCTAGAGTTATAATAATAATAATAATAATAATAATAATAATAATAATAATAATAATATTTATACCCCGCCCATCTGGCTGGGTTTCCCCAGCCACTCTGGGCGGCTTCCAACAGAACATTAAAATGCAGTAATCTATTAAACATTAAAAGCCTCCCTAAACAGGGCTGCCTTCAGATGTCTTCTAAAAGTCTGGTAGTTGTTGTTCTCTTTGACATCTGATGGGAGGGCGTTCCACAGGGCGGGTGCCACCACCGAGAAGGCCCTCTGCCTGGTTCCCTGTAACTTGGCTTCTCGCAGTGCAGGAACCGCCAGAAGGCCCTCGGCGCTGGATCTCAGTGTCTGGGCTGAATGGTGGGGGTGGAGACGCTCCTTCAGTTATACAGGACCGAGGCCGTTTAGGGCTTTAAAGGTCAGCACCAACACTTTGAATTGGGCTCGGAAACGTACTGTGAGCCAGTGTAGGTCTTTCAAGACCGGTGTTATGTGGTCTCAGTGGCCACTCCCAATCACCAGTCTAGCTGCCGCATTCTGGATTAGTTGTAGTTTCCGGGTCACCTTCAAAGGTAGCCCAACGTAGAGCGCATTGCAGTAATCCAAGCGAGAGATAACTAGAGCAATGCAGGGATCCTAGAGAGGTTTATTAATTTATTGCACTCACATTCCACCTCTCCCCCAAAGGAGCTTTAAGTAGCTTCCATGCCTTTCTCTACCCCCACATTTATTCCTGAGGTTGAGAGGCAGGGACTGGCGAGCTGCGTGGCCACCGCGTGGGGATTTGAACCTGGGTCTCCCGGGTCCTAGCCCAGCACTCTAACCACTAGGCCTGCAGTGGCTCTGCCCCCTCTTATCCTGTGGTGGGAATTGTAGTTCTTGGCATCCGGAAGGCGCCAGGTGGGCGCGGAGGCTGCCTTAGAGCAGATTTATAGCAAAATACGCTGCCTCTCATCTCACGATTACAATCTAGTGTAGCCATGACACCTGTCACACAAGCAGGGCTTAATCCATGGGTAGGCAAACTAAGGCCCGGGGGCTGGATGCGGCTCAATCGCCTTCTCAATCCGGCCCGCGGACGGTCCGGGAATCTGCGTGTTTTTACATGAGTAGAATGTGTCCTTTTATTTAAAATGCATCTCTGGGTTATTTGTGGGGAATAGGAATTCATTCATTCCCCCCCCCCAAAAAAGTCCGGCCCCCCACAAGGTCTGAGGGACAGTGGACCGGCCCCCTGCTGAAAAAGTTTGCTGACACCTGTATTTAATGGATGATTTTATGCTCATTAGCTCACAGCAGTTTAAGAATTGCTTAACTGACGGTCCCACTAGATCCCAGAACATCTGTGCTGGGATCCAGGCACAGGGATCTTGGGGGAGGTGGATTTTCTGGACCCATTTAGGCCTGGATTCAGCACTGGGGTGATTGCACCCACCCTGCATGATATTATTATTATTATTATTATTATTATTATTATTATTATCGCTCAGCAACTTTCCATGCAATCAACCAAGCTGTCCTTCTGGAATCTGGAGCCTCTGTCTGGGTTAGGAGTGAGGGGGTGTCTCTTTTTGCAGTCAGCTCCAGAAGGTGGCGTTTTGAGGATGTTTTGATATTAGGATCCTGTGGGCTGGAGTTCCGCAGGATTGCACCTTCTCTACACAGCCCCCCCCCCCCGTTCTGTTGGGCATCTGTGTGAAACCACTGGGCAGGGATCTTCTGCAGTTTGGGGATCCGCTGTCATCCACGCACAGATGACACACAGATGGATGGCCCCTGTCAGGGATGCTTCCATTGCGACTGCTGAGGGCTGGACTAGATGACCCCTCGGGGTCCCTTCCAACGCTCCCATTCTACGACTCTGCATTCCCACACAGGCAGGGGAGGCGGAGGATAAGCCGAACTGGTTCCTGACCTTGGCAAGGGACTGGATGAGGGCCAGGAAACCGGAGCTCCATCCAGACAAGACAGAGGCGATGTTGGCGGGTGGTTGATCTCTGTTGCTCAGCCAGTTCCAAAGGGAGGAAGGAGCCGCCTAGTGATCTGGGGGGTGAGCCTGGGTCTCTTGGGGGCTAAGCCCCTGTCTGGATGTACTGGAAGAAGCAAAGATCACCCGTGGGGAAGCAATGATTCTTCAACATCAACTTTGTTGGGCTGGTCATGTTGTTCAGATGCCTGATTATCGTCTTCCAAAAAGCAACTATTCTGTTCCGAACCTAAAAATGGAAAGCTTAATGCTGGTGGTCAACAAAAGAAGTCTAAAGACTATCTCAAGAGCCAGTGTGGTGTAGTGGTTAAGAGCGGTGGACTCGTAATCTGGTGAACCGGGTTCGCTTCTCCGCTCCTCCACATGCAGCTGCTGGGTGACCTTGGGCTAGTCACACTTAGAATCATAGAATCCTAGAGTTGGAAGAGACCCCAAGGGCCATCCAGTCCAACCCCCTGCCAAGCAGGAAACACCATCAAAGCATTCCTGACAGGTGGCTGTCAAGCCTCTGCTTAAAGACCTCCAAAGAAGGAGACTCCACCACACTCCTTGGCAGCCAATTCCACTGTCGAACAGCTCTTACTGTCAGGAAGTTCTTCCTAATGTTGAGGTGGAATCTTCTTTCTTGTAGTTTGAATCCATTGCTCCGTGTCCGCTTCTCTGGAGCAGCAGAAAACAATCTTTCTCCCTCCTCTATACTTCTCTGAAGTCTCTCAGCCCCACTCACCTCACAGAGTGTTTGTTGTGGGGGAGGAAGGGAAAGGAGAATATGAGTCGCTTGGAGACTCCTTCGGGTAGTGATAAAGCGGGATATCAAATCCAAACTCTTCTTCTTCTCAAGGCAAATCTTTAAAAAATGTAGCATAAACACCGACAACCGGGAACACTGGCCTGCGAGCGCTCCAGTTGGAGAACAGCCTTTGCCAAAGGTGTCATGGGCTTTGGAGACACTCGAACTCAGGACGCAAGGGAGAAATGTGCTAAGAGGAAGGCATGCTTGGCAAACCCTCATTGTGATCAACTCCTGCCCGGAAACCTATGTCCCCACTGTGGAAGGACGTGGGGATCCAGAATTGGCCTCCACAGTCACTCACTGTGGGCCGTGTTTATGGAAGACAATCTTACTCGTCTACGAAGGGCTGCCAGAGAGAAAGAGGGGGATGTGGGTGACCCGGCTTCCACCTTCACGGTTAGATTGTTGCATTCTGCCTGCCATGCCTGGGTTCTGCTTTGGCTTCTCCATTGAGAAAAAGGAAGCTTTTTGTTTCCCGCCCGCACGAGAGAGCAGCCAGTAAATAAATACTGGCAATGCCAGGGAAGGAGCTTTTGGCACCCGGAGGATTTGTCCTCAGGCCAGGTACCTTCAAAGCTCATGAAACCTTGCCTGGCTCTCGCGATGCTGAAACTCACCCACACCCCGTGAAGCTGAAAGGCCTGGTTCACGAAGCACAGTGTTAACTTATGGAACCTGCTGCCACAAGAGAAGACTACGGATGGCTGCTAACCAAGGTGGCTGTGCTCTGGCTCCACAGTCCAGGGTAGCAACGCTTCTGAACCCCAGTTGCTGGAAACCGCAGCAGGGGTCCTTGGGTTCAAATCCTGCTTGTGGGTTTCTTATTGGGGGCATCTGGTCGGCCGCTGTGAGAACTAGATAGCACTGGCTTAATCCGGCAGAAATTTCTTGCGTTCTTAGGTTGTGCACTAAATATCTTCCTTGACTGGGTGAAAGACAGAGAGAGAAAGTAGAAAACTAGCTTACTGTAAAAGTAAAGGTAAAGGGACCCCTGACCATTAGGTCCAGTCGTGACCGACTGGGGCTGTGGCGCTCATCTCGCATTATTGGCCGAGGAAGCCGGTGTACAGCTTCCGGGTCATGTGGCCAGCAGGACTAAGCCGCTTCTGGCGAACCAGAGCAGCGCACGGAAATGCCGTTTACCTCCCCGCCCGAGTGGTACTTATTTATCTACTTGCACTTTAACATGCTTTTGAACTGCTAGGTTGGCAGGAGCAGGGACTGAGCAACGGGAGCTCATCCCGTCGTGGGGATTCGAACCGCCGACCTTCAGATCGGCAAGCCCTAGGCTCTGTGGTTTAACCCACAGCGCCACCCGCGTCTCAGCTTACTGTACAAAGGGCCAAATGTACAGCTGTTGCTCAACTCACTTTTGCTTCTGGCCCCACCCACCATAGCTGTCAACCCTCCCTTTTTTGCGGGGAACTCCCTTATTCCAATGCCGTTTCCCGCTGCTATCCCGGATTGTTGATATCCCTTAAATTTCCCGGATTTCCAAGGAAGCAGCTCCTCTCCCTCCCTGCCGGCCAGGGAGGCTCCTCAGCTGCGTTGCTCGGCTGCCAATAAGGAGTCTGAGACAGACTGGGGGCGGAGCTTGCATGCCTTGTGCAGCCAGACCCTCACGCCCAACCAGACAGACAGACAGCCTGCCTGCCGTCTACGCGCTCGCTCTTTCGCTCACCCGTTCGCGCGCAGCCTCTGGAGCGCAGGGGGGCGAGGCTACTTGGTGCCATTGCACCGCCCTCGCGGCATCCCTTATTTTCAAATCCGAAAGTTTTTAGAGAGATGTGCTCTACCAAGTACTGCTTTGTGAAAGATATTCCACAGTGGTACAGTATTCACATCAGCTCCCTAAATCACCCAGTCAGTCTTGTCTAAGCAAAATAACCTTTTAAGCGGGTGCCAACAAGAGCTCAGCGGAGGCGCCTGCCTGCCGGCTGTCAAGTGGCAGGGAGTTCCAAAGTGCATCGGTGCAGCCACACTGAAATAGGTCCGGTTCTCCCAAATACAGAACGGGTCTTGCATTGAAGGCCCCGCTCCGCCTTCACGCTGCGGTGAGCAGGGCATGTGGATTTCGAGCAGGCAGGGGCGGCATGGGGACCTCTGCCCCCAAATTCTGGGATGTCAGTGCCTCTACCCGGCAGCTCTGGGGAGTTGGGGGGTGGGGGGAGGCAGGCGTGACTCTCCTTGGAGGTTTTTAAGCAGAGGTTGTATGCTTTAGCTGAGACTGCAAGGGGTTGGACTGGATGACCCTTGGGTCCCTCTCTAATTCTATGATGACCCCCCACCCACCCTGCGGAGTCTTGTGCGGTGCGTGCAGCTGCCTGTTCCCTGCGTTTCCTCCTCCCTCCTCCTCCCTCTTTCCTCGCTGGCGGTGCGCACAGGCGTGTGCCCGGCGTCCGCCTGGCCGGGATCCACCTCCAGGCGCCAAACAAAGACCCCTTTTTCACGGCCCGGAGAGAGGAGATCGGAATGCCGATTGCTTTGGGGCACACCTGAGAAGATGCCAGCCCCCTTCCCGTTCCCATGCAGCCTCCAGTCTCTCGGAGGGCCCCACATTTCGGGGGGGAGGGTGTTGTTCTATGGGGGACCCCCTTTGTGGCACGCTGAGGGGGCAGCGAGACTGGGGGGACAACGACCCCGTGTGGGTTTGAGAGGTAACGTGGTTCAGTGGTTAGAGAGCGTCAGGCACAACCGTGTGAATGAGGAGGCGGCTCCGCGGAGCCTGTGAAGACTTTGTCCTTTCTTCCTTCCTTCCCTCCGGATTCTGGATTCCCGAGTTTTCTCCCTCCAGCAACCCCGATGTGAATCGAAGGGTGAGCCGCCCAGGGTTGCCACCTTTCCCGACTGGCTCTGCTCCTGTGCCGGTTTGGCAAAAAGCAGGAAGATGAGCGAGAGAGCAGGATATTTGGACCGGACCAGAAGGCTCTCCTGAAAGCAGAGGAGCAGGGGCCAGGGGGAAATGTTGGCAACTTTAGAGCAGTGCGAAGGGTCTGCGTTGTGGGGTGAGGTGGGGGGGGGCGGCAGGCCAGTTTTATAACCCCCAATTTTCCCATTTTTCCCCTCTTCCCTCCTGCAGCCGAACCGGTGGACGTCTTGAAAGTGTTGCAGCTGCAGAGCCTTCCCGAGGGCGTCCGCAAAACCACGGGCTTCTGCCCCAAGAGGCGCTCAGGATCGGGGCCCGACGTGGCCTACCGGATAGCAAGGCAGGCGCAGATCAGCGCCCCCACCCGGCAGCTTTTCCCAGGTACGTTCCCTTCACTTCCCCTCAATTTAGCCCAGGAGGCCACACTTATTTCCAGGTTCGCAGTGCTTGGATTCTAAGTTGTTTGAGTACCAAGGGACCACTGTAAAGATAAAGGGACCCCTGACCATTAGGTCCAGTCGGGTCTGACTCTGGGGTTGCGGTGCTCATCTCGCATTATTGGCCGAGGGAGCCGGTGTACAGCTTCCGGGTCATGTGGTCAGCATGACTAAGCCGCTTCTGGCGAACCAGAGCAGCGCACGGAAACGCCGTTTACCTTCTCTCTAAAGCGGTACCTATTTATCTCCTTGCACTTTGACGTGCTTTTGAACTGCTAGGTTGGCAGGAGCAGGGATCAAGCAACGGGAGCTCACCCTGTCGCAGAGATTCGAACCGCCGACCTTCTGATCGGCAAGCCCTAGGCTCTGTGGCTTAACCCACAGCGCCACCTGGGTCCCAGTAAGGGACCACTGTACTGTACTTCAAATGCGGCAATGCTTCTCGTAGCTTAGACCCAGCCAGGTGGGCAGAGTATAAATAATAAAAATTATTATTATTAATATTATTATTATTCATTCTTATTATGTGGGGAGCCTCCAAAATCATCCCTTTTGTGGGGTTTGGTGGGTGGCGCTGAAGGTTAAACCACAGAGCCTAGGGCTTGCCGATCAGAAGGTCGGCGGTTCGAATCCCTGCGACGGGGTGAGCTGCCGTTGCTCGGTCCCAGCTCCTGCCCACCTAGCAGTTCGAAAGCACGACAAAGTGGAAGTAGATAAATAGGTACCACTCCGGCGGGAAGGTAAACGGCGTTTCCGTGTGCTGCTCTGGTTTGCCAGAAGCGGCTTAGTCATGCTGGCCACATGACCTGAAAGCTGTACACTGGCTCCCTCAGCCAATAAAGCGAGATGAGCGCCGCAACCCCAGAGTCGTCCGTGTCTGGACCTAATGGTCAGGGGTCCCTTTACCCTATTATGTGGGGAGCCTCCAAAATCATCCCTTTTGTGGGGTTTGGTGGGAGCCATAGCTGTCAACTTTCGGATTTGAAAATAAGGGATTTTTTCCAAACTTTCGGATTTGAAAATAAGGGATGCCGCGAGGGCGGTGCAATGGCACCAAGTAGCCTCGCCCCCCTGCGCTCCAGAGGCTGCGCACAAACGGGTGAGCGAAAGAGCGAGTGCGTAGACGGCAGGCAGGCAGGCTGTCTGGTTGGGCGTGAGGGTCTGGCTGCACAAGGCATGCAAGCTCCGCCCCCAGTCGGTCTCAGACTCCTCATTGGCAGCTGAGCAACGCAGCTGAGGAGCCTCCCTGGCCGGCAGGGAGGGAGAGGAGCTGCTTCCTTTGAAATCCAGGGAATTTAAGGGATATCAACAATCCGGGATAGCAGAGGGAAACGGCATTGGAATAAGGGAGTTTCCCGCCCAAAAAGGGAGGGTTGACAGCTATGGGTGGGAGCTGCGGAGCCCTCCTTAAACCCTCCCTTCTCTCCCCCCCCCAGGCAAATTCCCAGAGGATTTCTCCATCATGGCTCTGGTGAAGCCCAAATCCGGACTCCAGGCGTTCCTGCTCTCCATCTACAACCAGCATGGCACCCAGCAGCTGGGCGTGGAGCTGGGCCGCTCCCCCGTCTTCCTCTATGAGGACCAGAGTGGGCGCCCTGCCCCAGAGGACTACCCCATCTTCCGAGGGGTCAACCTGGCCGACGGCAAGTGAGTGGCTCCCCCTCCTGGCTTCCTTCTCTGCCCCTTCCGTTGTCCCACTGCCGGGGGAAGAAGGCCTGTGCTTTGTCACGATCCCTGGTGCGATTCCCACACGGCCCGGGGTTGGGATGGATGACCCTCAGGGCCCCTCCCCAACCCTGCCATTCCACGGTCCTTTGATACTATGATTAACACATACAACGCACGGCAATTACAGAATATAAAAATCAAAAATAAAACAAACACTCAGAGAAACGTCTCCGGATACACCAACAGAATTCGCCAAAGTGTATATGAGAAACAAAATTAAAAAAATCCTTCCAGTAGCACCTTAGAGACCAACTACGTTTGTTCTGGGTATGAGCTTCCGTGTGCATGCACACTTCTTCAGATACACACAAAAGCTCATACCTAGAACAAACTTAGTTGGTCTCTAAGGTGCTACTGGAAGGAATTTTTTTTATTTTGTTTCAACTACAGCAGACCAACACGGCTACCTACCTGTATATGAGAAAACCACCACAATTTCAACAAACACCAAATATAATGCATAGTAACATCCATTGCCTGGGTTGTTGGCCACAAATAATAAATATATATACTGTATCAGCAGCAACTATGGTCTACAGGAGTTTATATAAAAGCAAGAGGAGGGGGAAAGAAAAATAATATATTAAAGTATGTGCTTTATACAAACCTTTGGCCTCTTGCTCAACCTGTAATTTCTGTGTCAGTTTTCCCAATAATGTAATTCCTGACAGTTTGCACTTTGCCTCTGGTCCGGAGTCAATAATTGCAATGATTCCCATGTCCTGGCAATGGTCGTTCTTGCCGTTAACAGATGTGTTACGCGTTCTTTATTTCTAATTCGCGAAATATCCTGACGCGTTTGTAAGAAACAGATCTTTGGAAACCTACAAGTTGGGACTCTCTGCCCATTGACATCGAGCAGGCGCCTTCGCTGGACTCTCTTCGGCCCCTGCTAAAAACGGGTTTTTGTGGGGAGTCGTAGTGTAGGAAGGAACCTCAAGGATCATCTAGCCCAACCCTCCCTGAAAGAGCTGCTGCCAGTCTGTGTAGACAATACTGATCCAGAGGGACTCACAGCCTGACTCCATGGGAAGCGTCTTCCTGTGTTTCTTCGTAGACCAATGTTGGCAGGTGTTCTAATCTGGTTTTTAGTTTATCAGTTGACTCAAATTATTTTTTGAAGGTTCAATATAGTTGTTCATTCTTAGCTGTGTTTTCCTGATAGCTCCATTTTCTTGTTGTAAACCATTTTTTCCCATCTTCTCTTTACCACCAAGCGGTATATAAATTCTGAAAAATACAAGGTAAAATAAATTCATAGGCCCCACTCAGCACCTTCGAACTGTAGCCCGGGCGGGAGATTCACCCTGGGAGTTGTAGTACGGAGACTCAGGCCCAATTCTCTGTCGGTCAGACTTCATACATGGCTGGCATCTGTCTCGAGAGGCGTGCGCCTCTGGGGGTCAACACAAGTGACCCCCCTGGGGTGCAAGCCTGACCAGTGTGTCTGGGGGTCCTGGGCTGCCCTTCGGCCTGGATGATATGGTCCAAAGGTAAGCAGAGCAAGACGTTGGGCACCCGCTTGACTGTAGGAGTTCCCGGAAGGAGCCACCCAACCGCCTTAGGGACTAAGCTCTGGAATTGTGTGGGGTTTGCTCCTGAGCTTTTTCTTCTCCCGAAAACATCCCATGAGGAAGCGGAGATTTAGGATCAGACTTTTCCTTCTCCTTGATGGGCTCCTTTCCCAGGTGGACGTGTCCCATCGGGCCCCCCTTTCCTCTACAACCTGTGCAGAAACCGCCTTCTTGACCGTTCGACTCGCTCATGGCCTCATCATAATTTGATAATGATTTTATTATTTGTACCCCGTCCATCGGACTGGGTTTATTTTTATTTTTATCCTCTCATTCTGCCAGCGGTGCATTTCAATAAAGTCGAGGGAGTTCCAAACTGTAGGTGGCACCATACTGAATATTGGCCCTTCTTATCCATGTGGAATCAGGGACACTGGTGGCGCTGTGGTCTAGACCACCAAGCCTAGCGGTTCGAAAGCATGTCAAAATTCAAGTAGACCCGGAAACTGTCTGCGGACAAACGCAGGCTCCCTCAGCCTATAGAGCGAGATGACTGCCGCAACCCCAGAGCATAGCTGTCAACCCACCCCTTTTTGGCGGGAAACTCCCTTATTCCAATGCCGTTTCCTGCTGCTATCCCGGATTGTTGATATCCCTTAAATTCCCCGGATTTCAAAGGAAGCAGCTCCTCTCCCTCCCTGCCGGCCAGGGAGGCTCCTCAGCTGCGTTGCTCGGCTGCCAATAAGGAGTCTGAGACCGACTGGGGGCGGAGCTTGCATGCCTTGTGCAGCCAGACCCTCACGCCCAACCAGACAGACAGCCTGCCGTCTATGTGCTCGCTCTTTCGTTCACCCGTTCGTGCGCAGCCTCTGGAGCGCAGGGTGGCGAGGCTACTTGGTGCCATTGCACCGCCCTGGCGGCACCCCTTATTTTCAAATCCGAAAGTTGTGGGAAATCCCTTATTTTCAAATCCGAAAGTTGACAGCTTTGGCTCCCACCAAACCCCACAAAATGGATGATTTTGGAGGCTCCCCACATAATAGGGTAAAGGGACCCCTGGCCATTAGGTCCAGTCGCGGACAACTCTGGGGTTGCGGCGCTCATCTCGCTTTACTGGCCGAGGGAGCCGGCGTGCAGCTTCCGGGTCATGTGGCCAGCATGACAAAGCCGCTTCTGGCGAACCAGAGCAGCGCACGGAAACGCCGTTTACCTTCCCGCCGGAGCGGTTCCTATTCATCTACTTGCACTTTGACGTGCTTTCGAACTGCTAGGTGGGCAGGAGCTGGGACCGAGCAACGGGAGCTCATCCCATCGCAGGGATTTGAACCGCCGACCTTCTGATCAGCAAGCCCTAGGCTCTGTGGTTTAACCCACAGCGCCACCTGTGTGTGTGGGGTCCCTTTACCTTTACCTTGATCCACGTGGAACTGGCATTATTCTGTGGCGGCTCCCGATTTCCCTTCCGCCTTTACACCGTTCCGTGCCTCTGCGCTTCCCCCCCCGTCCAGGTGGCACCGGGTGGCTCTGAGCATCAGCAAGAAGCAGGTGACCTTGATCCTGGACTGCAAGAAGAAAGTGACCCGCCCTTTGCCCCGCGGCAACCAGCCGGCCATCGACACGCGGGGCATCACCGTCTTTGGAACCCGCATCCTGGACGAGGAGGTCTTCGAGGTGGGCGGCCTTTCCCGCTCTCTCCCAATGCTCCTTGGGCCTGTGGGTGCCAGGCCGGGCTCTTCACCCTCTTCCTTTGGCTCTCCGCCCCGCAGGGTGACATCCAGCAGCTCCTCATCTCCCCCAGCCCCCAAGCAGCCTACGACTTCTGCGAACACTTCAGCCCCGACTGCGACGTCAAGGCCTCCCAGAAGCCCCAAGCGCAGGAGGCCCAGAGGAACCCCAGCAGGCCTGAGGTGAGGTGAGGGGCATGGAGGAGCCGGGGTTCAGGGAAGGGGTCCACGTCCCCCCCCTTCCACCTCCTCAGCATCTTTGCCGGGCAGCGGAGGTTGGGGAAAGGTCTGTTTCCTTCTGGGAGGAGGAACCCAGGAGGTGGTCCTGTGTTCGAAACACAGTATGAGAATAGAATAGAATACAATAGATTTTATTGTCATTGTCCTCTTCGGGGACAACGAAATTACTTGGCTGCTCCATCCACCCAGATAGGGCACTCCACGCAAAGACAAAACAACTACAAAAACACTGATTAAAACCATACAATGATAAAACATAACAGGTAAGATTAGATGACTTCAAAGTCCAGGCTTCCCATTCAAGGCCGCGATCGCTCTGGAGAAGAAGCTGTTTCTAAGACGGCTTGTTCTTGTTGTCATCGTTCTGTATCTCCGCCCCGATGGCAAAAGTTCAAAGAGACGGTGACCAGGATGCGATGGATCTTTCACTATGTCCAGTGCCTTTCTGTGGCACCTCATGGCATAAATCTGCTGTAAGGTGGAGAGTGAGCAGCCAGTAATGCTCTCTGCTGTTTTAATAATTCTGCACAACCCTATCCTATCCTGAGAAGTACAGCTTCCGTACCACACACATAAGCCATAAGTGAGCACGCTCTCAATGGCACAGTGATAGAAGGCAAGCAGCAGCTTTTGTGGAAGATGGCCCTCGCCTGCCCTCCTGGGTTGTTGTTGAGGGCAGACGACATGTTTCTAACCAATCCCAAAGGCCCCGGGTTCAAGGTTGGGACTTGGGAGAGACCCCTGCCTGACCTCTGGGAGAGACGTCGTGCCGATCCGTGCGGACGAGGGTCCAACTCTGTACAGAACAGCTTCCTAGGATGCCAAATCTGCCCGGACTGTGCCAGGAGTGGGAGAGGAAACTATTTTGCAGGCAGCAATGACGCCAAGGAAAAACACCTTTTCCACGCGCCAGATTCTTAAGGTCAACCGGAGCGAAAATCCGCCTCCCTTTCAGAACATCTTCCTCCTTCGGGGAATTTTCCACCTTCGTTTGGACTCAGGGCATTTCGTTGGTTCCTTGTGTTTCGGAGCGAGGCCAGGCTCCCCTTTCGGCCAGCCCAAAGATGGAATTGTGGCGTCGGAAGGGACCCTCTGCGGTCATCTAGCCCAACCCCCTGCAATGCAGGAAGCACAGCTGCCGTTTACCCTATATACTCGAGTATAAGCCTAGTTTTTCAGCACATTTTTTGTGCTGAAAAAGCCACCCTCGGCTTATACTCGAGTGAGGCAGGCAGTGGCTCCTATGAAGCTTTCCCAAGTTTTTTGTGGTAAAATTGCGTGCCTCGGCTTATATTCGGGTCGACTTATACTTGAGTATATACGGTAAGTTTCCTCGCTGGCACTGCGATTTCGCCACCTGGCAGTTCCTAGTATCGCCCCCTTTTGCCGGTGGATCTGGAGTGCAGGATTGTGCCCACGTTGCACCTGAAGAGGAAGCAGGTTGCTAAATTGGGGCGATTATTGAGAACGTTCTTACATACAGTATTGGTATTTTGGTGGACGAGCAATGAGCTCCCTCCTTGTAATGGTGAAAGGGCAAAAACTCTCTCACCCAGCGATTTGAGCACATTGTTGTCCGTTGACAACTTTAGCTGTGATTCCTTCATTGCAGGGGGCTGGACTAGATAACTCTTAGGGTCCCTTCCCAAATGCAATTCTATGAGCTTTTGGGAACATTTCAGGTGGCAAGGCTGCCATTTGATCAAAGAAATCTTTTCCCATTAACCACCTGCAATTTAACTGATTGATTAAATCTGCATTCATTTTCATATGCAGAATAAAAAATAATCTCTCCCCCCCCCAAACTTGGTGGAAGAGGCTCCAGTTTCTACCACCTGCGTTTTTAAACAGCTTGGTTAATCCAGATTCCAGACAAAGGTTTTTAGTGGATCAATTTAACCAACTAATTGACAGGTCAGCTTTGCAGTGAATTATCAGTCAGGAAGCGGGCAAAAACTGGATTCCCTCTCAAATCATTCCCCCCCCCCTTTTTGAGGTTTCTTAGTATTAACTTTCCCTCCCATGTTTGCTTTTGGGGGGGGGGGATGATCAGTGCCACTGAATCCGCAGGAAAAATGCCCCCCCCCAACCTCTTGCTGGTGTTTCAGAATAGAATAGAATAGAATAGAATAGAATAGAATAGAATAGAATAGAATAGATTTTATTGTCATTGTCCCCTTTGGGGACAACGTAATTACTTGACTGCTCCATCCACCCAGATAGGGCACTCCACGCAAAGACAAAACAACTACAAATACACTGTATTTTTCAAAAGGCTCAGGAAAGCACTTGCTACATTTTCCCAATCTGGTATTTTTTGGAGTGTCTTCAGGGAGCTCCGATGTTGCACCCCTCGTTTTTAGAAAGGCAGGGAGTGCCCAGCACCCGTCTGTGGGAACGGTTCTCAACCACTGGGGGAGTTGGCCTTCTGGGCCCCCGCCGGGACTGGCGGATCTCTGCAGCCGTTTATGGGCTTTTTGGTTCTGTTTTTGAAGAAACCGCTTCTCTTGCTCTCCCTCAGTACTTTGGTGAGGACCTGCAGGACTATGATGGCGCCTACCCCTACTATTATGGGCCTGGCGAGGGCGGACTGGGCTCTCTCTCCTCCACGCCTCTGGGGGGAGCCAGTGAGCAGGTAAAGGGAGCGGCGCTGTGGTGCTCCTCCCCAGAAACGTCCGTCCGTCTGTCCGTCCTCGTACCCGAGTCTTGTCCTTGTCATGTGGTTGTGGAATAGTCCACCTGTCTGTCTTGTCCATCCATCCATCCATCCATCCATTTATCGATGTCTATGCTTTACCTCGCCTTTAATTTAGCAGCTTGGGGGGCACACCCCACCCTGCTAGTTTCTTCCAGAGATGTAGAGTCTGGGGAGTTATCCAGGAAGATTGGGGGAGTGTGGGTTGGGAAATAGCCATTGCTGGAGAGTGGCAGGATCATGACCGTCCTTGGGTAGAGAATAGCTGAGTTGCAGGCAAACCTTATTAAAATTAAAATTAAAATTTAATGTCGTAATAAATGGTGGGCTCTTCCTCCTGACCTTGAGTCATAGAGTTGGAGCAAATCTGCAGTGCTAAAGGATCCCATTACCGACGGGCCATCCAAGCTCTGCTTAAAAACATCCAAGGAAGGAGAGTCCAGCACCTCCCGAGGAAGCCTGCTCTCTCTCTCTCCTAGCAGCCGCGTCGTTCAGCCCGTGTGGAGTTCACTCGCAGTTGCGCTGCATCATATCCCACGTAGTCCGTTGGAAACGCCAGAGTCCATGATGCAGCGCGGCCGTGGCTGAAATCCGAGCGCGAAGGAGTTTCTGGGGCAATGCAGAATCGGTGGTGGGCTAGTTACAACAAGGAAAACCACAATCTTACGGGCGGGTTTTCTGCAGAAATATGCGGAGCTCTAGGCTGTGGACTGAATTCATTCTGAACCAAAAAATTTTTTAAAAAATTAAAATCATAATAAGAAATATCCTTCTGTAGTTCCTATGCTAGGGGAAGGCTGTGAGTATTTACTTCGAAGTGGGTTTTAGTGGGCTGGTTCAGGAGAAACGCTAAACCACAGTTTAGCTTCTCCCACCTTGGTGGCAACTATGCTTAGTGCAGAGAAGGCAGCTTCAAACCACAGTTTACGAAGCTCTTCCACGGACGGTGGTTGGGACTAACCACGGTTTAGGGTTTGGCGCCGCAGCTGAAGCATCCGGCTGCTCATGTTTCTCATTTGCTTTTTTGCTCCCTGCTCCTCCCCTCTTCCTCCTCCATCGCCATCTTCATCACCCCGTCCTCTGTTGTCGTTTGTCCTCGCCGCCCTCCTCGCCACTGCCAGAAACCGGCCAAGGGGAAGCCCCCCGCCAAGCCCAAAGCGAAGCCGAAGCAGCCACAGAAACGCCAGCTCGCGGGCACGGCGCCCGCCTACGCCACCAAGACCGGCTCCAAAAACGGCAACGGGAAGTCCAGCGGGAAGGCCGGCAGCGTCAAGGCGACCACGAAAAAAACCCCGGGCAAATCGGGGGGCCAGGCCTACGCTGCCGCCGCCGGAGCCCGGAAGCCAGGGAATGGCTACCAGCAGGTAGAGCCACAGGGGAGGGGGTGCAGGGTGCCGCCTGGCCCCCCACCCCTGGGATCCGGGCAAAGCTGGCTGCTCCGGCCCCCCTAAAACCACCCCACTGCCCCCTCGTCTGCCTGTGTCTCTGTCTGTGTCTCCCCACCTCCACGTGTCTCTGTGTTAACCGTGCCACGTCTTGCATGCCGGGCCGTTGGGGGGCAGCAAGAGAAAGGATCCAGGGCAGCCACGAAACTTCGGAAGAGCTCCCCACCCTCTCTCGGGAGGGGCGGCCGGATTGGGATTTGACTTTCCCTCAATCTCCCGGGAAATGAGAACCCACATCCGTGCCAGGGGCCCTATCCTAAGTTCGGACTTCTCTTGCGCCTTTCCTTTCCCCCAAAATGGACACCTGTCCCCCCCCCCCAAAAAATTGCTGGCATCCTTTGTCCGGCTTGCAGGTGGGGGTGAGATTCTGCTCCCCGAGATCCATTTGTCTCCCCAAGGGAAAATGATCCGGGATGAGGAACGCTCCTCGCAGAATTGCTGAGTTGGACGGGACCCCAAAGGGTCATCCAGACCAACCCACGGCCATCTCCTCCTTCTCCTTCCTCCCGGGACTCGAGAGGAGAAGTTTGGATGAACTAACCATGTCTTCATATATTTTTTTCTCTCCCTCCTTTTCCCTGTCTGGTCTTGTTTCCTTTTTCAATTCATCCTCTCCCTCTCCCACTCGTTCACCCCACAATGTGACGGCCGTGTCTCTCCCTCTCTTGGGCATCTCCTCTGCCCCTCCATCAACACCTTCTTCCTTCCTCAACACGCCAACTCTGCTCCTCCTCCTTCCATACATACCCAACCCCACACACTGCAATGCTTTCCTCTTCCCCTCCCCGGCCCGTCACTCTTTCCTCCGCTGCCACCACTTTGCTGTGCCCCCTCTCAAGGACGTGGGCCTGCTCCCCACAGAGGAGCCCTGGGGGGCCCACGAGTACCTTGACTACACCTTGCCTCCCGAGGCGGAAGAGACCTATTGGGAAGAGGGCCCCACACAGGAGGCGTCCCTACCTGTTGCCTCGTCGCCACGGGGAGAGGTAAATGTGCCTCTAGCACCCGTGTCCTGGCGGGCCAACCTGATACGGAAGGGCGTTCGCTCCCTGGTTGGGTGGGCGATGCGGGATCCGCAAGGGAGGAGCCAGGACTCCTGGGTTCTGTGGGAAGGAGAGCCCCAATGGGCTTGAGGCCCCGGACTCCTGGGTTCTCAGGAAGAGCAGGGTGGATTGACACACGAGGGGAAGAGCCCTCTGAGCTCAGGGGTTTGGAGTGCAGGAGGCCTCCAGCAGGTAGGGCTAGGGAAGACCCCCTGGGCTTGAAATTCTGGAAAGTCAGAAGGCATGATGGGAGTTGTAGTCCCAAGGCAATGGGTGGACCCCTGCAGCAGCTTCCTTTAGGAGACCCCCCCCCCAAGAATGACACATGGGTGGGTGGGCACCAGCCCTGTTTGCCTCCGCTAACGTATCCGTGGGTTCCCACCCTGCCCGGGGGCCAGGAGGAAGCGCCCAGCCCACGTCCCGCCGAGGAAGAGGCGTTCACCGAAGAGGAGGTCCCCGGCGTGGGGCTGGAGTACGAGTACGCCTATAGGAGCTATGGCGAGGGGGCCGAGCCGTCGGAGCTGGGGCCTGTGCTCTCGGCCGAGACCCCCCACGGCGAAGGCGTAAGTGGGGTGCTGCCCCCTCCCTGGAGGCCCTCTGGTGTTCTTTGCCACGCCTTCCTGTCCTGTTGGGTCCACTTCCTGTTGTCTGTGATGTCACTTCCTCTTGCCCGGGGTTGGCTTACGGAATGGCTTCGGCCTTGTCCTCTTGCTCTGGTTTCGGTGTTTTATCCGCAACCCGTTTCTTCCTTTTTTCGGTTCTCCGCCACAACACTCCTTCTTTCCCAACAGCTTTGGTTTGCGGGTCCTGACGGGCATGTGGCTGCGGATTCGGTTTGCTGATGTCACTTCCTGTTTGAGGATGCCCATTTCCTGCTGCCTGCGTGCCCCTTCCTGTTTCGAAGTCGCCACTTCCTCCTGCCTTTGCCACAGTTCGCCACAGGGTGGCAATAGCACTTCCTGTTCCGTTCGCAACCCTTCCCACTTCCTATGACCCTCCTCTTTGTCTGATGACATCATTTCCTGCTATTGCCAGTTGCTGGATGTTTTGTCATGCTGCGTGTTTGCGTTGCTGCCATTTTCTGCTGCCCTCTTTTCTGAAGTTCCTCTTTAGTTATTATTTCAAGCTGTCCAGCCGTGTGTGTGACTCACTTCCTGTGATGCCATTTCTCTGTGTGGCGATGTCACTTCCTGTGATGCTATTTCTCTGTGTGGCGATATCACTTCCTGTGATGCCATTTCTCTGTGTGGCGATGTCACTTCCTGTGATGCTATTTCTCTGTGTGGCGATGTCATTTCCTGTGATGCCATTTCTCTGTGTGGCGATGTCATTTCCTGTGATGCCATTTCTCTGTGTGGCGATGTCATTTCCTGTGATGCCATTTCTCTGTGTGGCGATGTCATTTCCTGTGATGTCATTTCCTTCCTTGTTGACCTGTCCTGCAACACAGTCTACATAGAAATGGGCTGCCATCCTTTCCTTGGCCGCGGCTGCGCCAATGGCAGGAGGGAAGCTTCCTCCCTGTTCTGTGATGCCATCACCTGCCCTATGATGTCATCACACTGCAGGGCCATTTCTGCAGACAGCCTCCCCTTCCCTGGCATGGTGCAAGCGCTGGAACTCAGTTACTAGTTTGGGGGGGAGGGCCGGAAGCCCCCAAACGGCACGCGGTAACTGCTAGTCCATGCTGCCATCTTGGAAGGCAGCCCCTTCCCCTTCTTCCCCACATATTGGCCCTGAACCTCACCCCCCTTTCGACCTCAAGTGCAGAATTTTGCGGGAAGAGTTGTGGGATTCAGAGGCCACAATCAAGCGGTGTATAAATTTTATGAAATTAAAAAAGACCCTGGATACATAGAGTGAATTTCTATCTAAATTTAGAAGGAATAGGGGCAATCCCCTCACTTTTAATTTTTTTTTTTTTAAAAAATAATGAACACATAGGCTTTTAGCCAGCTAAATTCTACTCAGGGTAGAGCCATTGAAGGGAGCCACATCCATCTATTCCAGTGGGTTTACTCTGAGTAGGATGAACCTTGTCTACTACCTTAGGCACCTGAAAAATGTTCTCCGCCAGAGCTCATGTATTTACCCCTTTTCCACTTTTACTGAAGGCCCTACTCAGACCTTACTACAGATTTACTCTGAGTTTCCTCCCCCCCGTCTTTTTCAGTCCATTTTGACAACAGATCCCTTTTTGTTCGCCTGCGGCTCCAGCCCTCGCTGTTTGCTTCCATGAAAAACAAACGGCAGCTTGACTCCCCTCCCGCCCCACCTTCCAGTGACAAGTCAGCAGTTCCCCTTTTTAGATGAGCATAGAATCATGGAATTGGAAGTGGGACCCCGCAGGGTCATCTAGTCCAACCCTCTGCAATGTGGGAACCTCAGTCCTTTGGGGCCCTTTTAGCAGCTGCTCGGGACGGGGGTGGCGCTGTGGGTTAAACCACAGAGCCTAGGGCTTGCCGATCAGAAGGTCGGCGGTTCGAATCCCCACGACGGATGAGCTCCCGTTGCTCGGTCCCTGCTCCTGCCAACCTAGCAGTTCGAAAGCACGTCAAGGTGCAAGTAGATAAATAGGTACTGCTCCGGTGGGAAAGTAAACGGCGTTTCTATGCGTTGCTCTGGTTCGCCAGAAGTGGCCACATGACCCGGAAGCTGTACGCCGGCTCCCTCGGCCAATAACGCGAGATGAGCGCCACAACCCCAGAGTCATCCGCGACTGGACCTAACGGTCAGGGGTCCCTTTACCTTTTTAGCAGCTGCTCACCAACATATGCTTGGCTTTAAGTCCACGTCGGCCAGCTGCCCGCTTCGCAGGGAAGGTGGTGCTGAGCTTGGCCTCGAGGCTGTGAGGCCATCGTGAGACCATAGCAACACCCGCCCCATAGCTCCTAGCGCACTGACTGTGCCATGTCGTGGCCGTCTCCCGGTGGAGGGACGGCACACCTGAGTCCCTCCTCAACTCCCCAATCAGCTAAAACAAAATAAAAAAATTCCTTCCAGTAGCACCTTAGAGACCAACTAAGTTTGTTCTTGGTATGAGCTTTCGTGTGTATCTGAAGAAGTGTGCATGCACACGAAAGCTCATACCAAGAACAAACGTAGTTGGTCTCTAAGGTGCTACTGGAAGGAATTGTTTTATTTTGTTTTGACTATGACAGACCAACACGGCTATCTACCTGTAACTCCCCAATCAGCTGCGCTGCCGGCATGGCAGGGGGTTGGGCTGGATAGCCTTTGGAGGACCCTTCCCAGTCGATTGCAGGCGGTTCCTTTCCCCCAGAGAGCCCCTCCTCTCCCCCTCCCGCACTGAACTACTTCTGTGAATCCCTGCAGGTGTTCTCACACACACATACACACACACACACACACACACACACACCCCACTTTTTGCACCCAGGGGCTGGGGTTTGGGGGGGGGTTTGAGCCCACGGCTCCATCCTGTTGACTGGCCCCCTCTGTGCGGCTACATGTCTGCTTCCCCCAGGCCGTCCGAGGAGCCAGAGGCTACAAAGGAGAGAAGGGAGAGCCAGCCGTCTTCGAACCCGTAAGTTCCCGGAGGGGAAGGGGGTCCTGGCCTGGCCTGGACGGGGGCGGGGGGTTGTCATTTTGGACTGTGTGTGTGAGAGAGAAAATCCAGCATTACGGTCGCCATCTTTCAAAAGGTGAAAGATGTATTACTGGATGTATTACCCCCCCCCCAAAAGTTGCTCAGCCTTTTTTTTTTGGCAAAGTTGCTGAACCTTTTTAGCAAAATCCTCCCAGACGTTTTTGAAAATCCCACCGTTTCCGGTGGGCGAATCCCGGCTACGTCCGGGATATTCTACATGTGAGGCAGCCCTTCCCAACATCTGCCCATAGCTGTCAACCCTCCCTTTTTGGGCGGGAAACTCCCTTATTCCAATGCCGTTTCCCGCTGCTATCCCAGATTGTTGCTATCCCTTCAATTTCCCGGATTTCAAAGGAAGCAGCTCCTCTCCCTCCCTGCCGGCCAGGGAGGCTCCTCAGCTGCGTTGCTCGGCTGCCAATAAGGAGTCTGAGACTGACTGGGGGCGGAGCTTGCATGCCTTGTGCAGCCAAACCCTCACGCCCAACCAGACAGCCTGCCTGCCTGCCTTCTACGCTCTCGCTCTTTTGCTCACCTGTTCGCGCGCAGCCTCTGGAGCGCAGGGTGGCGAGGCTACTTGGTGCCATTGCACCGCCCTCGCGGCATCCCTTATTTTCAAATCCGAAAGTTGACAGCTATGCATCAGCCGGTCTAGACCGGCTGCAACGGACTGGATGTGTCCTTGAGGTCCCTTCATAGAATCCCTTCATTTCATAGTCCCTTCATAGACTGGATGTGTCCTTGAGGTCCCTTCCATCTCTACAATTCCACGAAGGATGCAAATACAGTTGTGCCTCGGTTTACAACCATAATCCGTTCCAGAGGTCTGTTTGTAAACCAAAACAGATTGTAAGCCAAGGCGCGCTTTCACCAAT
This sequence comes from Darevskia nairensis, assembly GCA_034642065.1. Taxonomy (NCBI): domain Eukaryota; kingdom Metazoa; phylum Chordata; class Lepidosauria; order Squamata; family Lacertidae; genus Darevskia; species Darevskia nairensis. The sequence goes on along the minus strand of JAWWNI010000516.1, from coordinate 305,918 downwards.
GGTGCCTCCCCCCCCCCAAATTGTTCGTAATCCAAAAAAATGGGTTGTAATCCAAAACGTAAGAGGGACCCAGGTGGCGCTGTGGGTTAAACCACAGAGCCTAGGGCTTGCTGATCGGAAGGTCGGCGGTTCGAATCCCTGCGACAGGGTGAGCTCCCGTTGCTCGGTCCCAGCTCCTGCCCACCTAGCAGTTCGAAAGCACGTCAAAGTGCAAGTAGATCAATAGGAACCGCTCCGGCGGTAAAGTAAACGGCATTTCCATGCACTGCTCTGGTTCGCCAGAAGCGGCTTTGTCATGCTGGCCACATGACCTGGAAGCTGTACGCTGGCTCTCGGCCAATAAAGCGAGATGAGCGCCGCAACCCCAGAGTCGGACACGACTGGACCTAATGGTCAGGGGTCCCTTTACCTTTAATCGAAAACGTATACCTGGTTTTCGCAAAGCCCCGACCCCTGGAAGGCGGCACGTCCAGCCAAACTCCAGCACCGTAGGTTCAAAGAATTGTTGAGTTGGAAGGGGACTGCCAAGGGTCATCTAGCCCAACCCCCTGCAGTGCAGGGTCCCTGCCCTGATGCTTTGCCTCCATGAGGTCTAGCGGCTTGCTTCTGCCCCGCCCAGGGCTCTTTTGAGATTGTGGCAAAGCTCCCCGAAGGGAAGACCAGAAGCCGGTGGGATCCGAGCCGCAACGCTCTCTCCCCAGTTTCCAGCAATTGGGATTATTCAGAGGCGTTTCCGGAAAACGCAGCCCATGGTGTCTTATTGGGCTGATCCTCTCTTGGCGCCGTCCAGTAATACATCTTTCATATCCCTGTAGGTTTTAATTTAATTAAGAATATTGGGAAGGTAGGGAAAACCCTGATCCTAAGCCTCCCCTGTCCTGTGGAGAAGGAAAGGCTCACGAGGAAACCCGACACAAATCCAGAGTGGAGTTCCTAAAACGGTCGTAGAGTTGGATGGGACCCCCAAGGGTCATCCAGCCCAACCCCCTGCAAGACAGGGTTCCCATTGGCTCTGGCTGTTTCCATTCATTGCATAGGCTGCCTTGAGTGCATAATTGAGGGCACAAAACCAGGATGCAAACGGCTCAGATTGGAATTTAAAATAAATATCCGCAAGTATGGGGGGGGTTGCATTTTGCTCCCCCCCCCAGTAACTGGGAGCCCTTTTTGCGCCAGCAGTTGCCCCAGAATAACACCCCCCTCCAGATACCACCCCCTCCCTATTCTACCTTCTTTGCAAGCTCCCAAGGCGGCTGGGGGGGGGAATAATCTGAGGCCGACGTGAGAGCCCTCACCAGCAGACCTCGGCAGGATCGGGGCCTCTCTCGGCTCCTTGTGGGCAGCCTCCCGAATTCCCCGGAGAACGGGATTGACCTCTGAGCGACCGTGCAAGGCAGCCATCCAACCGGCGGAGCTGCGAGTTCTCGTTTTTTTTGCAGCGTTATCGTCTCAGCATAGCGCGCTGGGTGTGTGTCGGTGGGGAGGGGGGAGAATGGCCGGTGGTGGTATAAACAATGAGCTCTTTCACGGGCGAGAGCCGAGGGACGGGGCCTGTCCCTCTGCCAAGGCAGGTCTGCGGCGGCTTCCTAACTCCTTCTTGTGTGTGAGAGTGTTTGTGCCTTCTTCTCCCTCCGCAGGGGATGCTGGTGGAAGGTCCCCCTGGCCCTGAAGGAGCTCCGGTAAGAGCTGGGCAGAGGCGTGCGAAACCCCGGGGTGGGGTGGGGTGGGTTTAAGGGGGCGAACGAGGCCTCCGTCCCATCTCGTGCCCCCTGTCTGGTGGGCAAGGGTCATGGTCATCTGTTCCTCCTTCCCCACAGGGTATCAGCGGACCACCAGGGACCACGGGACCCCCAGGACCCCCCGGCGATTCTGGGGAGAGGGTAAGGCTGCGATCTGGAGAAGGAGAGGGCAGAGTTAAGGGCACGAGGCAAAGGAGGCACCGGCGGGCACCTCCTGCCCCTTTGCGGGCAAACTTCAGCGCCGTGGGTTGGTTGTACGCAGAGGAAGGGTGGGAGGAACTAGCTGGGGCACCCCAAAGGGAAGAAGGCTCAGAGCCCAGATATGTGGGGTGGGACAAGGATGAGCCGTCAGAGGGAGAAGGCTGCGTCGGAAGCTGAAGAGGCGACAGGGCTGAGTGAGCTGGGGGAGTCCGTGGCAAAGAGCAGTCCAGACTCAGAGGCAGAAGCTGAGGCTGGAGAGGAGGGAGGCCAAGAGGCAGAGGGGAAGAGGCATGGGGGTCTCCCCCTCCTGCTGCGACAATCTCCCCTCCCCTCTGGTTTCCCAGAACCAGTAGAGGCATGGAGTGGGAAGAGCAGAGGCAGACAGGAGGGTCACGTCTCTGTTTGCTTGGGGAAGCTCTAGAGAGGGGAGACATAGATGGCTGTGGGGAGGTGGGGACCTTTGGTCTCACCCACTGATCCATGGGGCAAGAGCTGACTAAGCCGCTCTACTCATTGGGCCTGGCACTCCTGTTTTTGCTCAACTGGCTGGGGTGATGCACTGCCTGAAGGACGCCTCGTTCTCCTTTACGGATGTCCTGTGGGGAAGGGCGTCTGCACATAATAGAAGTAATAATAATAATAATAATAATAATAATAATAATAATAATATTAGAGGGACGCGGGTGGCGCTGTGGGTTAAACCACAGAGCCTAGGGCTTACCGATCAGAAGGTCGGCAGTTCGAATCCCCACGACGGGGTGAGCTCCCGTTGCTCGGTCCCTGTTCCTGCCCACCTAGCAGTTTGAAAGCACTTCAAAGTGCAAGTAGATAAATCGGAACCGCTGCAGCGGGAAGGTAAACGGCGTTTCCGTGCGCTGCTCTGGTTCGCCAGAAGCGGCTTAGTCATGCTGGCCACATGACCTGGAAGCTGTATGCCGACTCCCTCGGCCAGTAAAGCGAGATGAGTGCCGCAACCCCAGTCGGTCACGACTGGACCTAATGGTCAGGGGTCCCTTTACCTTTACCTAATAATATTATTATACCCTGCTCATCTGGCTGGGTTTCCCCAGCCACTCTGGGCGGCTTCCAGCAAACATTAAAATACATTAACACATCACAGATTAAAAACTTCCCTAAACAGGGCTGCCTTCAGGTGTTTTCTAAATGTCACGTAGTTGTTAATCCCTTTAACCTCTGATGGGAGGGCGTTCCACAGGGCGGGCGCCACTACCGAGAAGGCCCTCTGCCTGGTTCCCTGTAGCCTTGCTTCTTGCAGCGAGGGAACCGCCAGAAGGCCCTCGGCGCTAGATCTCAGTGTCCGGGCTGAACGGTGGGGGTGGAGACGCTCCTTCAGGTATACAGGACTGAGGCCGTTTAGGCGCAGGGGTGTCAAACTCCGGCCCTCCAGATGTTTTGAGACTACAATTCCCATCATCCCTGACCACTGGTCCTGTTAGCTAGGGCTGATGGGAATTGTAGTTCCAAAACATCTGGAGGGCCGGAGTTTGACACCCCTGGTTTAGGGCTTTAAAGGTCAGCACCAACACTTTGAATTGTGCTCGGAAACGTACTGGGAGCCAATGTAGATCTCTCAGGACCGGTGTTATGTGGTCCCAGCGGCCACTCCCAGTCACCAGTCTAGCTGCCGCATTCTGGATTAATTGCAGTTTCCGGGTCACCTTCAAAGGTAGCCCCACATAGAGCGCATTGCAGTAGTCCAAGCGGGAGATAACTAGAGCATGCACCACTCTGGTGAGACAGTCTGCAGACAGGTAGGGTCTCATCCTGCGTACCAGATGGAGCTGGTAGACAGCCGCCCTGGACACAGAATTGACCTGCACCTCCATGGACAGCTGTGAGTCCAAAATGACTCCCAGGCTGCGCACCTGGTCCTTCAGGGGCACAGTTACCCCATTCAGGACCAGGGAATCCCCCACACCCGCCCGCCCCCTGTCCCCCCAAAACAGTACTTCTGTCTTGTCAGGATTCAACCTCAATTAAAAACACAGTAAAACAGGGTTGCCTTCAGATGTCTTCTAAAAGTCAGACAGTTGTCTATTTCCTTGACATCTGCTGGGAGAGTGTTCCACAGGGCGGGCGCCACTACCGAGAAGGCCCTCTGCCTGGTTCCCTGTAACTTGGCTTCTCGCAGTGAGGGAACCGCCAGAAGGCCCTCGGCGCTGGATCTCAGTGTCCGGGCTGAACGATGGGGGTGGAGACGCTCCTTCAGGTATACAGGACCGAGGCCATTTAGGGCTTGAAAGGTCAGCACCAACACTTTGAACTGTGCTCGGAAATGTACTGGGAGCCAATGCAAAGGGGAGTGAGGCGCTCTTTGGGGCAAGTGACCCACCTCCCCTCCTCTGGGTGCTTGCATCTCAGCAATCGGCAAGTGCCAGGTCTCTCTGCTCACACCCAAGCCCAGATCAAGGCAGGCGGACCTGTTGAAGAGGCACCTGGTTAGCACCTGGGAGAAGAGGATGCCGGGACTGGTTAAACTGGGCTTGGGTAGCCGTGAGCCCCTGATTGTCGACAGTGCGCTTTGTCGTTCACACACCTGTGCAAACGTGCGAGCCCCTCCTTCCTGCTCTCCCTCCTTCTCTCCAACAGGGTTCCCCAGGACGCCCCGGCATCCCTGGCTCAGATGGATCCCCCGGGCCCCCGGGCACTTCCATGATGCTTCCGGTGAGTCGGAACGGCGGAGAGAGGCCGGCCGCTATCAAGGTCCTAAGCCTGGGGTTGACATCTAGGATCGATTAATGCGGGGTAGTTCTCGATGACGCTGTGAGCGGCCAATCAGTACCTTGCGTAGCCAGTTTCTTCGGGGGATTGTGGGGTTCTTGACGTTATGAGCACTAGCCAATCAGAGCTGTGCACAGCCCAATTCTGCAGCAGACGGATGGCTCTCCCCTAAGAAAGGAGTTTGAGGGAAACGTCTCCTTTCAACTGGGGTTGGAGGGGCGCGCAAATGTGTGGATGTGGGGGTGTTTGGGTGCGTCTTGGTGGGACCTCAAATCTGCCTCTTCCCTCCCTCAGTTCCGATTTGGAAGCAGCGGAGGCGGGAAGGGGCCAGTCGTGGCGGCCCAGGAAGCCCAAGCCCAGGCCATCTTGCAGCAAGCCCGGGTGAGTCTGGTTTCACGGGGGAAGATTAAGACCCCTATTAACGTCCAGGGAAAGGTGGTCTTCCCTCCCTGGTGTCCAGTCCAGATTTCTCAGAAGGAATCTGCCTGCCTTTCTGGGGCGGGTCCTTGTCCGACCTCCTGGACCCCGAAAGAGGGGCTGTTTTGGGGGGTGCAGTGAGGGACCCTGTGGAGAGGCGGCAGTTTAGAGGGGAAAACGAGGAAGAACCCACAGGGCAGAAGTTTATGAGATATAATACGCTTGGCATAGAGGAAAAAGGAGAGAATTTTTTTTTCTTTCTATCTCTCATAACGCTTAATGAAGCTGAACGATGGAAGGTTCAGGACAGATAATTTATGGTTATAAACCAGCTCAAAACGCACATCTAGGACGGCTTTCACAACAGTAAAATATGCATTTAAAACAATATACTGTACAGGAAACAGCTTAAGACTTAAAATTAAACAGACATGTGAGAACCTAGAAGTTTAAAATTTGAGATACCATACAGATTGACCCTATACCCCGGGGGCTCACTATTTCCCCCACAGACTAGTTTGTTCTGGGAGGATAGACTGCACCTGCAAATCTCCACGGAGAATTCTGACGACCATCCAGGTTGTCTTTGCCTAAAATGGGGGCATTTAGTTTAGGCTTATCTGGAAGGTTCAGCAAACCTCTCCAATAAGGGGCCAATGGTGTCTCAGCGTACTTCGTCACCAAAGGGGCATCTAAAAAATAAATGTTCGGGGCTTCCCCCAGAGGGCAGGCGCAAAATCTCTGGTCGTGTGGGACTTTTCCAAAGGATCCTTCCAGAACCGGCGAGGGTAACGCCGAAATTAGGGCAAGAGTAAAGTCCTTCTTTAAACTGTGGAACTCCCTCCCACTGGAGTCAGGGATGGGGTCACCAACCTGAACGGCTTTAAAAGAGGGTTTGGGTCAGGGAGGAGGAGAGGGCGGTCGAGGGCTCCTAGCCTCCGCGGTCAGATCCAGATGCTTCTGAGTCCCACTTGCTGGGAACTTGTGCTGAAATCCTGCCTGGGGCATCTGGATGCTGGCCTAGGTGAGAAGGCCCTTTCTTATGTTGCTGTGGCACCTCCAGGCCCAGAGGCAGTCTATCTGAATCCCTAGTTTCTTAGGGGCATTGGGCCACTGTGAGAATACAGGATGCTGGATGAGAGGGGCCCCTGGCCTGATCCGGCGAGGCTCTTTTTCTGCTCTTAGGAGTCCTTTCCCTTCATGGCTGCCAACTTTCGGATTTGAAAATAAGGGATTTTTTCAAACTTTCAGATTTTAAAATAAGGGATGCCGCAAGGGTGGTGCGATGGCACCAAGTAGCCTCGCCACCCTGCGCTCCAGAGGCTGCGCGCGAACGGGTGAGCGAAAGAGCGAGCGCGTAGATGGCAGGCAGGCTGTCTGTCTGGTTGGGCGTGAGGGTCTGGCTGCACAAGGCATGCAAGCTCCGCCCCCAGTCGGTCTCAGACTCCTTATTGGCAGCCGAGCAACGCAGCTGAGGAGCCTCCCTGGCCGGCAGGGAGGGAGAGGAGCTGCTTCCTTTGAAATCCGGGAAATCTAAGGGATATCAACAATCCGGGATAGCAGCGGGAAACGGCATTGGAATAAGGGAGTTTCCCCACAAAAAAAGGGAGGGTTGACGGCTATGTTTCCCTTCCCAGGAGCTCTCGTGTCCAAACGCTCTTCCAGTGATGGTCTGGTACGAACACCTTAACCTCTCCTCCCTTCCCATTTCTTTCCTCCGCAGCTGGCCTTGCGTGGCCCCCCAGGACCCATGGGCTATACGGGTCGTCCTGGACCCCTGGTGAGTATTTTGCTTGCGGGGGGGGGGGTTTGCTTGGGTTTGTTTCCTGGGGCTCAGAGTAGAAGGACTTGGGTGCGTTTGGAAGCTCACCCACTTTTTCAGGACGACGGCTCAATAAATCCGGAATCCAACAGCGCTGTGGTGGTTTGAGTTTTGGACGAAGACCTGGAAGGAACCAGAGTTCGAATCCCCCCTCAGCCGTGAGGAAGAACACTGGGTGTGGCAAGGCAGTCAGAGCAAAAAGCGATTCAGCACCATGATTTGGGCCCGGAAATGGAGCTGGGGTCCAGGGCGTCTCTTTTTGAAACGGGTTTTTTTTTTGGTGAGATCTAAAGGGAGCTCCAGCCAGCAATCTGGCCACTGCATTTTGGAGCAAGTGAAGTTTCCGAGTCGTCTTCAAGGGCAGTCCTAGATAAAGTGCATTGCAGTAGCTGAGTCAACAGCTAATGCTATTCCAGGCTGCATCAACACAGGTCTAGTGTCCAGATCAAGGGAAGTCATAGAGGTAAAGGGACCCCTGACCATTAGGTCCAGTCGTGTCCGACTCTGGGGTTGCGGCGCTCATCTCGCATTATTGGCCGAGGGAGCCGGCGTACAGCTTCCGGGTCATGTGGCCAGCAGGACTAAGCCGCTTCTGGCGAACCAGAGCAGCGCACGGAAACGCCGTTTACCTTCCCGCCAGAGTGGTACCTATTTATCTACTTGCACTTTGTCGTGCTTTCAAATTGCTAGGTGGGCAGGAGCTGGGACCAAACAACGGGAGCTCACCCCGTCGCAGGGATTCGAACCGCTGACCTTCTGATCGGCAAGCCCTAGGCTCTGTGGTTTAACCCACAGTGCCACCCGCGTCCCGTAAGGGAAGTCATAGTCCCACTCTAGTCTGTCTTCATCAGATTCCACCTGGAATACTGTGTTCAGTTCTGGGCACCACAATTTCAGAAGGATGTTGAGCAGAGGAGGGCGACCAAGATGATCAAGGGTCTGGAAACCGAGCCTGATGAGGAACGGTTGAAGGAGCTGGGGATGTTTAGTCTGGAAAAGAGGAGACTGAGAGGAGATAAGAGAGCCATCTTCAAATATCTTAAGGGCTGTCGCACGGAGGAGGGAGCATGCTTGTTTTCTCTTGCTGCAGAGGGTAGGACTCGAACCCATGGCTTCAAGTTCCAAGAAAGGAGATTATGACTAAATATCAGGAAGAACTTTCTGACAGGAAGAGCTGTGTGACAGTGGAAAGGACGGCCATCTGTCATGGATGCTCTAGTTGAGATTCCTGCTTTGCAGGGGGGTGAGCTAGATGACCCTTGGGCTTACCTTCAAAGTCTACAATCCTAGGGTTCTGGAAGTTACCAGACGATGGGTTACATAGAGCAGAGTTTTCCAAACTTCATGTTGGTGACATTCATCATTCCGCGACACAGTAATTCAGTTTTGCATTATTTTGCAACACAGTAATTCAGTTTTGCATGATTTCGCGACACAGTAATTCAGTTTTGCATCATTTTGCAACACAGTAATTCAGTTTTGCATGATTTCGCGACACAGTAATTCAGTTTTGCATCATTTTGCAACACAGTAATTCAGTTTTGCATGATTTCGCGACACAGTAATTCAGTTTTGCCTCATTCCGCGACACAGTAATTCAGTTTTGCATTATTTTGCAACACAGTAATTCAGTTTTGCATGATTTCGCAACACAGTAATTCAGTTTTGCATCATTTTGCAACACAGTAATTCAGTTTTGCATCATTCCGCGACACAGTAATTCAGTTTTGCATTATTTTGCAACACAGTAATTCAGTTTTGCATGATTTTGCGACACAGTAATTCAGTTTTGCATCATTTTGCAACACAGTAATTCAGTTTTGCATCATTTTGCAACACATTAATTCAGTTTTGCATCATTTTGCAACACAGTAATTCAGTTTTGCATGATTTTGCGACACAGTAATTCAGTTTTGCATCATTTTGCAACACAGTAATTCAGTTTTGCATCATTCCGCGACACAGTAATTCAGTTTTGCATCATTTTGCGACACAGTAATTCAGTTTTGCATCATTTTGCAACACAGTAATTCAGTTTTGCATTATTTCACAACACAGTAATTCGGTTTTGCATCATTTCGCGACACAGTAATTCGGTTTTGCATCATTTTGCAACACAGTAATTCAGTTTTACTAGCAAACCGGAACTCGGAGAGCATTCGCACGACACACCTACGCACTGCAGCCGAACCACTAGTGTGTCAAGACACACAGTTTGGAAACCTCTGACGCAGAGGACGCCACCTCCAGCTCTTTGGAGGAAAAGGTGGGATACAAACACAGCCAGTGAACCAATTTGAATTTGTTAGTTGCTTTTTCTTCCCAAGGGCAGCCCACATGGATAAATAATGGCCGTACCAAGCCAGATGAAATGCGCAGCCCTTCAGAGCTAAGAAGGTCTTCCCTCTTTTCTTCCAGGGTCAACCTGGCAGCAACGGCGTGAAGGGAGAACACGGAGACTTTGGTCCCCAGGTAAGCCGACTTCCCAACCTGAGCTGGGAGCCCCCTGCCACCGCCCCAGTCTCTCCTCTCCCCCCTGCGCCCCCCAAAATCCCCATTTAGCACAACTGCGTCATCAGACCTCCTTCCGTTCAAACGAATCCCAAAGCGGCTGGCAAGCAAGACGTAACAGCTCAGCGTAAATCGTACGAGATAGCTAGGAAATCTATCTATATATGTATATAAATGTTCCCATTGCGTGCGCGGTGGACACCACCGTGCTCCGTAACCGCTGGACCAAATCTCATCAAATTAGGACACAGCGTACCATGACCATCAAGGAAGGATCTGGCATAATCAAAATTCAAAAAAACCACACCTGACATACCTAAAATAAAGAAAAAACGCAAAAAAATTGGTGCACACATTAGGTGTCATCAGCAAAACAGCGCCCTCTAGCGATGGCTATACTGGTACTACAGCTTCAAAAGCAAAAAATTGGCGCAGCTATTACACATCACCAGCAAAACCTCAGAGCTCCGTCGGCCATTTGCAAGCTCGCAAACCGGTAATTGAAAAGGGGGGGGGAGAAGAGGGTAATAGAAAAGAGGGGGGGCCGAGAAGAGGGTAATTGAAAACGGGGATGGGGACAGAGAAGGGGCAGATGGAAGTTGAACAGGGGAACTTCTTCAGTTTCACAAATTCAGCCACAGCAGACCATCTTCCTGCTACGTGAGTGACTCTGAAATAGCTAATGACAGGCAGGCCGGTCCCAACCGCCGCCGTCGTACGAGGCAGTCCGGACCTCGCCGCCTCTACCGCTGTGAAAGTTAGGCCGCCATTGTCACCACAACCCGGGTCGTCACCGTTAACGCCATCAAATGCAGGCCCAGCCCAACTGCCACCCAGGCCCCTTAGCCACCCCGCCACTGTGAAAGGTATGCCCCTGCCCTTCTCCACAGCCGCTCACGACGACGACATCAGAGCCAGCCTGGGCCGCCCGCTGCCCACTTCCCCACCGCAGCTACCATGAAAGGCAGGCCGGACACCATCCCCACAGCCGCTGCCGGCCCTCTCCTCTCCTACCACCACCCACAGACGCAGCCATCAACACCACAGCATTCACACACATAGCCACAGCAAGGCGTGGCCGGGTCAGCTAGTCATCAATAAAACAATTGCAAAACCATTTAGAAAACAACTAAAACATAAGCCGAACATCACAAGTACGGTATAAGTTGTGTTTTATTGGACTCTCCTTCCTTGGAGGTTTCAAAGCAGAGGTTGGACGGCCATCTGTCAGGGATGCTGGAGCTGAGATTCCTGCATTGCAGGGGGTTGGACTAGATGGCTTTTGGGGGTCTCTTCCAACTCTACGATTCGATGGCCCCCACACAGCCAGAGGATCTGCAGCTGAGCTGGACTTTTACTTATTAGTTTCCGAGTCCAAGCCGCATCCTTGCAACAAGGCATATCAGACCCTCCAAGTGCCCCTATTTTCCAGGGACAGCCCCAGATTTACAGAAGCCGCCCCGGTTTCTGATTTGACCCCGGAATGTCCCACTTTTCCTTAGGACATCCCTGTTTCCACGGGAGAAATATTGGAGGGGATACTCCCCAAACCAGCAGAAACGTAGCAAACCGCCGCCATCTCCGTGTTCTTAGGGTCATTTGGCTGCTGCCCCCCCAGCCTTTCAGATTCCTGCCCCCCCCCCAAAAAAACTAGTGACTGGTACAGACCTCAAATGTAACAGAGGCTGGGCAGGTGATGGGGGGGGGGAACGAGACACCTACCCAATTCCCCACCCCTCTTTCATGAAGTCCGAGGGTTTCCTCTCCCCCCCCAAATGTTTGTGGGCAAGATGGGGCACCCTAATACGACTCTCTCTTTCTCCACTTAGGGTCCGCGGGGTCCACAGGGGCTGACCGGACCCCCAGGGAAGTCCGGCCGGCGAGTAAGTTTCTGTTTCTGATGTTGATTTTCGATTTTTTAAAAACCGATGGAGGCAGGTTGCCGCCTTTAGCCTCCCCCTGCGACCCCCGCATTGTGGCGGGTTGGGCTAGATGACCCTCAGGGTCCCGTTCCCGCTCAGCGGTCCTACGGGCCCGGGAGTCCTGAAAGGTCACGAAATAAAAGTAAAAAGAACAGTAGTGATTTGCTTGGAAGTTAGGTGGGATGAGCGTTTGAGGGGGGTGACGTTTTGGAAGATTTGGGGGCGGATTAAAAGGAAGGACTTCTCCATGGAGTGAAAACTATGGAACTCTCTGCTGCAAGAGGCATTGATGACGGCCACCAACATGGATGGATTGAAAAGAGGATTAGGCAAATTAATGAAGGGCCAAGCCGGCCTGGCTGCGCTCTGCCATCGCAGTCGGAGGCAGTCGCATGACGATGATGATGATGATGATAATAATAATAATAATAATAATAATAATAATAATAATAATTTGTTATTTATACCCCGCCCTTCTGGCTGGGTTTCCCCAGCCACTCTGGGCAGCTTCCAACAGAACATTAAAATACAGTAATCTATTAAACATTAAAAGACTCCCTAAACAGGTCTTCTAAAGGTCTGGTAGTTGTTGTTCTCTTTGACATCTGAAGGGAGGGCGTTCCACAGGGAGGGCGCCACCACCGAGAAGGCCCTCTGCCTGGTTCCCTGTATCTTTGGTTCTCGCAATGAGGGAACTGCCAGAAGGCCCTCGGCGCTGGACCTCAGTGTCTGGGCTGAACGGTGGGGGTGGAGACGCTCCTTCAGGAATACTGGACCAAGGCCGTTTAGGGCTTTAAAGGTCAGCACCAACACTTTGAATTGTGCTCAGAAACGTACTGGGAGCCAGTGTAGCTCTCTCAGGACCGGTGTTATGTGGTCTCGGCGGCCACTCCCAGTCACCAGTCTAGCTGCCGCATTCTGGATTAGTTGCAGTTTCCGGGTCACCTTCAAAGGTAGCCCCACGTAGAGCGCATTGCAGTAGTTCAGCAGGAGATAACCAGAGCATGCACCACTTTGGCGAGACAGTCCGCGGGCAGGTAGGGTCTCAGCCTGCGTACCAGATGGAGTACCTGGCATGCCTCTGAATCCCAGTTTCTGGAAAACCGCAGGAGTGGAGAGGGCTCCTGGTTTCGAATCCTGCTTGCGGGTTTCCCACAGGAATCTGGTTGACTGCTGTGAGAACAGGATTCTGGACTAATAATAATAATAATAATAATAATAATAATAATAGTAATACCTTTAATGTCAATGTACAACCTGTGTACAAGGAAATTAACCAAGCCCTTGGCCTTCTAATCTTCTGATGGAGCCTCCAGCACCAGAGGAAGTCTATCTAGATTCTTTGGGTTCTTTGGCTGCTGTGAGGCCAGGGTGCTGGGCCCCATGGGCCCCTTTGTAAGGGGGCCTGTGAGATCCATCTGCCTCCGTCAACCTGCCCCTCTCCCTCCCACAGGGTCGTGCTGGAGCAGACGGCGCCCGGGGGATGCCTGGGGAATCGGGCAGCAAGGTAAGGCGATCCCTCTGGGCGTTGCAGGGGGTTGGGCTAGATGACCGCGAGGGGTCCCTCCCAACCCAACAATTCTGCCATTCTGCACCAAGGGCCTTGGGGAAGTTTTAGGGAATGTGGTTGCATGAGATTGATGTCCAGACTAGTGGGGCTTGGACTTTCTAACTCCGTTTGTAACTTTCTGTCAGACCGTTCTCAGAGGGTTAGAGTAGGGTCACATATGTCCACAGCCCTTAGCCTTAACACCGGCTCCCCACAGGGTTGTGTGTTGAGTCCCCTGCTCTATACCCTCTAGACGTATGACTGTACAGCCATCTATTCCAGCAACAAAATCATCAAGTTTGCTGATGACACCACTGTGGTGGGGCTCATTTCTGAGGGGGGTGAGTCCGCCTATCGGGACGAGGTGGAGCGGCTCTGTGGTTGGTGAGGAGAAAATAATCTGGTCCTTAATATCGCTAAGACCAGGGGTCGGCAACCTCTGGCCCATGGGCCGGATCCGGCCCACGGAGGCCGTTTAACTGGCCCATGAGCCGTCCGGTTACCGGCGCGGCACGGGGACTCGCTCAGACGCCGAATATCGCATCTGTGCAGGCGTCTGGGCATGCGCAGAAGCGATTTCTGGCGCCGGAGGACATGCGCAGATGCAATTTCCGGCATCGCGTCTGTGCATATCCGGCCCACGGTCGGATAACGTTGCCGATGCAGGGACCGGGTGGAGAGGGTGGCTGTATTCAAGTTTCTGGGTGTTACCATCTGAGTGAGAGACTGCTGGTGTCCTTCTATCGAGGCAGCATATAGAGCATTCTTACATACTGTATCTGTGCTTGGTTGGCCAGTTGCACAGCCACCAACAGGAAAATGCTCCAGAAGGTCATAACCGCAGCCCAAAAGATTATCGGTCATCCTCTCCCATCTTTGGACGAACTATATAGCTCCTGTTGTCTCAAAAAAGCAAACAACATTTTACAGGATTCATCTCATCCTGGATATAGTCTGTTTGCATGGTTGCCTTCGGGCAAGAGATAGAGAAGAATTAAATCAAGAACAAATAGATTAAGAAAGAGTTTTTATCCAAGATTTTTTTATTAACTATTTTAAATGCTGTAACCAAATAATGTGATCTCGGGGAGTCGTGATGGATGGTGTGTATGTGTATGTGTGGCTGTAAATGTGGGATGGCATTCAATTTCGTTGTACTATGTAAAATGACAATAAAGTATCTATCTATCTATCATCTATCTATCTGTCTGTCTGTCTGTCTGTCTGTCTGTCTGTCTATCTATCTATCTATCTATCTATCTATCTATCTATCTATCTATCAGGACTAGCGCCCTCTCCTCAGGATTTGCCATCCTGACCTTGTGAGACAGGAACCTTTCTCTTCTCTCTCTACAGGGCGACCGCGGGTTTGACGGGCTTCCAGGCCTTCCGGGGGAGAAAGGACACCGGGTAAGTTGGACATTCGAATTGCTCACGTCTGTCCAAAGCACTGCAGGAGGGTGGGCTCCATGACCCCTGCGGGTCCCTTGCAACTCCACCATGCTGTGAGTCTAACTCTTGGAATACCCCTTTTGCATCTGCGTTGGCTTTGCTCCAAGGGAGTCCTGCGGAACTCCCTGCCACTGGAGATTTCAGCAAGAGCCCTCCTCCGTCCCAACTCTTAAACTCCCGCTAAAAACTTTTCGATTCCACCAGTTCTGTGCAGGCGTTCGAGAATACACAGAATCCTCCTTCCAGAGGGGTTAGTTTTTTTAAGGCTGGTGTTTATTATACAGTGTTATGTTTTCATTGCCGTAAACCGCCTTGATTTTTTAAAAATAAAAATACTACGTAAACTAATTCATTTTTTGAATATTATTTTCTAGTATAACAAGTCCGTGTGTGTTATATTTCACTAATAGATGCCTTTTTTTTTTTCTTTTTTTTTACAAACATTCTTATACCCTCTAGTATGTGCATTTTTGCATATACCATCTGGGTAGAGAATCGCGTCAAGAATTTCGGAAAAGTGCAAATTTCAAAGGAGTAATTCCGTTTTGGTTTGGGGCATCGTTCCAAGGAGTGCAAATTAGGCAGCTTCCCATTAAATTGTAAACAAAATCAAATTTCTTCCCCCATGCCTGGGGGCATTAATTTAAATTAATTCAACTTTTTTTAAAAAAATAAAAAAATAACTTTTGGTTCCCAGCTTATTAGTCATTGGATTTTTTAAAAATAAAATAAAATAATATAATGGCTACTATCCACAATGGCACAATGCTTTCCTTCCAAATGCCTCTGGATATCATGGCTGGGAATCGCAGGTGGGGAGAATGGCTGCATCCCATAATAGGCACCTGCTTGACCACTGTGAGGACAAGATCCTAGACTAGTTGCACCCTCCCTGCTTGGGCGTGATCCTGCTGCCGTGGGGCTAATAATAATAATAATAATAATAATAATAAATTATTTAGGCTTTCCTTGGTACTTTCTGACTGCTCCCTGGCAGGCGGAAGTTCAACAGGATTACAGGAATTTGCTGAATTGGCCCAATTAACTAATAACCTCAGAGGTAATTCAAAACAAAAATCTGTTGGAAAATGGGATGGCTACAGGAGATATGTCCAAAAATATAGTAAAAATTCTATATCTATGCCAGCATTCGAGTAATATAGGACGGGTAAACAGATGGAAAATACTTTAAGGAAATAAAGATTTTAAGAATGTATTAGTGATTTTTCAGATGAACGCTTATTGGGTTGAGTACATTCAATGTTATGAAAAATTATGCAGGGGTTTTTGATAGGAAGTCACATTACTGTACTATATTTAAATTACTGTATTCATTTATTCATTTTTATGGGTGTATATATATGTGTATATATATATATACATGTGTGTGTGTGTGTGTGTGTATGTATATATGTATATACTAGTAGACATGAAGCCCGTTAAATTAACGGGTGCTAGAACATCATGGAAAGCGGGGACGGCGAGAACTTGCTGAAGTGCTCAATGTACTTGGGCGCCCCGGCCAGCGCCGAATGGCCCTTCAGTAGGCAGCGCAGGAGGCGCATCGCGGCGGCGGCACTGGCACCAGCCAGGCCCCGGCAGGCCAACTCAGTCGCCACTTGTAACGGCCGCTGCCGCTTAGAAGTAAGTCCACGCGAGCGCGCACCCGCCGCTTCAACAGCCCGGCCGCCCGAAGTCTCTGCGCTTCAATCCCTGTGTCCGTGGGGCACATGCGCAGTAGGACACAGGGACGGACACAGGGACTGGACGCAGAGACACTTGCACTTTATTATAGAGGATATATATATATATATTCTCCTCTTCCCCCCCTTTTTTTCCTTTTCCCTTTTTCCCTTAAAAGGGACGATATAAGAGAGTAATAATAGACAATGAACAATAACACTGTGGTATGTAATTTTGTGTTATGATAAATATTCTTGTGTAATATGAATTTTTCTAATAAAAAAATTATTTGCAAAAAACAAAGGACCTCAGGTCTCCTTGCCCCATTGGAAAACTACGTTTCCCAGAGTCCCTTGGGTGAAGGAGGCGGGGCCAGCTTAAATCTTCGGTGTCTCTTCTGACCAGGGTGTCTCTGTCTCTCTCTCACCCCACCCTAGGGTGATTCCGGATCTCAGGGTGTTCCTGGTCCTCCCGGGGAAGATGGCGAGAGGGTGAGTAACGGCCGCAGGTTGGAAGAGAGGGGGGTTTGGGGGTGCAGGGGGCACGCAGAGGGGTTTGATCCAGCAGAGGTCCGTCCGTCAAGGAAGGAAGGAAGTTCTTTTCCCTCTCTCATAACACTCGAACTGGCGGACATCCAGGGAAGCGGAACGTGAGAAGGTTCAGGGCGGGTTTTAAAATTCACGCAGTTCATCGTTGACCTATGGAACTCCCTGCCCCATGATGGGCACCAAGTTGGATGGATTGACAAGGGGATTAGAGAAATTCCCGGAGGGGGACAAGGGCTGGAGTCAGCGAGGCTTCTGAATCCCAGCTGCAGGAGGGCAGAGGGCTCTTGGGTTCGGATCCTGATTGCCGGTTTCCCACAGGGATCTGGTCAGGTTCTGTTAGGACAAGATGCTGACCTAGACGAGCCCCTTTGGGCCAGATCCAGCAGCTTTTTATAACGTATATAAAACAGAGAGAACACTTATAATGCCAGGCAAAGATCAACAGGTGAGGAAGAAAACCAGAATGCGTCCAGTTGTACCTGGGTTAAAATGAAAAAGTCCAAGGAAATACTATTGGTACTATCAGATTGTCAAGAATAGTCTCTTTTGATGATGATGATGATAACAAATATGAAAGCATCAAAAACATCAAACGTTAAAAACCAAGTATATACCATTATTTTTCAACCTTGAGGACTAGCAACCTGCCCATTTAAAAACAGTTGAGTTGAGATGCTCTGACGCAACCACTGGCAGGGGGCTTGAGAGCCTTTACACATACACAGGGGTGCTTTTGGGTGGGGTGGGGGGAGATGAATTCTGCACACGCACACAGACGCTGTTGTTCCCTGAGCTCCTTTGTGACTCTGTCTCGCTTTCCCCCCGGTGCAGGGAGACGACGGAGAGGTCGGCCAACGGGGGCTTCCTGGAGAACCGGTGCGTATGGTCCCGTTTCCGCAAGGGGTCTTGGGGTCTGGCCAAGTCTGGGGCCCCGATTGGCGTATCCCAGTGGCGGGAGCAGGGAAGGCAGGGACCTCTCGCCCCTAAGGTGGTGAGTCCTCCAGAGGCGAGGACTAAGTGGCACAGTCCTCCTGACAGCTGGATCGTAGCCGCATTGGCTGCCTTAAGGCCCTCCCTCTTGCCCGGAAGCCCCACCCACCCTTAAAATAAAGGTGGCTATTATTATTATTGTTATAATTATAATAATTTCAAGTTGTTATGTACTGAGCTGAATCCTAGAACAATAGGATCCAGAATGCAGCAGTCTGATTGGTCCTAGAACAATAGGATCCAGAATGCAGCGGTCTGATTGGTCCTAGAACAATAGGATCCAGAATGCAGCAGTCTGATTGGTCCTAGAACAATAGGATCCAGAATGCAGCAGTCTGATTGGTCCCAGAACAATAGGATCCAGAATGCAGCGGTCTGATTGGTCCTAGAACAATAGGATCCAGAATGCAGTGGTCTGATTGGTCCTAGAACAATAGGATCCAGAATGCAGCAGTCTGATTGGTCCTAGAACAATAGGATCCAGAATGCAGCGGTCTGATTGGTCCTAGAACAACAGGATCCAGAATGCAGCGGTCTGATTGGTCCTAGAACAATAGGATCCAGAATGCAGCGGTCTGATTGGTCCTAGAACAATAGGATCCAGAATGCAGCGGTCTGATTGGTCCTAGAACAATAGGATCCAGAATGCAGCGGTCTGATTGGTCCTAGAACAACAGGATCCAGAATGCAGCGGTCTGATTGGTCCTAGAACAACAGGATCCAGAATGCAGCGGTCTGATTGGCCCTAGAACAATAGGATCCAGAATGCAGCAGTCTGATTGGTCCTAGAACAACAGGATCCAGAATGCAGCAGTCTGATTGGTCCGCAGGAGCCACCCAATCCAGCTCCAGGGGGAAGTGAATCAGCGAGCTGATTGGCCTGCAAGAGCAGCCAATCAGGCTCCTGGAGGAAGTGAATCCGCAACCTGATTGGCCAACAGGAGTAGCCCGGAATTAGCCAATCACGTGGGGCCCACTGTGTAAATAATGTATATATAGCCGACATTTTGGCGGAAAGAGTCATTCCTTGCTACTGTATTTCACAAGTATTGCTAGATTTCTGGATGTCACATCAAGGTGGTTCGTAGCTGCTGTGTTTTGACGCCGTAGAGTGGACTGTGTCTTCTTCTTCTTCTTCTTCTTCTTCTTCTTCTTCTTCTTCTTCTTCTTCTTCTTCTTCTTCTTCTTGCAATTTCTGAATCCAGACCAAGCCCCATTTCCAGTCCAGGGGAGAAAACAACAACCACATTAATATTTGTATCCGCTCATTTGACTGCGTTGCCCCAGTCACTCTGGGCGACTTCCAACAGACATAAAAACACAATAAAATGTTGAGCATTAAAAACATGGGCCAGCAGTGTGATGCAGCAGGATTCCTGCCTTGCAGAGGGTTGGACTAGATGACTCTAGGGGTCCCTTCCAACTCAACGATTCTACCATCCAGCCCCCTGAAGGTGTGTTCCTGACCCTTTCTCTCTCTCCTTTTCTCCAGGGACCCCGAGGTCTTCTCGGCCCCAAAGGACCCCCAGGAATCCCAGGCCCTCCGGTAAGTGCCGGGGAGGGGGTTTTCCTGCCACACTGAGCTGCCACCCCAGCCCCCCATCGCTAACCGCCTCTTGTGTCTCTGCCTGTTCTCCTGACAGGGTGTGCGTGGCATGGATGGACCCCACGGGCCCAAGGGCAACCTGGTGAGTAGCCCCGGGGTGCCTTGGTGGGCGCTGGGTGGGCTGCCGTCCCAAACTTCCCTGGGAATCCAGGACTCAAAACGCCACTCAGCCCAGACTTCGGGCCGCTCACGGCCTCTCATCCCAAGGTGGTTGTGAGGATGAAATGGGGAGCGGGTGATCCCACGAGATCCCCTTCCCCCCCACTTTGATCGACTACAAGGTGCCACATTCTTTCCACCTTTGCAATAATTCAATATTTAGCTGTGGTGGCATCTACACTTCGGAACTCCCTGCCTCTTGATCCCTAGAGGCTGTCCGCTTTGGAACGCCTGCTTAAAAACTCCCCTTTTTTGTTAGTTGCTAAAAAAAAATATGTGAATTTCACCCTGCTTCAGTATTTTAACTTTCTGTATGTTTCAAAGCAGGGTTGTAGATTTCTCTCGACTGCATGGTTTTCTCTTATTGAAATCTGCTTTGAGGAATTTGGGGTTGTTGTTTTTTTAATACAGTGGGTTGCGAACACGATCCGTGCGGGAGGTGTGTTCGCAACCCACGGCGTCTGCAGCGCCGCATCTGCGCAAGCGCGGGTCGCGATTCGGCACTTCTGCGCATCCGCGGTTTAGCGCTTCTGTGCATGCGCTAGCGCCAAAACCCAGAAGTAACCCGTTCCGGTACTTCTGGGTCGGCGTGGAGCACAACCCGAAAAAGCGTAACCTGCAGCGTTCGCAACATGTACAGTCAAGCGATCTATACATTTTGGGAAATAAGGCATTAAAAATACAGTCCTACCCCGGGTTGCGTATGCTCTATGTTGTGTACGTTCAGGATGCGAACGCCAGCAACCCGGAAGTGCAACCCGGAGTGCGGACGCTTCTGGCATGTCCGCATGTGCGGACATGCGCAGAAGCGTCTGCACTCCGGGTTGCACTTCCGGGTTGCTGGCGTTCGCATCCCGAACGTACGCATGCGCAGAAGCACGAGATCACATGATCTCACGAGATCTCTCTCTCTCGCGCGCATGTGCAAAATGGACGCCCGGGTTGCGCACTGTTTGGGGTGCGAACGGCACCCCGGAACGGATCAGGGTACCGCTGTACACAGCATATGCTTCTGTGGAGGAAAGTGACTGGGGATATCGAGGTCACAAAAGTCACAAATTTTGAAGCTGTTCTGCCGGGAAGACGGAGATGTTGTGATTTCTGCATTGCAGCGGGTTGGACTACATGACCCCTGGGGGTCCCTTGCCTTATCCTTTTCCATTTTTTCATGCTTCAAACCAGAAGGGCTTCCTCTTCCCCCGTCGCTGCTTCAAAGCCTCTGTTGACCGCCCTGCCCCCCATTGACTCTCCTGTACTTTGTGGGAGCTGCCTGCCCCCCACCCCATGATGCCCCCCAGTTTCAGATTGCTACAACCTGACTCTGAACCTCTTGTTTTCAACCAGGGACCGCAAGGGGAGCCCGGACCCCCTGGCCAGCAGGGGACACCAGGGACGCAGGTGAGTGGACATGTCAGAGGACCCCCGCTGGATCCGTCCCCAACGATCCTAGTGGGGTGACTAGCGGGGTGCCACAGGGTTCTGTCTTGGGCCCAGTCTTATTCAACATCTTTATCAATGACTTGGATGATGGACTTGAGGGCATCCTGATCAAGTTTGCAGATGACACCAAATTGGGAGGGGTGGCTAATACCCCAGACGACAGGATCACACTTCAAGGTGACCTTGACAGATTGGAGAACTGGGCCAAGGCAAATAGGATGAATTTTAACAGGGAGAAATGTAAAGTACTACACTTGGGCAAAAAAAAATGAAAGGCACAAATACAGGATGGGTGACACCTGGCTTGAGAGCAGTACATGTGAAAAGGATCTAGGAGTCTTGGTAGACCACAAACTTGACATGAGTCAACAGTGTGATGCAGCAGCTCAAAAAGCCAATGCAATTCTGGGCTGCATCAAGAGGAGTATAGCATCTAGATCAAGGGAAGTAATAGTACCACTGTATTCCGCTCTGGTCAGACCCCACCTGGAATACTGTGTCCAATTTTGGGCACCACAGTTCAAGAAGGATACTGACAAGCTGGAACGTGTCCAGAGGAGGGCAACCAAAATGGTCAAAGGCCTGGAAACGATGCCTTATGAGGAACGGCTTAGGGAGCTGGGTATGTTTAGCTTGGAGAAGAGAAGGTTAAGGGGTGATATGATAGCCATGTTCAAATATATAAAAGGAGGAGGGAGAAAGGTTGTTTTCTGCTGCTCCAGAGAAGCGGACACGGAGCAATGGATTCAAACTACAAGAAAGAAGATTCCACCTAAACATTAGGAAGAACTTCCTGACAGTAAGAGCTGTTCGACAGTGGAATTTGCTGCCAAGCAGTGTGGTGGAGTCTCCTTCTTTGGAGGTCTTGAAGCAGAGGCTTGACAGCCACCTGTCAGGAATGCTTTGATGGTGTTTCCTGCTTGGCAGGGGGTTGGACTGGATGGCCCTTGGGGTCTCTTCCAACTCTATGATTCTAGGATTCTATGATCCCCTCCGGGAAGCTCACCCCCACGGCATGAAGTCTGCAGGCCGGCTGGCATGGGGAGATAGACTGCCCCTGAACGGGGAGGTTCCGTATGGCAGCCATCAGGACTGGCTCACAGGCCCCTTTCCTCTCCAAATGTATCGCTTTAAGGAGAAGCTCCGGTCGCCTTTCCTCAACCTGGTGCCCTCCAGACATTTCGGACTACGATTCCCATCAGCCCCACAGGGTGTAGGGGATGGTGGGAATGGCAGTCCAGGGCCTCAGGTTGGGAGAAGCCAACGCCAAACGCTGCTAGATAGATTCCTAGACAACGTTGATTCCCGCGTCGCAGGGGGTTGGACTAGATGACCTTGGGGTCCCTTCCAACGCTATGATTCCTGTGTTTGGATCAGCCTTTTGGCTAAGATCTGCTCTTGTCCGTTTAATGTCAGATATGTCCTCTACTAAATGGATTTTTGGAGCTGGGAGATGGCAGAGGGACTGTCTCTATCCACTCCCCATCTGTGGCTCGGGAAATAGAAATTCTTCCTGGGTTTGGTGTGGGGCCTTTTTGACCGTCTCCGGAAACGTCTCCAGAGGAGGCCTCCGGCCGACAACTGTGAGAGCAGGGTGAGACCCCTTGGGCCCGATCCCGCAGGCTCTCCTGACCTTCTGGTCCCAAAAGAAAGAAGGGTTCGAGGGGCTGCTGGGGAGAACTGGGAGGGTGGACTTTTTTGTCCTCGGGTGGGGGGCTCAGGAGGGCTGGGAGGACCCCCTTCAGCCAACATTCTCCTCTTTCTCCTCCTTCTCAGGGACTGCCGGGACCTCAAGGTGCAATGGGACCTCATGGGGAGAAGGTGAGCTGGGAGGGACCCCTGGCTTGCTGACCAAGGGGGGCAGCCACGCCAAACCCCAAAACAGGGAGGGGGCGACTGGGTTGGGTGGGGTTGGGTTTTAGGGTTGGGGTGACCATTCTTGGGCTAATGGGATTTTCTCCTTCAGGGCCCCAGAGGGAAACCTGGACTTCCGGGGATGCCTGGTTCTGACGGCCCGCCTGTAAGTACCTGCCCCAGGCCTCCCTTGGCTCAGTGGCCCCCCAACAAAGACGGCAGCCATGTTTAACAGGAAGTAGCTGGTGGGCGTGTCCTCTACCCTTCTTGGAGCCCCCCCTGAAGAGAGAATGCTGAGAAGCCCCTGTTTCTGTCAAGGGGAGGACAATATTGACACGATTGTGGTGGGGTTTTCCTAGTCGCCATGCTGGACGCCAGTCCCCCACCCCTGGTCATGACCATGCAGCCATGTGGCAGCAGTTTCGTGGCCGGCCTACCCAGCAACGCAAGCGGATTGGGTCCTTGCGAAAAAGAGCAGGCGCCCGTAGGGCCCCTGAGATCCCCCCAAAGGGTGGCTCTTCTGTCCTGGTCATGCCGGCACCACAAAGTGTCACAGATCAGCCTCCGACAGGGTAAACGGTGAAACGTTGGCATGGTGGCCACTTTCGGGGCCCATAGTGCGCAGTTTCGAACAGGTAGCCATGTTAAACAGGACGGCAGCCATATTAGGCAGGAAGTGAGTTGATGTGGCAGCCTTGTTAATCAGGAAGTGAGTTGATGTGGTGGCCATATTAGACAGGAAGTGAGTTGATGTGGCATCCATGTTAAACAGGAAGTGAGTTGATGTGGCGGCCATATAAGACAAGAAGTGTGTTGATGTGGCAGCCATGTTAAACAGGAAGTGAGTGGATGTGGCGGCCATATTAGACAGGAAGTGAGTTGATGTGGCAGCCATATTAGACAGGAAGTGAACTATGGTCAGTAATAATAATAATTTAATTTTACATACGATAGCACCCTTTATCTCAGGGTGGTGTACAACATTAAGGACATAATTTATGCAGCATAATAATAAAAACACAATACAGAGCATAATGATAAAGTAATCATAGTCATTCCACCTCACATTTGACATAGCCTGCTAGTCATATTAGACAGGAAGTGAGTTGCTGCCACATTCTTTGTGCCTTGTGGCATTTTCCAGCTGAACTCCCATGTCCCCAAATGGCTTTCCCCTGGCGCTGGGCGAAGAAGGCCCTGGCAGACTGGCATGGAGATTTGCCCTTTCCCCAAATAGTGGGATTCGAAAAGGAGGCAGCGATCCAAGTCCTGCGGATTATTAACTCAACTCCTTCTTGCTCTGTCTCTCCTTCCTTTCACCCGGATCCCTTTCTCTTAGGGCCACCCTGGCAAAGAGGGGCACCCAGGCACCAAAGGAAACCAGGTGAGAAGGGGCAGCCCCACGCCCAGCGCATGGCAGCTCTCCCTGCCCACGAACGGCCGTAGGTGGCAGATCACCAGGCGTGGGAAACGGTTTCTCTGAGACACTGACACCGTGTGGGTCTCTGCTCACGGTGATGGGTCTTTAAGAGGGAGAACAAGCCATTCCAGGGCGGGCGGGCAGCTCAGATTCCAGACCATAAGTGACAAAATATCCCAGGAAGAGCAAAGTACATCAAAAAAGATGCTTTTGTTTTTGCACTCCTGCTATGCCCTTTCCAGACACTAGGTGGCAGGAGAAACCAACCCAGAGGGCAGCGCCTCCTTTTCCATCCAGCAGGAGGCAGTGCAGTCTCACGCATACAAAGACATGCAGCGCACCGTTAAGCTGTGGAACTCCCAACCACAGGAGGCGGTGATTGACGGCCGCCAATCAAAACAGGGTTAGGCAAATTCACAGAGGAGGAGAGGGCTCTCGATGGCTCCTAGCTGGAGGCAGCAACGCTTCCGGATGCCAGTTGCTTGAAGCTCAATGAAGGGAGAAGGGTCTCGCGTTCGAATCCTGCTTGACGTTTCCCCACAGGCATCTGGTTGGCCACTGGGCTAGACGGTTAGGTTCTTAGGTCCTTACGAAACCCAGGTTCGCAGGCACTTTGCAAAGGCCTCCCTCCCACAAACACACAGCGTGAAAGGAGACGGTTGCATCTCAAGAAATTCGGTATTTTCGCCTTGCCTGAAATCCAGAGATATGCTGGGGAAATGGGGGCGTTGAGGAGCGGAGGGCAGCAGAGTCGGTCATTTCCCCCTCCTACCTCTTAGCAAAGAGGGACGCGGGTGGTGCTGTGGGTTAAACCCCAGAGCCTAGGGCTTGCCGATCAGAAGGTCGGTGGTTCGAATTCCTGCGACGGGGTGAGCTCCCGTTGCTCGGTCCCTGCTCCTGCCAACCTAGCAGTTCGAAAGCACGTCAAAGTGCAAGTAGATCAATAGGTACCGCTCTGGCGGGAAGGTAAACGAAGTTTCCGTGTGCTGCTCTAGTTCGCCAGAAGCGGCTTAGTCATGCTGGCCACATGACCCGGAAGCTGTACGCCGGCTCCCTCGGCCAATAAAGTGAGATGAGCGCCGCAACCCCAGATTCGTCCGCGGCTGGACCTAATGGTCAGGGGTCCCTTTACCTTTACCTCTTAGCAAACACAGGCAGAAATCCAGCTTTGACTGGCATGGAGAAGGGGAGCGGCCAGCACCTGTTGAATTTCAGCCTGCCCTGCAGCTCTTAAAAGTCGTGCTGGTGGGGTGGTGGAGGAGCGGAATGAAATTTGCTGAGAGCCCCTGATCCCTGAGGGTCTTCCGGTGGGCATTGGGGGGGGGTCCCTCCTTGTGATTCTGAACAACCCGCCTTTCTCCTCTGACCGGCTTCTCCTCTCTCTCTCTCTCTGTTCTCCCCTTCCAGGGCCCATCTGGTCCTCAGGGGCCGGTTGGCTACCCAGGGCCACGCGGGGCGAAGGTAAGCAAGCGCCTGATTGGCTGACGGGACTTGGCAGGGCTTGATTTCCCACCGCTCTTTGCTTCTGATGCCCTTTCCATTTGGAGAAGGGGAGGAATGTGGCCCAGAAGACGTGTGTCCCGGTTTTGGGCCTGGACCTCTTGCAGGAGAGCTGTGGGGGGGGGGGTATGGGTGGGGGGAGGCGGGAGCCTGGAATATAAGACACGCCACGGATAATGTCACCCCTCTCTCTCCCCGTAGGGAATGGACGGCATCCGAGGCTTCAACGGCCACAAAGGCGAAAAGGTAGGTGTCGTCGTGTCTCCGGGCAGGGGCATAGCAAGGGTGTGGGGGGCGGGCCACCCCGGGTTCCACCCCAGAGGGGGGTGACACTTTTATATATATATATATATATATATATATATATATATATATATATATATATATAATTTTATTTTTAACATCATCGAAAAAAAGAGATAATAGATACACACACAACCCCACACACCTCACAAAGTGGCACCATCAGAGGGGGGTGACACTTTTTATTTTTTTTTAATTTTTTAAAAATTAAAGTGTGTGTGGGGGGGTGACAAAAAAAATTCCGCCCCAGGTACCACCTGGGCTTGCTACACCTCTGCCTCCAGGGCCGTTGTTGGGAAGGGAACTGGGGGTTCGGAAAACAGCAGCAGCAGCCCCCACCCCCAAAACCCACATTCCTGTTCGGCTAAGGAGAAAACACGGAATCCCATCACTGTAGGGTTTGGAGGGTCCTCCAGAGGCCATCTAGTCCAACCCACCACAATGCAGGGATCGCAGCAAAGGAATTGCTGGCAGGTGGCCACCCAACCTGGGTGGGGGAAAGAGCCTGGGATCCCTTTGGGGTCCTGAGTCTGTGGGGTCCTGAACCCCTCTTCATGCCGCTCCCACCCCTTTTATTTGCTGCAGGGGGAAGAAGGATTTCCCGGTTTCAAGGGCGACATGGGCGTGAAAGGTGACCGGGTAAGTAGGGCGAGCCCCCTCCCCGCTTGCACCCACAGCCCCCTCCCCTGTCCCTTGTTCCTGCCTCATTCTCTCTCTCTCACCCCCCCCCCCAACGATCAGGGCGAAGTCGGCGTCCCAGGATCGCGAGGCGAAGATGGCCCCGAAGGACCCAAAGGCCGCACCGGGCCCCACGGGGACCCAGGCCCCCTTGGGCTCGTCGGAGAGAAGGTGCGGATTCCGGGTTGGGGGGGTGGAGAGAGAACCGTAGAGTTGGGAGGGACCCCCAGCGGTCATCTAGTCCAGCCCCCTGCAATGCAGGTGGAGGTGGACTGGTCCCGTTGTGCTTCTATATTTCGTTGGGGGCCTTCCAGAGGGACAGGGCAACCCAGTCAGACGGGCGCCGGTACTATTATTATTATTATTATTATTATTATTAAGTTTTTTGTATACATTTTTAAGCAACATTTAACATTCAAACATTATACATTTTTTCTGACTTCCACCAACCCTTCTTGAGACTTTCACTTTTCTCAACTTCCTCTTGTATTTCATACTCCACTATTACTTTAAATAATCATTTTCTACTAACATACCGCGAGGACAACCAACAACAGAGATAAAGACTCTAGTTAACCCCTTAGAAATGATACTTAAAGTGACAGACTGGTGAGATATCTCACAAATTTTAAGCTTAATATGTGATGGTTTTAAATTTACCGTATATACTCGAGTATAAGCCGACCCGAATATAAGCCGAGGCACCCAATTTTACCACAAAAAAACCTGGGAAAGCTTCATAGGAGCCACTGCCTGCCTCACTTGAGTATAAGCCGAGGGCGGGTTTTTCAGCACAAAAAATGTGCTGAAAAACTAGGCTTATACTCGAGTATATAGGGTAAATGTGATTTAGTATATAGATGATATTTTTGATCTGAATTATTTTATGCCTTTCTGGTCTATGACCGTAATAAAGACTTTCATTCATTCATTTTCTACAATTCTTTCTAAAATTATTTCTGTAATGTTTCTTAAAATTAACCTCACAAAACTTCCTGCAAGCCTATTAGCGTGATTTGTTGATTACAATTGTCTTTCAAATATGTCTCAAATTTAGTCCAATCTTTTAGAAATTCCTGGTCCCGTCGGTTTCGAATTCTTCCTGTCATCTTATCTAATTCTGCATAGTCCATTGACTATTATTATTATTATTATTATTATTATTATTATTATTATTTCATCTGGTTTGGGTTTCAGGGGATCCTCCTTGAGGGTATAAGGTCTCCTTGCTCACTTTATTTTTTACGTCTCTCTTTCTTGCAGGGGAAACTGGGTGTTCCGGGTCTCCCTGGGTATCCCGGCCGACAGGGACCTAAGGTCAGTATTGGGGACTACCTGCCTTACTGACTCTGGATACCCCCCCCCCCCAAATCTTCTCACCAGTGTGTTTCCTTCAGCAAATAATGGCCATAAATTAATTTGTGGAGGCAGAACATGGAAACCACAAATATCCGCAAGCAAGGAGCGTCTCGGCCAAATTCCCTGGATTCTCTGTAAAAACAGAGCAATTGAAGGGTGACAATTTGGGGGTCGTGGAAGCCATTTTCTTCCCGTGCAAAGAAGGGGGGATAATGTTTCCTTGCGTGGATCTGTACTGGCCCCCTTGCGGCATCACCAGTACCCAACGCTGTGCCCCCCTAATAATGGGGGTGGTGGGTGGTGGGATCATCCCATCTCCTTGCAGGGAGAGAAGTTGTGTCCGCCCTCCTCCCGCCTCCTTCGCGGCCCCTGCACTCTTTGCCCCCCACCCTGATTTTCGTGGAAGCATGGAATTAGAGAGTTGGGAGGGGACCCCCAAGTGCCATCTAGCCCAACCCCTAGCGATGTCTCGGCTGGTCCATGCCGAAAGCCCCCTCCTGCCTCCCGCCTTGTCTTAACAACCTCTTTCTCCTCCTCTTCAGGGCTCTCAAGGCTTTCCTGGGTTCCCCGGGACGAACGGCGAAAAGGGGGGACGGGTAAGTGGCCCCCTCCTCCTCGGGGAGCTCCCTTCTCTCCCAGGCCCCCCCAAGCAACTTCTCTTTTGGGTGGGCGGTTTCGGAAAGACGTTGAATTAGTGAAACTAAATCAGGGGTCGGCAACCTAAGGCCCGTGGGCCGGATGCAGCCCAACCGCCTTCTCAGTCCGGCCCGCGGATGGTCCGGGAAT
The DNA here is from genome assembly GCA_034642065.1 of Darevskia nairensis. Lineage (NCBI taxonomy): Eukaryota > Metazoa > Chordata > Lepidosauria > Squamata > Lacertidae > Darevskia > Darevskia nairensis. Next base: position 277,237 of record JAWWNI010000516.1, on the reverse strand, counting down.
CGGCGTGTTTTTACATGAGTAGAATGTGTGCTTTTATTTAAAACTAGCTGACCCGGCCACACCTTGCTGTGGCTGGTTTGGTGAAATGCAAAAGTAAGATACAGTATGAAAGAGAAAGCGTGTGTTGTGCTGTGCTGTTTAACGTCCACTGGAGGGTGCTATATATTTTTGCACAAAAATCACATTTTTACCTGGGAAAGGTGTGGTATTTGTGCCATGTAAGTACATATGATCCCTCCCATATGGCCATGGAACGTTGTGTCCAAATTTGAATGGAATCGGTCGAGGGGTTACGGAGAAAGGCGATCGTTAACAAACATCCATCTGGAACGATTTTATATATATAGATGCATCTCTGGATTATCTGTGGGGCATAGGAATTTGTTCATTCCCCCCCCCCCAAAAAAAAATAGTCCGGCCCACCACATGGTCTGTGGGACGGCTGAAAAAGGTTGCTGACCCCTGAACTAAATAGTTTCGAAACGATTGCTGCTGCTCTGAATTTTATGGTGCCGTTGTCTCCCTCGGTGGGTTGTGTAGATGGCTGTTCTTCTAGGATAGGGGGCACTGGGGGTGAGTCTAGGGAACGTACCCCCCCAAAAAAGGTTTTGGGAACGACTGGTGTAAAGGAAGCCCAAGTTCCAATCCTGCCAAAAGGTGCTGGGGAAAAACAAAGCCCCTTTCGTAGGCTGAAGCCAAACTGCTGGGGTGGGGGGCCGGGGGTGTGTGTAAATGTTTGTGGGATCCTGCTCTGGATCATCTGCCTTTGTTCCTCCTTGCAGGGGATCTCCGGGAAGTTGGGACCCCGAGGCGAGAGAGGCCCCACGGTGAGTAACCGGGGAGGAAGGTGGGGTGCGTCTGGTCGGGTGGGGGGGGCGGTCTTTGCCTTCCTATTCACCAACCCCATTTCCCTCCCCACATCTTCATGGATGCTGACTTCCTGGTAACCCAGTTGTGTGGGGGGGAGGCGGGACCCACACATACTGTCTTTCCCGCCCATGGGCAGGGGCCTAGGAAGTGGGGGGCGGGGAGCGGGCCGCCCCAGGTTCCATCATGGAGGGGGTGACAAATTATCAAGGAACAATTACTGCCCTACTAGGGTGGTTCATAAAAAATAAAAAAATTATTTGAAAATGCCTGCTCCAAAGGACTTATCTTACTACACCAGGGATTATATAGCAATATATGAAATTTCATGCATATCAGTTAATATCTTAATCCTCCTCCACCAAAATAGCTGTTTACTTGGCCGTTTCCCTATGTCGTGAAGGCTGAAATTTCAATTCAGTGGAGCACTTACTGTTCCCAACCCTAACCCTGCGGGAAGCCATTAGACTTTGTTTTGATTTTGACATGTTTTTAGGAGGTAATTTAATTCTTGTTTGATTTTATATCAATGTTATGTATCTGATGTTAGCAGCCCTGAGCCCGACTTCGCCCGGGGAGGGTGGGATATAAATAAAAGTTTATTTTTACTTATTATCATTCCTTTGTAAGAAAATATGAAATAACGTAAAACCATTTTTGCAGGCAAAAAATAAAAAATAAAAAATAAAAATCAATGTGTGTGGGGGGGGTGACAAAAAACTTTCTGCACTGGGTACCACCTGACCTTCCTACGCCTCTGCCCATGGGAAGGGGTGTCAGGTCAGAAGCCCCCCCAGACCCCAAGCCTGCGATGTGGGGTCTGGGGTCTAGTGATATTATAGGGGAGGGGATAGTGGACCCTGGTAGTTCTCCCTGCTACTGGTGAGGTCTGGAGACAGAGGTTAATTGAGAGAGAGGAAGGGTTTTTTTCTTAAATTGTTAATTTTTAATTAAAACCCCCTTCCTCTCTCTCAATTTGAGAAAAAATCGGAATTATTTCTATTGGGATTGCTAAACGATGATATTCAAAACAAAATTTAAAAATTCCTTCCAGTAGCACCTTAGAGACCAACTAAGTTTGTTCTTGGGATGAGCTTTCGTGTGCATGCACACTTCTTCAGATACACGAAAGCTCATACCAAGAACAAACTTAGTTGGTCTCTAAGGTGCTACTGGAAGGAATTTTTTAATTTTGTTTTGACTATGACAGACCAACACGGCTATCTACCTATAACTGATGATATTCAAGTTAGAGACAGATGCATAGTAATGTATGCAACAGCAGCCAGACTCCTTATAGCGAAAAATGGGAAAAGCGACAGAATACCCAATAAAGAAGATTGGCAAATTAAAATGATATCATATTATAATTTGGCGACAAAAACAGGCGGAATTAAAGGAATAAGTGATGATAAAATAGATAAAGATTGGGATGAGTTGCCCCCTGGCTCTCTGGATCACTTACTTCTCTCTCTCTCTGCCCCCCCGTTCTTCTAGGGGCCACGAGGCCAGCGGGGGCCACGAGGAGCCACAGGGAAGTCTGGAGCAAAGGTTGGTTTATGGGATATGGGGTTGGGGCAGCTCTGTCTCTGGACTCAGCTATGCAGCTGCAAAAATAACGTTTTAAGTGTGTTTTAAGTGCATTATACAAACATGACACTAGAGGGCGATGGTGAGCTAACCGCAAAATCAATATATATGTTAAAACGTTTTTTAGGAAAGCATTTTCACAGTGTGTTTTATACTGTATATGTTTCGATCCAAGGGGCCTCGTGGGCTCTCTCAGGGCTGGTAGGGGCGATTCTGTGTTTCTAAATAGCTTCCTTTTCGTCTCATCCTCATGCAGGGCACCTCTGGCAGCGAAGGACCAGCCGGGCCCCCCGGGGAACGGGTGAGTAAACAGGAAGGAAGATGGGGTGGGGGTTAAGGAAAGATGGAGGAGGAGGAAGGAGCCCCCAGCGAGGATCTCAGGGAATTAAGAGAGCACCGAGGCTCGAATTTAAAAGCGCACGCCATGTGAACGTCCAGCAGCAGGGAGTTCCAGGGGTCACAGCTGCCTTTCCTCGGGCATTGCTGCTCTGGAATCTGGGTGGTGATGGCGCATCCGGGTCCAGCGCGACGTTTATTCATTTTATGTATTTGTTTTGTGACATTTATTCCCTGCTTGACTGTAAACAAGCAGCAGCCTCAACGTGGTTTGCAAAGAAAGAAGAAGATAGAAGAATAAAATTAGCAGCAATAATTTAGGACAAGGATTTAGTCAAACGAGCAGATTAAAACTCACACCGCCTTCTAAGCCCATGGGGTATAAAGTTTTGAGCACGACAAAGGCAGCTGCCTGCTATCAAGTGGCAGGGAGTTCCCAAGGGCAGGCACTGCCCGGCTAAAATTTCTAACTCTTATCAATGCAGTTGTTCTGTGTTGCCGGTCGCTCTCTGGGTGCTGCTGCTACTTAGGGGTCGGTTTCCCCTGCGTCACTGTCTGCTTAGTCGGTAGAGCGTGAGCCTCTTAATCTCAGGGCTCTGGGTTCGAGACCCACGTTGGGCAAAAAGGATTCCTGCTTTAAAAATTATTCTTATTTATTGCATTTGTATACCGCCCTATTGCCCATGGGCCTCAGGGCGGCGGTTACAACATAAAATCACAAAATCTAAAAATACATAATAAAAAACCCAATAACCCCCCCTTTACAGGGGGTTTGTCTAGATGACCCTTTGGGGTCCTTCCAATGGTTTTAGGAAGCCTTCCAGTTCCTCCAGCTGCTTCTTAATGTTCCCTTCTCCTTCTGCGTCTTCCGCAGGGTCAACCAGGATCACAAGGACCAAACGGATTCCCTGGGCCAAAAGGACCTCCGGTGAGTTCCCCAGTTATCCGCCTCCCTGCTCTGCCCACCCCCACCGGTCACACCCCCCTCCGGCCACCCGCTGACCCTCTTCTCTTCTTTGCCCACAGGGCCCCTCAGGGAAGGACGGTCTGCCTGGACACCCTGGCCAGAGGGGAGAAGTGGTAAGTTACTCTTTGCTTAAAGGTAAAGGGTAAAGGGACCGTTAGGTCCAGTCACGGACGACTCTGGGGTTGCGGCGCTCATCTCGCATTATTGGCCGAGGGAGCCGGCGTTCAGCTTCCGGGTCATGTGGCCAGCATGACAAAGCCGCTTCTGGTGAACCAGAGCAGCGCACGGAAACGCCGTTTACCATCAGAGGTCAAAGCGATAAACAACTACCTGACATTTAGAAAATACCTGAAGGCAGCCCTGTTTAGGGAAGTTTTTAATCTGTGATATTTTAATGTATTTTGATATTTGTTGGAAGCCACCCAGAGTGGCTGGGGAGACCTGGCCAGATGGGCGGGGTACAAATAATAAATTATTATTATTATTATTATTTATCTACTTGCACTTTGACGTGCTTTCGAACTGCTAGGTGGGCAGGAGCAGGGACCGAGCAACAGGAGCTCACCCCATCACGGGGATTTGAACTGCCGACCTTCTGATCGGCAAGCCCTAGGCTCTGTGGTTTAACCCACAGCGCCACCCGCATCCATAAAAGGTAGAGGGACCCCTGACCATTAGGTCCAGTCATGTCCGACTCTGGGGTTGCGGCGCTCATCTTGCTTTACTGGCCGAGGAAGCCGGCATACAGCTTCCAGGTCATGTGGCCAGCATGACTAAGCCGCTTCTGGCGAACCAGAGCAGCGCACGGAAATGCCGTTTACCTTCCCGCCGGAGCGGTACCTATTTATCTACTTGCACTTTGACGTGCTTTGGAACTGCTAGGTGGGCAGGAGCTGGGAATGAGCAACGGGAGCTCACCCCATTGTGGGGATTCGAACCGCCGACCTTCTGATCGGCAAGCCCTAGGCTCTGTGGTTTAGACCACAGCGCCACTCCTAGTGCTCCTACTTCCTGAGGTGTTGCTGCACCCAGTTTGCCCCAAGTGCTCCTTCCGCTCAGCCCCCCATAATATTCTCGGGGAGAAGCTGGCAAAGTGCAGGCTGGACGACGTCGCTGCAAGGCGGATCTGTTGGCTAACCGAACCCCGAAGAGCAACATTCGTTTCCTTACAAAAGTCCAGCGGTACCTCGGTTTTCGAGTGTCTTGGAAGCCAAACATTTCGGTTTCCAAACGCCGAAAACCCGGAAGTCATTGCTCCCGTTTTCGGACGCGCCTCAGAAGTCGAATGGCTTCCGCTGCGTGTTTTTTCAGTTTTCACCATTGAAAGTGACACTCTCCCTTTGCGCCTCGGTTGCCGAACGTTTTGGAAGTTGAACGATCTTCCGGAAGAGATTACGCTTGACAACCGAGGTACCCACTGTATTCCTACCATGGAACTAAATCACAGCGGTTTGCAATTACAGTGGTCCCTCGACTTACGAACGACCCGACTTCCGTATTTTTCGACTTATGAGTGAAAAAAGTGGCCGCGCGCCTACGAATTTTTTTTTTTTTAAAGTATTTTTATTAAAGATTTCTTGATTTACAAAAGTATGTGAAATGTCTCTCATATTTTTTCCATTTATCATTTTTACAAATCAGTGTCATTTGTTGAGACATTGGGAAGAAGGGGGGGAGAGAGGTGGACGGGGGGGAGTTGGGTGGGGTCGGGTGACGATGCTTCTATTTTACTTAATATATGTGGAGTTTGATGTCAGCATTGCTTGTGTAGGTTCTCTTTTGTTCACTTGTGTTCCTTTGGTGGTGAGAGGTTGGGGTTGGCCTAGGGTGTTGTTCAGTTGTGATAGGCTGTGTGGTGGTCTTTGTTTTCATGTGTGAGAGGGGTGGGTGAGTGTTTTTGGTCAAGTTAGCCAAATTGATTTGTATGCTGCCGGCAGATGTCTGTCATTGTCTATTTGGGCTGTGTGTGTGATGAAGGGGAGCCATACCGGGATGAAGGTGTCTTCTTCTGTTTGTCCCCGTGTCAGTTTCAGCTTATTGGTTAGTTTTTCTAGAAGGGCTGTTTCCCATACTACTTGGTACCATTGGTCCATGTTCGCTCCTGATAGGTCTTTCCAGTGCCTGATAATGATGTTTCTGGCTGCTGAGAGTAGATGGGTGATGAGTTCTTTGTCGTGTGAATGGGCGTTGTTGTCTTGGAAGATGTTTAGCAAGACCAATTCAGGGGTGATTTCTATAACTTGTTTGGTTATTTTAGCTATTTCTTGCATGATTATTGTCCAGAATCGTTGAATTTCGGGGCATTCCCACCACATATGAAAGTATGTACCTGTGGAGATGCATCCTCTCCAACATTTTGGTGAGGTTCCTGGGCATATCAACGCTAATTTTCTTGGTGTCAGGTACCATCTGTATGTTAATTTTAGGACGAGTTCTTTTCTTTTCATTGATATGGATTTAAAGGGTGGTTTAAACCACATTCTGGTCCATTGGGTGTGGTTGATTTCATAGCCTATGTCGGCCTCCCATTGTTTTTTGATAGCGTCTAGGGAGTTCGTGAGATCTTTGAGTAGCATCTTATAAATTGCAGATACCATCCCTTTGCCTTGTCCCTTTGTTGTTAGGATGAGGTTTTCAAGGGCTGTCAGAGGTCTAGTTGCTGCTGATTTTACTGCTGTATTGTTCAGGAAGGCATGTAGTTGGTGTTGTGCTAACCAGGACATTTGGGTGTCTTCTAATTTGTCCTGCATTTCCTGTATTGACAAAGGTTTGTTGTTTTTATAGAAGTCTACTAGGCGATATAGGCCTTTTGTTTGCCAGGCTTTTATTGGGAGGTTCTGTGCTGCATGGTGGAATAAAGGATGATGGGCTAGGGGAATTAACGGGGATGGGGTTGGGGGTAGTTTGCATGCTTCTGTTTTCCATGTTTTGAACATGGTTTGTGTGTACCTACTAAGTGTTGTGGGGATTTGCCTACGAAATTTTTTGACCTCCGAATGGAAATCGTTGCCGTTTTAGATGCGGTTTCCTCAACTTACGAAGTTTAGATGCAGTTTTTTTTTACTTACGAATTTTTCCGGATATTTTTCTCCCAATGCATTCCTATGGGGACACGACTTACGATTTTTTTCGACCTACGAAGGTCCCTTCAGAAAGCATTAAATCCGTAAGTCGAGGGACCACTGTATATAAAGGTAAAACGATAAAAAAGTAAAAGCAAGCCGAAGAATTAAAAACAAAGACTAGCAAACCATCCCAGAAGGACCTATTCATAATCACCTGGTGGAATCAAGAGGTTTCCAGCAGGCGTTGAAAAGCTGGTAGGTCTCCAGTGGCAGAGAGTTCCACAGGGCTGCGCCAATCATGACACTGAATCCTTGGGTTCTCATTGTGGTCAAATGAGCCTCACCAACTTAGGGAATGACCAATGGCACTCAGGGCATCGAAAACCCTGCTTTCCAACGGATCCCCCTCACGCCTCCATCACATCTAATCCCACTTCTGACACCATTGTGGCCACCAGGTCAGGCAGGAGGAATCCCACCCGGGGGAAACAAGAGAGAGTTGTAACCTTCCCCCCCCCCACCACTTCTTTCTCCCCCCACAGGGATTCCAAGGCAAGACCGGACCCCCTGGAGGACCCGGGGTTGTGGGACCTCAGGTAAGGAGACGGGGGTCACTCTGCTGCTCTCCAGCACCATCAGAGCAGCCAAAAAACCAGATCCCGGGAGGGGATAGTCAGAAGACGGCAAGGGTGGGGGGTGTTCTGCTTTAATTACCTGTATTTTAACAGATTTTGCTTTTTTATATTGTTTTAGTCCTGTTTAGAGTTTGATGGCTTTGAAACAATTATATCTAATACCTTTCTAGCTTCGTTTGATGTCTTAATTGGTTGGGAGCCACTCAGAGGGGCAACCCAGTCAGATGGACAGAATATTATTAATACTAATACTAATATTAATAAAAAGTTTAAAAATTCCTTGGAATAGGAATTTATTTATTTATTTGTTTTGTTTTGACTACGGCTTAGTAGTCTCTAAGGTTGCTACTATTAGATATTACTCTTTTACTATTATTTTACTATTATTTTACAACTAATATTACTATTAGTTGGTCTCTAAGACAGTGTTTCTCAACCTTTTCTGGGCAACGGAACACCTGTCTGCATGAAAAAAATCTCGCGGCACAGCACCCACAAAATGGCGGCGGCTCATGGGGGGGGGGTAGTAAGGAAGAGGAGGATCGGGGGCCGAAGCAGAAGTGCCCCGGCGGCACCTACCCATGCTGTATTTTTCATCCTCCGCCGGGGTCCACATGCTGCCGCCTCCGCCGGGTGCGCTCCTGCAGCCGGCTGCCCCCTGCCAGAGCGGCGGCGCTCCGGAGCCGCGGTGCTCATGGGCGAGCGGAGGCGGCTTCTCCTGGTGTGCCCAACAGAAAAATGGCGGCGGCTACCGGCAGCCCTTGTGTCTCCTTCCTCTGTCTTCCTATTGGTCCCTGGCAACCAATCGGAATCGGAGGGGAGCTCCAAGCTGGCGCATGCGCGGTAGGTCGGCGGTGGGTTTCTGCGCTTCTGCGGCTGCAGTGGGGTCCCGAACCACGGTTTTCTCGCGGCACAGCAGCCGGTGTCTCACGGCACACTTGTGTGCCGCGGCACACCGGTTGAAAAACGCTGCCCTAAGATGCTACTGGAAGGGATTTTTTAATTTTTTGTTTTGTTTTAACTACGGCTTAGTAGTCTCTAAGGTTGCTACTATTAGATATTACTATTTTACTATTATTTTACAACTAATATTACTATTAGTTGGTCTCTAAGGTGCTACTGGAAGGAATTTTTTTCTTTTGTTTCGACTACGGCAGACTAACAGGGCTACCTACCTGTAACTGAAACTAATATTATTATTATCTTATCATCTTATCTTATCTTATCCATGTGAGCTGCACTGAGTCCTGGTTTTGGGGAAAGGCAGGATATAAATACAACAGCAGCAGCAGCAGCAGCAACTTATGAATAAATAAATCACTAATGAAAAATAAATAAATCTGCAGGGTGGAGAAGGGGTTGTTTGTGGAGGGCTGAATGAATGAATTTATTCTTACGGTCACAGACCAGCTCATTAGATCAATAATACAAAAATAATACAGTAAAATTTACATAACAGCAATAGTGCACATACTGTATTTTTCACTCCATAAGACACACTTTTTTCCTCCTAAAAAGGAAGGGGAAATGTCTGTGCGTCTTATGGAGCGAATGTGTGGTCCCTGGAGCTGAACTGCCCAGGGGCAAAAGCAGATCATGCTTTTTAAAAGAGAGAGAGAGAAGGGGGTGCTGAAAGGAAGCCCCCTGAGCAGCTGCTCAGCAAACGATCGGGGAGAGAGATAAGGGAGAGAGATTCCAGCCCCGCCCCCTTGCAGAGGGAGGCTGTTTCCCCAGCGACATGTGATTGGCTGATTAGATTATCTGTCTGGAAACTGTAGAAATGGCTTCCTGAAGCTGCAGAACTGTGAGTTAAACCCCATAAAACAGGGTTTTTTCCCTTTGCAAAGTAAGCTCAACAACTTTGAGCTGATCCTCAAAAAATGGGGCTTTTCTCCTTTGCAAAAGAAGCTACAGAAATTTGAGCTGATCCTCAAAAAAATTTGGGGCTTTTCCCCTCTAAAAACTAGGTGTGTCCTATGGTCAGTTGCGCGTTATAGAGCGAAAAATACGGTATGTATACGTATACAGCAACATTTAAATATATGTTTGTTTGTGGAGGGCTCTCTCCTTGCTTGGGGAATTTGTTCTTCGGAGGTTTTTAAGCCGAGGTTGGCTGTCTGTCTGCCCTGGACCCTTTAGCTGAGATTCCTGCATTGCAGGGGGCTGGACTAGATGGCTCTTGGGGTTCCCTCCGTACCCTACAACTCTCTGATTCCTTGGCAGGGCCCCGCAGGAGAAACAGGGCAGATGGGGGAGAGGGGCCACCCCGGCCCACCCGGACCTCCTGGAGAGCAAGGCCTGCCTGGACCCTCTGGGAAAGAAGGCACAAAGGTAAGCCCTGGGCGGGGGGTCTGGGTTCGAGGGCAAGGGGGGCGGTGGCTGGAGGGGGGCTGATGGGCAGCCTGGCGGGGGGAGGCAGGGGGTGGGCTTCCTTTTTTTTTAAATCATTTTTTATTAGTTTTATACAAATGCAATAATAAAATTCACATATTTTCTTCACTTCTTATACCTTTTTGGCTTTTATAGCCGTGACTTCCTTCAAACCTTCCACATGATTTTCTAGTATCCGTACCTTATATTTATATTTCTTATGTCAATCATTGTTCTATTATATCTCTCACTAAATTAATCACTATAAGTTCATATTAACAACGATATTTCTTCCTTGATCTACAAAGCTTCTTGCAGTCCTGCCAATGTATTCAATTGAATATTTTCCTTTAACTAGTCTACAAATTTCGTCCAGTCTTTGACGGGGGTGGGCTTCCAGCTTTGGGGCATGGCCTCTTGGCAGGCTCCAAAGCTCTCGAAGGGACCCCTCAGCGTTGCCGCCACCTTTCCCGGGGAACCGCGGGGCAGAAACGTCCAAAGCGGAACCCCTTTTTTGGGGGTGCCTTTGTGGGGTTCCAAGCACTGCGCTAGTTAGGCTCAAAAGAGGAGGTAGGGAGCTCAATCTGTGCTTTCAAAGGTCTAGAAAACTTCCTTGGGTTTATGACTAGAGGTACAATAAGGAGTGTCCGTGTTATTTCAATTTTTTCTTTTTTCTTTTTCATAATCTGTTTATTAAACTTTCCAATACAAATCACAACAAATCACATTGAAATTGTTCCCAATCACATTCCAACTTGCAATCCAAATTAATTATACAATTCCCAATTAAAAGAAACATTCCAATTATGCCTAATTATGATATTTTTTTATATATGTACTTCCCATGCCTCGGACGCCGGAGCTTTCAATTTTTTCAATTTATTATTATTATTATTATTGAATCAGTGGAGAGTTGAACAAGGGAAGTCAAATACCCATATATAATTTAGTTCCTTTTTCTGTGATGACTGGAACGACTAAAATGACCTGGATATAATTTTGACATAAATGTTATTACTATAATTTTCTTTTTCTTGTTCTTGTTTATTGATAGAAATTGAGCTTATATGTGGAAAAGTATATGAAATCCCCTTTACCCTCTAAGCCCCGCCCCTGGTATCACAGGCTCCGCCCCTTAGCACCCAGGCTCCGCCCAGGGCGCCCCAGAATTCTGAGCCTCAGGATACCTGCCCCCCTTCCCCCTTTGAGGATCCTGCCATGATAGATTCAGGCCCCCCAGCCCAAGAAGAGGGTGACTGGGGTCTGGGGGGCTCCGGCCAGGATTTAGGGGAGTCAACGTGTCCTTTGCCCACTTCTGCGTTTCAGGGCGACCCCGGCACCACCGGAGGACCCGGCAAGGATGGCCCGGCTGGGCTGCGAGGCTTCCCCGGAGAGCGCGGCCTGCCTGGGACTGCTGTACGTACCTTGGGGGGGCTCCTTCTATGGCGTTGGCCCTGGGAAACGTAGCATGGGTGCATGGGGGGCACGGCGTTTTGCGGGGCTGAGATTAAACTGCCAGGAGCTAAATGTATGTAGAAAAATACTCAAATGCTGCCATGCAGCACCAGGGTGTAGCCAGGATTTTTGGGGGTTTTTTGGGGGGGGGAGAACCTCACTTAGTTAAGGATTTTTTATTGATTTGGGGGGCAGCTGCCCCTCTCTGCCCCCTCTTGGCCACACCCACAGTGCAACAATATAAATCTAGTCAGTAAGAGCATAGTAAGTTAAAAGTTAAAAACAAACTTGGGGTGGTTTTTTTTGGGGGGGGGGTTCCTCTTCATTTGCCTGCATGGGCCGGGCAGAATAGAAAGCATTTCAGCAGGTCTGTGAAAGTTGGCACGGAAAGGGCCCCCTGATTCTCCAGTGGCAGAGAGTTCCGCAGGTTGGAAGAGATGCCAGGAAACCGGGACTTATGTTCACATGTGGTGGGGGTGTAAATATGTACAATTGTTTTGCCAAAGGGTGTTTAAGGAGATAACAGAAATGACTGGGTTAAAGCTGACCGAAAGTCCAGAGGTAGCACTATTATCAATTTATGATGGGACGGAAGGTTCACAGGCTATGACGGACTTGCTCATAAAATTATGGAGGGTGTTTGTAGAATTTGTACTGTTAAAACGGAAAGGTGTCAAACCATCGCAAGAGGTGTTGAAATTTTGGGAGGTTGGATAGTTACAATGGAATGGTCTCTAGATAGATATAGATAGATAGATAGATAGATAGATAGATAGATAGATAGATAGATAGATCAGGGCTCAGCAACCTTTTTCAGCCGTGGGCCGGTCCACCGTTCCTCAGAGCATGTCGTGGGCCGGACTATATTTTAGGGGGGGGGGAATGAACGAATTCCTATGCCCCACAAATAACCCAGAGATGCATTTTAAATAAAAGGACACATTCTACTCATGTAAAAACACGCTGATTCCCAGACCGTCCACGGGCCGGATTTAGAAGGCGATTGGGCCGCATCCGGCCCATAGGCCTTAGGTTGCCTACCCCTGAGATGATAGATATAGATAGATAGATGATAGATAGATAGATAGATAGATAGATAGATAGATAGATAGATAGATAGATAGATAGATAGATGATAGATAGAGATGATGATGATGATGATAGATAGATGATAGATAGATAGATAGATAGATAGATAGATAGATAGATAGATAGATGATAGATAGATGATAGATAGATAGATGATAGATAGATAGTGTGGGGGAAGCACTGTCTGAGTGGTCAGAGAAGGGGCCTCTTTGTCTTGGGGTGTGCCCCCCCTTTTAAAATATTTTAGGGAGGAAACCACTCCCTTGTTCGAACAGCCCTGCTGGGTACCCATTTGTTTCCGGATGCTACAATGCCTTAGGGCCAGGCTGTCTGAAAAACCGTATTCCCTCTTATAAGGCTGCCCTGGTTCTGAGATCTTCTGGGGAGGACCTTTTGTTGGTCCCACCACCCTCCCAGGAACACTTGGGGGGGGGGAAAGGGCCTTCTCTGTGGTGGCAGCTCCCAAGCAACTTTGGAATTCCCTGCCTGGGGAGCCCAGACTGGCTCCTGCCTTGTTGTTCTTCTGCTGGTAGCTGAAGGCTGTTTGATTCCCACACTTGAGGTGTGTTATTTTAGGGGGGGCCCCAAAGCTTATGTTTTGCAAATTTATTCAGTGAGGGGTCTTAAAAATATGCTTTGGGGTGTGAGGCATTCATATATGCTATTATTTTTGTGACTGGGGAACATTAGATGAAGAGGCCCATAAATTGCTTTCGGAAAACCAAAGAATTTAAATTTTACTTTCTGAAAATGTCAGGCGATGCTAAATAATTATTATTTATATTATGTATTATTAAATACAAATATTAATATATAATATAACTGCAAGTGCCTGGCAGTAATTTTGAATGATTTCTATGCAATTTCACACACATTTTGCTTGTTAATGAGTCATATTAACCAATTTTGAATTCCCAAGTTATGTTGCAACTTTTTAGCACCCCTCATTTTTTGGAGTTTGAGCATTGAAAAATTCACCACAGGCCTCTGGGAACTGGTTGGGTTTGTTTTTTAGGAAATGGCTTTTCAATAGTGCTGTGCTGTTTTTATTATCTCTATTTTAGCAGGTTTGCTTTAATCTTATTAGAGTTTAATTGAGCAACGACCTTTCGCATGCTTTATTCAGCTTTTTGTATTTTACCTGCCTTGAGTCCCAAGCTGGGGTAGAAATAAATATGAGCAAAAATAGTGTTGTTTTGGTTTATTCGGTTTATTATTATTGTCATCAGTGGCTGGGGAAACCCAGCCAGATGGGCGGGGTATAAATAATAAATTATTATTATTATTATTATTATTATTATTATTATTATCATTTATTAAATTGCTTATACCCTTTTTAGATTCTTTTAGCTTCTTTACTGAAAAATAGAATATAAGGTTGCATCTCGGGGGCCGGTTCATTGCAAAAAAGGCAAAATTAAACCTCACATTGCCCTTTTCAGCAGCGACTTCAGAACAGAGGGACTCCCTGCCACTTGACATACACCTCCCACACCGCCTTGGCCCTGCTGCCAGCGTTTGATCCTTCTTCATTTGCCCACCTGGCCGTTTATATTTTACTTAGCTGTGATTCCTGCTTCACAAGGACAGGGGGTTGGACTAGATGACCGCTAGGGTCCCTTCCCATTCTGCCGTTCTCTAATTCTGCCCTATTGGTGAGGCTGTGTAGCCCTTAGAAGTCTCTGCAGCACTTCAGATGAATGAAAGGGGCACGGAAGAAGGGCTGGGTGTTTGCGTTTTTGTGTCTCCTTGTCGGCCTGCCTCAAACTCTTCCCTCCAACCCTGCAGGGCGGGCCTGGACTGAAAGGCAACGAGGGACCCGCTGGACCCCCAGGACCCGCCGTGAGTGTTTCCTTCCCCCCTTGGCCCTGACGCTCCGGCCCAATGCATGCCCTGCTGCGCTCCCCTGGCGCCAGGCTGGGCGCAGCCACAACCCTGCCCTTCCCCTTGGCCCCTCCTGGGGGGGGGGTCAGACCCTCTTAGGGAACGCAGTGGGGCTGTGGGGGCTTCTCGGACCCCCTCTGCCTCCTCCCTTCTAGGGTCAGGCAAGGGAGGGAGGGGGGAAACAGACAGGGCATGCCAATTGAGCTCTGCACATGCCCAAGAAACCACATTCACACCCATATCTGGGAAGAATTTCAGTTCTTCTCCATTTTCTCACCCCCCCCCCCAGTCTTCCATTCAGCTCTCCACATTTTGCAGCAATTTGTGTGATTTTAAAAAATATTATTATTATTATTGTTATTATTATTTTATTATTATTTTTATATTATTATTATTATTATATTATAATATTATATTATATAACAATAATAAGCACAAAAGGTTATCATCAGAGGCCTTTTGTAGCCTTTTCCCCCCCAGCCTACAGAAGAGGATCTGCAATTAAAATAGAGAATAAAGAAGCCCACTGAAACATTTCAACAGTGGAGAGTCAAAGCAGGAGGGGAGGGGAATTGCTGTCTGAAAGGGTCTGTCGTCGTCTTCATGTTGGATCTCGTGTCTGGCGAGAGCCTGTGTCAGCTTTGAGCATCCTACTGTGCAGGGGTAGTGCAGCGTGGCTCCAGCAGAGGTGCTCTGGGTACGAGCCCCTTTCCTCCTGCACTCAGCCTCCCTTCAGGATCAGGCCTAAGCACCCTCTTTTCATCCGGCCTTCCAGGGATCCCCAGGGGAAAGGGGGGGCTCAGGGCCAGGTGGCCCCATCGGACCCCCAGGAAGACCAGGCCCTCAAGGACCCGCTGGCTCGGCCGGGGAGAAAGGCGTGCCTGTGAGTAGGGGGGCAGGGTCTTCTCGGGAGGAAGGGAGGGTAGAGGGAAAGGCAAGCAGAGCGGGGAGAGGGGCAGAGGGGGGGTACGGCAGAGGGCCCCCCCAGGTTTTTCTGGAGGGAGGGGGGATGTAATAAGGAATCCCAGCACTCCCCAGATTCCTGGGTCAAGTTGATTGGAATCCTAGAATTGTAGACTCGGAAGGGACCCCAAGGGTCATCCAGTCCAACCCCATGCAAGGCAAGAATTTGGTGGAAGAGACGCAGAAACTGCAAGTGGCGCTTGGGGTCAATAACTCTGGGGCACCCCTGGGAAAGGGGGGGTGGGCTGTTTAGATTCCGGGGTGAGTCTCGGGGGCCCTCCACCTCACTTTCTCTTTTCTCCCCCAGGGCGAGAAAGGTCCCATTGGCCCCGCAGGCCGCGATGGTGTCCAGGGCCCCGTCGGGCTGCCTGGCCCCGCAGGACCTCCGGGGGGCCCAGGTGAGGATGGCGACAAGGTAAGAGTCGGGAGCGCGCCTCCCCTGCCCATTGCCCCGGCCTCTGGGCTGAGCCTCCCTGGCTGACTCTCTCCTTCTGTCTCTCTACAGGGCGAAGTGGGCGATCCCGGCCAGAAGGGCGGCAAAGGGGGGAAAGGGGAGCACGTAAGTTGGGGTCATCTTGAGCCACGAAATGCATTGGGTGGGGCTCTTCCTCCCCTGACATTCACCTTTTTTTCTCTTCCTCCCTGCAGGGGCCACCGGGACCACCTGGCCCACTGGGTCCCCTCGGGCAACCAGGAGCCGCAGTAAGTCCTCAAGTTCATTTCACCACCTTGTGTCTGGTGTCATTCAGGAATTTTAAAGAATGCCCTCCCCCCCAAAAAGACCCCCCCAAATCAGCACAGTTATGAAATGTTCGGTTGGCCATATTGATTCAATATAGCGGCCAGTTTTATATGAACAGAGGGTTGCCTCCAGCTAAATCTCCAGACTTTTGAGTTCAATAAGCTTCCCACCACACCCTGTCAAAAGCCTTTTTCAGAAGAGGGAAGGAAGACGAAATTTGAAACCGTCATGAAGAATTGGGTATCTTTCAGAAGAAAAGGAAACTGGTTTTGTTGAGAGTGATTTAGTTGTGATTCCTGCATTGTGTGTGTGGGGGGGGGGGGGTTCCAGCTTGGGTGACCCTTGAGTGCCCTTTCTCTGATTCTTGTCTTTCACCCTTCAGGGCGCAGATGGAGAGCCTGGAGCGAGGGGCCCCCAAGGCCACTTTGGTGCAAAGGGGGATGAGGGAACCCGAGGGTTTAATGGCCCCCCAGGGCCCATCGGCCTGCAGGTACGCCCAGGGACACCCTGAACGGAGGGTCACACCTCTCCTCCCCCCCCCTTGTCCAGCCCTCCAACCTGCACCCAATTCCCCACTTGGTCATTCAGCTCCCTGGGTGGCCAGTCACTCTCTCCCTACCTAACCTACCTCACAGGGCTGTTGTGGGGGTGAAACGGGGGGGGGACCGACCATGTACTACCCCACCTCAAGCTCTGCAGAGGAATGAAGGCGGGAGAGAGATGTCATGATAAATAACCACGATTGATCCTGCCTCCTGACAGGGTCTGCCTGGACCATCTGGGGAAAAGGGGGAGACGGGCGACGTGGGGCCCATGGTAAGTGCCACCTCCCAGCCCCCTTTCTCTCTCTGTCTCTCTCTCTGTTCCCAGGCACCCCTAGCGGTGTCCCCCCCCCCTATGTTTTTATTTATACTTTTCAGATATATACATTTCATTGTTTTTACAATCATTTCGACATTTTAAAACTTGACTTCCTTCCCCCTCTTTCTGCAGTTCCGTAGATTTATTTTTAATATCTTCTGCATGTCCAAATTCACTTAATTTACTAATTTATTTATCTCCTTTAAATATGTACTCTTATGTGACTGCAGGTTATTGCAACAATCCTGCTAACGTTCTTATCTGTTTAAAATTTATCTGTAAATATTCGATAAACCATTTCTATCCATTTATTAAAAGTTTGTTATCTTGATTTCTTATTCTTCTGGCAAGTTTTGCCATTTCTGCATATCCCATAAGTTTTTGTATCCATTCTTCCTTTGCTGGGACTTCTGCTTCTTTCCATTTCTGGGCAAGTAACATTCTTGCTCCTGTAGTTGCATACATGAATACGTTTCTATACAAAACAAAATAAAAAATAAAACAATTCCTTCCAGTAGCACCTTAGAGGCCAACTAAGTTTGTTCTTGGTATGAGCTTCCGTGTGCATGCACACTTCTTCAGATATCCAATCCAATCCAATCATTTTATTACGGTCAACGACCAGTATACACACACATACACACAGAATTACATCAGCTGTAGATATAGATTAAAATCGGTCTAATGTTAACTAAATGGGGGTGACCATCTTGCTATTAAAATATGATTAATAATCATTGCTTTATAAGAATTAAAATTAAGATAATTATAAAGATCGACTGGTCAAAGAATAGTGTTGCTTAACCTGAAAAAACAGATCCGGAGCCTCTTATTTGCGCTGCCCGAAGCTTAATTGCAACAACGCAAAACTTTGCCACTGCAAAGTGACCTTATAATTAGAATCAGAGAGTAGCCAGAACATATATACTTCTTCAGATATAATTTAGGTAGTTCTGTCCCTATGCAAACACCCCTAATGGTGGTGTTTTGGGGTTCCTGTTTCCTGTATTAATTGCAGGTTTCCCACTGGGGTACTTGGTTGGCTCTTTGGCAACTAATCCAGCCACCAAGCCCTTCTCATGTTCCTGTGGAACCTCCAGGCCCAGAAGCAGTCTATCTCGACTCCTAGGTTCTTTGGAGCATTTGACCACTGTGAGGACAGGAAGGGGGCCTGATGTTTCCTGTGGGGCCTGATCCAGCTGATTTGGAGCCCTTCGGCTCTTTTGATGTACATATCTGCCGGGCGGCTGGTTAGCTGCCTTGACTAGGCGTGGCCAGAGCTGCCCCGTGGGAAGTGGCTTCCCGGCCGCTACAGCTTTATCCCCTGACCGGATAGGGACATAAAAGACCCCTCTGCCTGCTCTGGACCGATCCCCTCTGAAGATGCTTGAGGGATGCTTGAGATTCGTGCCTTGTGGGGGTGGACTAGATGACCCTCGGGGTCCCTTCTAACTCTATCATGCTGTGGTTCTATGATCGAAACAAAATCAAAAGTAAAAAAATTCGAAATAAAAAAAATTCCTTCCAGTAGCACCTTAGAGCAGTGTTTCCCAACCAGTGTGCCTCCAGATGTTTTGGGACTACAATTCCCATCATCCCTGACCACTGGTATTGCTAGCGAGGGATGATGGGAGTTGTAGTCCCAAAACATCTGGAGGCACACTGGTTGGGAAACACTGCCTTAGAGACCAACTAAGTTTGTTCATGGTATGAGCTTTCGTGTGCATGCACACTTCTGTTTCAGTGTATCTGAAGAAGTGGAAGGAATTTTTTTATTTTTTATTTTGTTTCGACTACGGCAGACCAACACGGCTACCTACCTGTAACTGGTTCTATGATCTTAGTGTGAAGACCAGAAGGGTGAGATTGGAGACTAAGCCCTCTGCCTGCTCTTGAAGAGTTTGGGAGCGACACAAGAAGAGGCCTAAGAATGCCGGGGGGGGCATCTTTTTCTGAATATTATGGAAATGAAAGCAATGGGGCTCTCTTGCTCCCCTCCCTTTAAAGTAAAGGGACCCCTGATCGTTAGGTCCAGTCGCGGACGACTCTGGGGTTGCGGTGCTCATCTCGCTTTACTGGCCGAGGGAGCCGGTGTCCAGCTTCCGGGTCATGTGGTCAGCAGGACTAAGCCGCTTCTGGCAAACCAGAGCAGCGCATGGAAACGCCATTTACCTTCCCACCGGAGTGGTACCTATTTATCTACTTGCACTTTGACGTGCTTTCGAACTGCTAGTTTGCCAGGGGCAGGGACCAAGCAACGGGAGCTCACCCCGTTGCGGGGATTCGAACCGCCGACCTTCTGATCGGCAAGCCCTAGGCTCTGTGGTTTAACCCACAGCGCCACCCGCGTCCCTTTACTGCCTGTCAATAGCAGACTGTTTGCTAAGAGCAGCACATTGGTCCTTGAGTCAGACTTGAGCATTGATGACCCACAGAGCGGGGCTCAGGTGCTAATAATAAATACACTTCTCCATGCAGGGACCCCCAGGACCCCCCGGACCACGAGGCCCAGCTGGACCCTCTGGAGCAAATGTGAGTGTATTTCTCCTTCCACAACCCCGTACAACTGCCACACCACCACCGCCCATTAACTGATCTTCAGCATGGACTTCTGGTCTAACAATTGGGGATCTCTTTTTTCTTCTCACACAGGGTCCCCAAGGCCCACCAGGGGGCGTAGGAAACCTTGGCCCCCCAGGACAGAAGGTGAGTGGCTGGGAGACAGGACTCCTGGGTCCTCTGGGGAGGTTAGTTGGGAGGGGGGCCTGGGAGCCAGTATCCCTGTGTCTTCTGAAAAGCAAATCTGGTTTCCCTGGAGCAAGAAGGGAACAAGGAGGAAGCAGCTGGAGGGAATGACTCCTGGTTTTGGTTGTCTCTATACTAATGCACAGAGCATGGGAAATAAACAAGATGAACATCCAACTGTACGGTCCTATGATGCAATGAGTAGGGTCTGTGTGTGTGTTTGGGGATCTGGGGATGAGCGGGTATTGATCTCCTCTTGCTGGTCCTTGGTTCTCTGGATGGCGGATGAGCTGTGAGTCTCTCAAACGGACTTCTCTTTTCCCCATGGTGGGTGCCCACCGTAGGGATCTCACTCCCCAGATATTCATGATTCCCTCCGAATCCCCCCAATTTCCCCCACTACTTAATGAAAGCTCTCTTGAGCCTATTATAGGAATAGGAATAATTTATTGGCCAAGTACATTTTCCAACATACTTGGAATTTTGCTTCGGCTACATTGCAATGTAAACATACCTTATACAAACATTGTTCCACTCACAATACAATGACACAGCAAAGAAACCCCACCCAGAACTGGCCTCCCCTTCCGCTACACAACTACGAATTTAACAATTTAATGGCACAAGAGGGAAAACTGTCCCTGTGCCTGGCTGTTTTTGTGTATGAAGTCCTATAGCGACGTCCAGATGGAAGTAAATCAAACAGATGATGACCGGGATGCAAAGGATCTGCGACAATTCCCTCTGCTCTCTTCCTAACTCGGGTAGCATAGAGTGTCTCTATTGAAGGCAAGCTAGCACCAATTACCCTCTCTGCAATTCTTATTGCTCGTTGGAGCCTTTTCTTGTCCATCTTGGAGGCTGTGCCGTACCAGGCAGTAATAGAATTACAGAGAACAGTTTCAATGATGCCTCTGTCAAATTGGATCAACACTTCCTGGGGCAATTTAAATTCCCTTAGTTGACGCAGGAAATACAACCTGTGGTGGACCTTTTTAATAATACTACTGATGTTGCCTGACCAATTTAAGTTTTGAGAAATTATAGAACCCAGGAACTTAAAGGACTCTACTACCACAACCATGTTACCAAGGATGGAAAGTGATGGCAGGATTATATTATATTCACTGTTCCCAAGTCTGTTTACAATGAGGGGCGTGTCCTGGAGAGAAGCTCAGGGGCCAGGTGGAGAGGGCTGGAGGGCCTGAGATTCAGAATGAGTAGAAACACACACACTGGCTTGGAATAGATGAAGAATGGAGGATGGGAAGAGCTTTGGATAGGACCAGACCCACACTGACACAGCCCTCAATTTCCTTCTCTCGTTTCAGGGTGAGTCAGGAGAGTCGGGAGGTCCTGGTGTCCCTGGAGAACCTGGTGGCAAGGTAAGAGCCCCCCCTCCTTACCTGCCCCATCAACCACCTCTGCCATCACCATTGCCACACCTGTCCTGTCCCACCTCAATTCAAACTCCCCAAAACTATGCGAGGACCAAAGCGCAGAAGCATCCTTTGAAAGGTTGCGTTGCGACGAGGTTCCCCAGCTAATGCATCTACCTGAGGGGGCAAAGATCAGGGCAAAACAACAGACCAAAACGGGCAATACTGTTATCGATTCGTTGCATTTGTGTCCTGCCCTTCCTCGCTTTGTGCAGGAGGAAGTTGCTTTGCCCAAATGTGTGGGTTGGGCACAAACGGCGTACAAAAATGCCCATGGGAAGAGAAATTTGTGCTAAAATGCTGATGAGAAGGACTTTGGAAAAATAATAAATGTGAGGAAGCAGGCTAAAGATCGGAAAAACGGGAATACCAGAACTTGAAGGAGCGTCTCCACCCCCACCGTTCAGCCCGGACGCTGAGGTCCAGCGCCGAGGGCCTTCTGGCGGTTCCCTCCCTGTGTGAAGCCAAGTTACAGGGAACCAGGCAGAGGGCCTTCTCGGTGGTGGCACCCGCCCTGTGGAATGCCCTCCCAGCAGATGTCAAGGAAATAAGCAGCTATCCTATTTTTAAAAGACATCTGAAGGCAGCCCTGTTTAGGGAGGCTTTTAATGTTTTATAGATTATTGTATTTTAATGCTCTGTTGAAGCTGCCCAGAGTGTCTGGGGAAACCCAGCCAGATGGGCGGGGTATAAATAATAAATTATTAATATTATTATTATTATTACATTTGCCAGTCCCTGATCCGGGTTCACCGTACAGAACTATGATGCTCCGCTTTATATCTGACTTCGCATTTTTGCTCCTGGCCCCCAAAATCCTTCATGGCCCTCCATAGACGCTTCCTTCCCACAGATGCAAAAGACCCACTGCCTAACCTCCGTGTGACCACCTTTCCTCTCTGCCCCCATCCAAGGCCCAAAATTAAGGGCTTGGCTGCTGGACCAGGCAAAAAATCCTTCTGGTGTCTCCTGCAGTGGCCAATCAGCCCACCTTCTGCCCTCCCCAGGGACTAGAGTCCCCCTCCCTCCACACTGGCATTTGGAGGGTAGACTGCCCCTGGAGCTAGAAGCCCCACTGAGCCGTTTTGTCTCATCGCCGTTCCTTCAGGGCCCACGGGGAGAAAGAGGAGAGAAAGGCGAGGCGGGAGCTGCTGGCGTGGCCGGACCCCCTGGCGGGAAGGGCCCCACCGGAGACGACGGCCCCAAAGGAAACCCCGTAAGTGGCACTGCAGAGAAAGAGTGGGGCGAGTCCTGCCTTGCAGGGGGGTTGGGTGTAGTGGTTAGGAGCGGTCGACTCGTAATCTGGTGAACCGGGTTCGCGTCTCCTCTCCTCCACATGCAGCTGCTGGGTGACCTTGGGCTAGTCCCACTTCTCTGAAGTCTCTCAGCCCCACTCACCTCACAGAGTGTTTGTTGTGGGGGAGGAAGGGAAAGGAGAATGTGAGCCGCTTTGAGACTCCTTCGGGTAGTGATAAAGCGGGATATCAAATCCAAACTCTTCTTCTTCTTCTCCTCTTCTTCTTTTTCTTCTTCTTCTTCTTCTTCCAACTCTACAACTCTGTGATTCTGTTTCTATCTCCACTTGATTTTATTTTATTCTTGGGGGAAAGTTCCTTAATATTGGAAAGGGGGCTGTCCTGGAATGGGCTGGAAAAGGTAAAACGAAGTCAGGTATCTGTGTCTGGGCACCACAATTCAAGAAGGATACTGACAAGCTGGAACGTGTCCAGAGGAGGGCAACCAAAATGGTCAAAGGCCTGGAAACGATGCCTTATGAGGAACAGCTTAGGGAGCTGGGTATGTTTAGCCTGGAGAAGAGAAGGTTAAGGGGTGATAGGATAGCCATGTTCAAATATATAAAAGGATGTCATCTAGAGGAGGGAGAAAGGTTGTTTTCTGCTGCTCCAGAGAAGCGGACACGGAGCAATGGATTCAAACTACAAGAAAGAATATTCCACCTAAATATTAGGAAGAACTTCCTGACAGTAAGAGCTGTTTGACAGTGGAATTTGCTGCCAAGGAGTGTGGTGGAGTCTCCTTCTTTGGAGGTCTTTAAGCAGAGGCTTGACAGCCACCTGTCAGGAATGCTTGGATGGTGTTTCCTGCTTGGCAGGGGGTTGGACTGGATGGCCCTTGGGGTCTCTTCCAACTCTAGGATTCTATGATTCTATGATTTAATGTATTTTTTTATTTGTTAGAGTGGCTGGGGAGACCCGGCCAGATGGGCGGGGTACAAATAATAAATTATTATTATTAAATTATTATTATTATAAGCCCAGGGGGGTTGTCTCCCTACTGGGCTTAATCTCTGTCTCTCCCTTTTTTAGGGTCCAGTTGGTTTTCCTGGAGATCCGGGCCCCCCTGGCGAAATGGGACCTCGGGTGAGTCACGGAACCCCTTTCCCTAGGAGCCCCCACGGAAGGGCCAGGATCTGAGCCAGGGGCTGACCGTGACTTTGTTTCCCCTCCTGCCCACAGGGCCAAGACGGAGCCAAAGGCGACCGGGGAGAAGATGGAGAGCCGGGAGAGGCGGTAAGGGTTCTAGGTCTGGCCGGAAAGAGGTTCCGGGTCGTCTTCTGCTGGGTTTGGTTCCAGACATGATGCCTGCTACGAGTTCACCCTCCTCTTTCCCATCATCCTCTTGGCTTCCCAAGACGTCCTTCTGCCAGAGTCGCCTTCCCCTTCTTTGCCTTCTTCCTCCTCCCCCAGCGTGACCCCCTTCCCTTTCTCTCCCTTCCAGGGCTCTCCGGGACCCACTGGTGAGAACGGACCCCCCGGCCCGCTTGGCAAGAGGGTGAGTGGAGAGGGAGGGGCCTCCCGCATGCCGGGCACCGCAGGGTGCTACCCCTCCTGGTTGACCCACTAGCCCAACATCAAGAGGGTCCAGGCCCTTGGGCATCGGGGGCCAGAGAGAGGGGGCCCCCTGTGCCTGGGGGCCAGCTTGGCTAGCCCCCAAAGAAGCCAGATTATCCTCCACCAGGGTCAGGGCCTTTTCAGTGTTGGCTCCGACTTGGTGGAATGCTCTGTCCCATGAGACTAGGGCCCTGCAGGACTTGATCTCTTTCCGCAGGGCCTGTAAGACAGAGCTATTCCACCTGGCCTTCAATCTAGCCTGATCCCCTATTCCTTTTCCCTTTTTTCTGAAGAAACCCTTCTGGGTCCCCACATTAAAATCCTTCCCTGGTCTCCCTACTGGCCTAGCAAGACTAACTTGGCCAGTTAGCCCTGGTGAACCCACTGATGTTGTTTTTTTAATGCTGTTTTTAAAGTTGTTTTTAATCATTGTTTTGTATTTGTTGTTAGCTGCCCTGAGCCCGGTTTTTGGACCGGGAAGGGCAGGGTATAAAAAAATGTATTATTATTATTATAATTATCTCTCTGAGCCCAGTGCCTCCCCTCCTCTCTCCACAGGGTCCGGCCGGCACCCCCGGCCCCGAAGGACGCCAAGGGGAGAAAGGAGCCAAGGTGAGTTACCTGGTCGCCAGGTAAATGGAAGGGGAAGCCGGACAGGCAGGTGGCTTGGCCACCCTAGAGAAGAAACTATGGGATGTCAGAGGAGCCAGGCAGACCCGTGTGTGTGTGTGTGTGTGTGTGTTTTTCTGTTGGGGGCTTACACCTTTCTGTTTTCCATGTGCTCCTTTAATATTTGAATTTATTTGCCCTGCACTCTAAGGTCCCAGGGCAGGGTTAGAACAGTTGAAATATATGTTGACTGCTCTTTCATTAAAAAAAAGAGAGAGATTTAGTTGTGATTCCTGCATTGCATGACCCCTGGGGGGTCCCCTCCAACTCTGTGATTCTTAACCTCCCTCCCTGCAGGCTAATCCTACTTGGCACACTGCAGGGCAGCACAATCCCAGTGCGTGTCTACTCAGGAGTAAGCCCCAGAGAGGCCTGCGCAGAAGTAATTGCTAGGTGGCAGGGTTGTGGCCTGAGGCTGTTCCTCCGCTTCCTCCTGCCCCGGAGGGATTTGTAGCTGGTTTAGGATGGATCGCCGAGCGGCAATTAAAAATAGAAAACAAAACCCTGAGCTGTAATTTCAAAAGATTACAGGCGATGGCTGCAAACCGCTTGGGGTTTGCAGAAAGAGCAGAAATAAAATCTCCCGCCCAGATGAAGTTGGAGCCCTCCCTCGGTTCGGCCACCTTGATTATATATTTCATGGAAATGCAGGCTATAAATTCTCGAAATAGATAAACTTGAAAACTAGGTGCTCTGTTTTTTTAAATCGAACAACGAAGTGCTGGGATCTTTAGCTCTTAGGACAGCGAGGCACCAACTCGCCCGCCTGCCCCAAGGCCCCATCGCTAAACAGCTGTGGGAGACAGAGATGTTTTCCTCTTCCCAGAAAGCACAACTCAAAAGCCCCACAAGGGCCAGTTAGCTGTGATTGCAGGGGGTTGGGCTAGATGACCCTTGGGGTTCCCTTCCAGCCCTACAATTATGGATCTTCCCTCTCAGGAGACAAAAATGTTTTTGTATATGTTGGAAGCTGCCCAGATTGTCTGGGGTAAAATTAGATAAGATAGATAAGATAATTTATTTATTGTCATTGCACAAGTACAAGCACAACGCTATACAAGTGCAACGAAATTGCATGCCATCCTGTAAAAAACAGAAAGAAAGAAAAAACAAAACAAAAAACAGCACAAAACACACACACACCAGAAAAAAGCCGCACATACACACACATACACCCATCATAGCTCTCCAAGGTCATATTATCTGGTTACAGCATTTAAGATTCAAACTACAAGATAATAATAATAATAATAATAATAATAATAATAATAATAATAATAATTCTTTTATTTGTACCCCGCCCATCTGGCCGGGTCTCCCCAGCCACTCTGGGCGGCCTCCAACAGGTATAAAATACATTAAAATACATATCACAGGTTAAAAGCTTCCCTAAATAGGGCTGCCAAGAAAGAAGATTCCACCTCAACATTAGGAAGAACTTCCTGACAGTAAGAGCTGTTTGACAGTGGAATTTGCTGCCAAGGAGTGTGGTGGAGTCTCCTTCTTTGGAGGTCTTTAAGCAGAGGCTTGACAGCCACCTGTCAGGAATGCTTTGATGGTGTTTCCTGCTTGGCAGGGGGTTGGACTGGATGGCCCTTGGGGTCTCTTCCAACTCTAGGATTCTATGATTCTAAGATGGTTATAGCTCTTGGGTAGAAACTGTTCTTCAATCTATTTGTCCTTGATCTAATTGTTCTATATCTTCTACCCGAAGGCAGTGGTGCAAAGAGACTATATCCTGGATGAGATGGATCCTTTAAAATATTGTTAACCTTTTCAAGGCAACGGGAACTGTATAGTTCTTCCAGAGATGGGAAAGGATGACCAATAATATTTTGGGCTGTGGTTATGACCTTCTGAAGTACCTTCTTCTCCCTGGCTGTGCAGCTGGAGAACCAAGCACAAATACAGTATATAAGAATGCTCTCTATGGAGCCTCGGTAGAAGGACACCAGCAGTCTCTCACTCAGATTGTTCTTCTTTAAAAGTCTGAGGAAATAAATCCTCTGCTGGGCCTTCTTTACCAGAGCAGTAGTATTTGCGCTCCAATTATTATTATTATTATTATTATTATTATTATTATTATCATCATCATCATCTCAGTGTGCAAGTGGCCTTTGTTTACAAATCTGACAGTCCGTTTCCAGGAAAATGAGTTGTTCCCCCTCTCATTTGGCAGCTGCAGGGACTTTGGTGCAGTTTTAATAATAATAATAATAATAATAATAATAATAATAATTTATTATTTGCACCCTGCCCATCTAGCCGGGTCCCCCCAGCCACTCTGGGCGGCTTCCAACAAAGATTAAAATACATTAAAATGTGACACATTAAAAACTCCCCTAAACAATTAAATAATTATTATTTGGTTTTACAAATTGGTTCACACTCAAAATCACAAATGACAAAAATTACAGAACATTCTTCCGAATGTTCAAAGAATTGAACATTCTTCCGAATCTCTAGACTTCTCCCCTCCACGGGTTCTTCGATTAACCTTTCCAACTGCATATTGTAAATTACTCTAATTTGTCAGTTATCCGTCGTGTCCAAAGTCTATGTAACATTGCGAGAGTTATTTAAGACCTGCTATAGAGTCCAAATGCTTACAGTGGTCTCTCAAGCATAATATAAATTCCCCCCGTTCTTCATTGAAGTTTTGATCCTCCCAGATTCTGATTTCCCCGATCATTTTTTTGCTATCTCTGTGTAGTCCAACAACTTGGTCTGCCATTCCACATGGGTGGGGGAACGACTTGGGTGCAGTTTCAACAGGCTGGGACAGACCCCACCCCCGCCATCATTTTGATTATTTTTAGATGAAACACAGCCTGGGGAGTTTGTGGCTTTGGAGGGAAGGGGTGTGTGTGTGTGTGTGTGTGTGTGTGTGTGTGTGTGTGCCTAATTTTCTCCCTGCTGACTTTCCCCCATGCAAATCCCCATCCCACCCAAAATCCCCGGCTAGGGAAACACAGATGGGTGGAGTGTAAATAATAAATTATTATTATTATTATTATTATTATTATTACTAGCTGACCCGGCCACGCCTTGCTGTGGCTATGTGTGTGAATGCTGTGGTGTTCCCCTGTTCAACTTCCGTCTGCCCCTTCTCTGTCCCCACCCCCATTTTCAATTACCCTCTTCTCGCCCCCCCCCCTTTTCAATTACCGGTTTGTGAGTTTGCAAATGGCCGACGGAGCTTTGAGGTTTTGCTGGTGATGTCTAATAGCTGTACCAGTTTTTTGCTTTTGTAGCTGTAGTACCAGTGTAGCCGTCGCTAGAGGGAGCTGTTTTGCTGGTGACGTCTAATGTGTGCACCAATTTATTTTGCATTTTTTCTTTATTTTAGGTATGTCAGGTGTGGTTTTTTTTTGAATTTTTATTATGCCAGATTATTTTGCAATGGTAATGGAACGCTGTGTCCTAATTTGATGCGATTTGGTCCAGCGGTTACGGAGCAAGGATGTTTCGGACAAACACACAATGGGAACATTTTTATATATATAGATTATTTCACTGTTGGGGCTAGAGGTGGGAGGGACCTTCTCTAAAGATGCAGCTCATGGAAAACTGGCAGCCCCCAAACTCCACCCAGCCCTTTATTCCCTTTCCCACTTACGATAAAGTAGGACACTGCCCTCCTCACCCATCCACATTTTAATTCAAGGACTGTTGGGTGGGGTGGGTTTCTTATTTTATTTTTATTGGTAAAGATTTTCATTTCCTTTTGTAAGTCGTATAAGAACGGGTGAAAATCAAAAGATGGAAAATCTGAACTGTAAAATCGGGGTTGGACTATGTGAGCTCAGGATCCCTTCCGATGCCACGATTCTATTATTGTTTGATACTGCTGTTCGGTGAATGTACTATTTAGTACTGAACTACTCTATTTACTTACTTACTTACTTAGTTATTTACTTATTTACTTATAGATAATAATAATTAGTATGCCGCCCTTCCTCCACAGATCTAAAGGCAGTTCACAACATAAAAATGCAATATAAAAACCACAAAATACAGAATAAATCCTGCTTGCTGGTTTTCCATTCGGGGGATCTGTTTAGCCACTGTAAGAACAGGCTGCCAGACTGTGTGTGCTAATAGCAAGAAGAATATGGAATAATCTTGGAATTGCAAGAAGAATAGCAAATGGGTTGTGTGTCGGGGCAAATGCAAAAATATTCCCAAACAAAAGTGAGGGGGCGGGGATTGGCCGCTTTGTGGACTTGTCGAGTCAGAAGGGACCCCGAGGGTCATCTAGCCCAACCCTCTGTGACCTGCTTCCTCTTCCCTCTCTAGGGAGAGCCAGGAGCGCTGGGAGCCCCAGGGAAGACGGGGCCCGTGGGCCCTCAGGGACCCCCGGGTAAGACAGGGACGGATGGACTGAGGGGCCTCCCCGGATCAGTGGTAAGGAGACCGACCCGGACGCCTGGGTTCTCTGGGAGGGGCCAGGTGCGCATGTGTGTGTCCGCCGAAGTCGGCACTGAGTTTTCCACCCCAATTGAACACCTTTGTCCCCCTCCCCGTCTTTTCCAGGGGGCACAGGGCAAGCCAGGAGCGACCGGCCAGGCTGGGCCCCCAGGACCACTGGTGAGTGTCTGGGGTCTTCTCCATGGCCAGGTGGGGGGGGCAGGTGTGGCAGCCTCAGGGGAGAGAGCTAAGGGTCCCAACAGCTGGGTCTCTTACAGGGGGTCGGGCTGGGTGACCTTTGTTCTGAGAGCCTGTGTGGTGTAGTGGTTAAGAGCAGTGGACTCGTAATCTGGTGAACCGGGTTCGATTCCCCGCTCCTCCCCATGCAGCTGCTGGGTGACCTTGGGCGAGTCACCCTTCTCTGAAGTCTCTCAGCCTCACTCACCTCACAGAGTGTTTGTTGTGGGGCAGGAAGGGAAAGGAGAATGTGACTCCTTCGGGGAGTGACAAAGCGGGATATCAAATCCAAACTCCTCTTCTTCCTGCAGGGCCCCCCCGGCTTGCCTGGGCTGAGAGGTGACTCTGGACCCAAAGGAGAGAAGGTAAGGTGTGGGTTCGCTCCCCATGGATGAGGGGCAGCAAACATGCGGAGGAAGGCCCCAGAGCGCCCACCCACCCATGTGGCTGGGTGGCCTTTCCCCAAAATTGTGTGAAGAGCCTAACTGGGTGGGACGTCGCACCAGAGTCTTGCTTCTCTGTTTATCCACAAGATGCCGCATAAACACTTTGGTCTCTTCAGTGGTGAACATCAAACTCAGCCAATAAGAAAAGGGACCTTGCAGGGTCCCTCTGGCTAGGAAGTTTCCCCTCGGTGTTTGATTGGCTCCCAGTACGTTTCTGAGCACAATTCAAAGTGTTGGTGCTGACCTTTCAAGCCCTAAATGGCCTCGGTCCTGTATATCTGAAGGAGCGTCTCCACCCCCATCGTCCCGCCCCAGACACTGAGGTCCAGCTCCGAGGGGCTTCTGGCGGTTCCCTCACTGCGAGAAGCCAAGTTACAGGGAACCAGGCAGAGGGCCTTCTCGGTGGTGGCACCCGCCCTGTGGAATATCAAAGAGAACAACTTCCAGACATTTAGAAAACATCTGAAGGCAGCCCTGTTTAAGGAAGCTTTTAATATGTGATATTTTAATGTATTTTTTATTTTTGCTGGAAGCCGCCCAGAGCGGCTGGGGAGACCCAGCCAGATGGGCGGGGTACAAATGAATTATTATTATTATTATTATTATTATTATTATTATTAAATGGGCAAACATGGACAAATGCAGGCCCAGTTTAATCTGTGGGGAAATGACCGTAGCTTGAGATGGGTGCTTTCCAGGTTTCTCTTGGAGTGAAATTGACTAGACCATAAGTGGCCTGGGATCTGGAAAGTAACTAGATCACAGGTCGGTTGCCAACTGCAAACGGATCTAGTCATAAATCGCTTGCGATCCAGAAACTGACTGCACCATAATTCGATTGCGAACTGGAAATTAACTAGACCATAAGTTGCTTGTGATGCTGAAATTGACTAGACCGTAAGTGACTTGAGATCTAGAAATTGATTAGACCGTAAGTGACTTGGGATCTAGAAATTGATTAGACCGTAAGTGACTTGGGATCTAGGAATTGACTAGACCCTCTGTGGTTTTTGAAGTGGTCCAGCCCATTTCCCCGCCCGCCAGTAAGTGCCACCTCTCCCCTCAGGGACACCCCGGTCTCATTGGCCTGATCGGACCCCCAGGAGAGCAAGGGGAGAAGGGAGACCGAGGCCTGCCTGGCCCCCAAGGCACCGCGGGGCAGAAAGGAGAAACGGTGAGTGTTTGGGGGCAGAGATGGGGGGCGGGCAGGATCCGAATAAAACCAGAACAAAACATGGAGGACCCTAACCCCTGAGCCATCAACAGGAAACACAGGATAAAAGAGAATTTGTGGCCAGGCCTCCATTCAGGGGAGGTTGTCTGCCTGCCTGTCAAGGATTCTTTCTGCGGGGGGTTGGGCTAGATGACCCCTGGAGGTCCCTTCCAACTCTAGGATCATACAGAGAAACAACCCTCCATCCTACGAGATGGTGGCACCCACCTGAGTCTTCCTCCGAACACACTTTTTGCGCCACCGCTTGCTTCTTTTCACTGTTTACAATTATTATTATTATTTTAATTAATTAATTTTTTAAATTCTGTATCCTCAGGGTGAGTGAAGGATGGGCAGTGAGTAAACGGATAGGAACAAAAATGCAGATAATTTTTGTTGTTGTGACTTGTCTGCGAGTTTTATTGCTTTTAAAGGTTTCCCGACAAATAAAATAAGATCCAAATCTTCTAGTGAAGCTGATTCCGGCCGCAGCAAAGAGGGAGAGAAGCGAAGGGCGGGGGAGGGGACAATGGGAGGGTGGGGGGAGAAGCTGGGTGGGGGGGTCTTCGGTGCCTATAGCATGGCGGGAAAGTTGCAGGGACCGGTGGCAGGTGGGGGGCCAGCTAGGACTCCTGGGTCCCCCAAGATGGCATGGTCTTGCCCGACTGACCCTTTCTCTCTCTCTGTTCCCCCCCCCACAGGGAATCCCTGGTCCGACCGGCCCCCTTGGACCTGCAGGACCCCCTGGTCTCCCTGTAAGTGAGCCTCTCCACCCCCCTTTGCCCTCCCCACATTCCCTCCCTGTGTGCCACCTTCTAACACCTTTAAAAATAAAATTAATATTTATGCTTTTCAGATTTATACATTTTGCAAATTTTTCAATCATTTTGACGTTTCAAAAGTTGACTTCCTTCCCCCTCTTTCTGCGGTTCCTTAAATTTATTTCTAATACCTTCTGCATATCCAAGTTCACTGAATTTGCTCGTTTATTCGTCTACTTTAAATAGATAAGACTTCTAAAACTGCAGGTTATTCCACTAATCCTGCCAATGGTTTTCTCTGTAAATATTCAAGAAACAATTTCCACTCTTTTATAAAAAGTTTTGTTATCTTGGTTTCCTATTTTTCCGGGAAGTTTCGCCACTTCGGCATATTCCGTAAGTTTTTGGATCCGTTCTTCCTTTGCTGGGACTTCTTTCCATTTTGGGTGCAAGTAATATTCTTGCTTCCGTGGTCACGTACAGGAATAAGTTTTCTATATAGTTTGGGTAGTTCTGTCCCTATACCCGTATTTTTTGCTCCATAGGACACACCGGACCATAGTGCGCACCTTGTTTTTAGTGGCGGAAAACCAGAAAAAAAAAATATTTTTCTGGTTTTCCTCCTCTAAAAGGCTGGGAGGGGCGGCGGAGGGATGCTGCTGGTTCTTCCCCGCCAATCCCGATCGCAAAAACAAGCCTGCTTTGGCGCACGGAGTTGGCGGGTGAGAGAGAGTGAAAGAAAGAGGGAGAAGGAAGGAAGGAAGGAAGGAAGGAAGGAAGGAAGGAAGGAAGGAAGGAAGGAAGGAAGGAAGGGATAAGAGAGAGAGAGAGAGAGAGAGAGAGAGAGAGAGAAGGAAGGGATGATAGAGAAAGAAAGAAAGAAAGAAAGAGAGAGAGCGAGAGAGAGAGAGAGAGAAGGAAGGAGAGAGAGAGAGAGAGAGGAAGAGAGAGGGAGGGAAGGAAGGAAAGAAAGAAAGAAAGAAGGGGGGAGAGAGAGAGAGGGAGGGAAGGAAGGAAGGAAGGAAGGAAGGGATGAGAGAGAGAGAGAGAGAGAGAGAGAGAGAGAGAAGGAAGGAAGGAAGGAAGGAAGGAAGGAAGGAAGGAAGGAAGGAAGGAAGGGGTGAGAGAGAGTGAAAGAAAGAGGGAGAAGGAAGGAAGGGGTGAGAGAGAGAGAGAGAGAGAGAGAGAGAGAGAGGAAGAGAGAGAAGGAAGGGGTGAGAGAGAGTGAAAGAAAGAGGGAGAAGGAAGGAAGGAAGGCTTTTGCAAGCCACAACGACGGGGGAGAGCGGAGATGCTTCATGGAGCAGGGAAGGGGCGGCGGGAGGCTGCCCCAGCTCCCTGTAAATGCGTGCGCTCCACTTGCTTGATAGGGAGCCTTCGCACCATAAGATGCACCGAGATTTTCCCATACTTTTTAGGAGGGAAAAAGTGCGTCTTATGGTGCGAAAAATACGGCAATTCCCTTCTAGTATTTTTTTACAAAGGTTATTTTGAGCATCCTTTTCGTTTCATTATATATCATTTCCTCCTCCCTTCCTCAGGGTCCAGGCGGCCCCCCAGGTCCTAAAGGAGCCACGGTAAGAGCCTCCCCACACATTGAGCCCCCCACCCTCTTGGGGGGAGAGGCGGGGCCAGGGCAGGCCCCTCTTCCCCTCGCGTGCCATTGACTGCCATCTTCCTTTTCTAGGGTCAAGCGGGACCCAAAGGTCAGCGCGGAGTCCCTGGCCCCCCTGGACGGCCGGTAAGAAAACCCCACACATTCCCCGCTTCCGCCCCACCCTCCATTGCTGCTCCTCCAGCTGGGAAGGCGAAACTCTCCTAGGAAACTGTGTTGTTGTTGTTTTTTAAAAAATATATTAATGGTAAATATTCAGTCGGTAGCGCTCAAGACTCTTAGTCCCAGGGTTGTGGGTTCGAGCCCCAATTAGAGCAGAAGATTCCTGCATCGCAGCGGGTTGGACTAGATGACCCCAGGGGGTCCCTTCCAAACCTGTGATTCTATGGTAATAATTGTAGGAACGTTTATATATAATATAGCAGGGTTAAACGTTTCCTTATTTAAATTTACACAGCAGCAAGCGCATTGCTGACTCGTTTGAGTCTTTTAATAATTACGTCTTCTACCTTCCTGCCTTCTTGGTTGTTAATCCCTTTTGTCCCTCTTAAAAGAAAAATACGCATGAATCTGAATGATAACAAAATAAACTAGTTTACTGTCAGATTCATTGAGTACATACTTAGGTTACAAAAGATATGAACTATATATTAGATATTAGGTAAAGGGACCCCTGACCATTAGGTCCAGTCGTGTCCGACTCTGGGGTTGCGGCGCTCATCTTGCTTTATTGGCCGAGGGAGCCGGCATGCAGCTTCCGGGTCATGTGGCCAGCATGACAAAACCACTTCTGGCGAACCAGAGCAGCGCACGGAAACGCCGTTTACCTTCCCGCCGGAGTGCTACCTATTTATCTACTTGCACTTTGACGTGCTTTCGAACTGCTAGGTTGGCAGGAGCAGGGACCGAGCAACGGGAGCTCACCCCATCGCGGGGATTCGAACCGCCTACCTTCTGATCGGCAAGCCCTAGGCTCTGTGGTAGTGAGTCCTAAAAAGACTCCATCAGAGCATTTACTACCTAACACTTCTATCAGCAGCAGCCTAACCGACCAACAGACCAAACTGACTGTCACATAGAGGCATTTAGAGTGTTGGATTTTACTGACATATCCCACAATAATAAGAGCAGTGGACCTGTTGGACTGGGTTCTGGTAACTGGGATTCCCCACCCGGCCCCCCGCGCTGCTGCCCTCTGCCGTCCTCAGGGCAGCCAAAAGGAAGAGTTAACCTGCGGAACTCCCTGCCACCGGAGGCAGCGAGGGCTGCCCACTTGAGCGGCTTTCAAAGAGGACTGGGCAAGTTCACGGCCGAGCTCTCGACTCGAAGGGGAGTGTGGCCTGAGTGGCAGCTGCCAGAAACCGCAGGAGGGGAGAGGGCTCTCGAGTTCGAATCCTGGCGGGCGGGTGGGATCTGTGGTTCTCACGTTCTCCCGCTCTCCCGCCCAGGGACCCTCCGGGGAGGTGATCCAGCCGCTGCCCATCCAGAGGCCCAAGAAGAACAAGCGTTCGGTGGACGGCAGCCGGCTGGTGGCCGAGGAGCAGCCGCTGTCGGACGGAGCAGGCCAGGCGCCCTCAGAGGGCATGGAGGAGATCTACGGTTCCCTCAACTCCCTGCGGCAGGAGATCGAGCAGATGAGGAAGCCCCTGGGCACCCAGGAAAGCCCCGGGCGGACCTGCCAGGACCTGCTGCTCTGCCACCCGGATCTGCCTGATGGTGGGTGGGTGGGTGGGTGGGGGTCAGGGTCCCCAGGAAGGCAGGAGTAATAATAAAAATAATAATAGTAATTTTATTCTTTACACCCCGCCCATCTGGCTGGGTCAGGGTGGTGGTTTTCCAGCCGCACTTGAAGTTGTTCTGCAACTTCCATGAGCTCCCAACAAGCGCAATGGATGATGGGAGTTGTAGTCCCATCTATAGGTGAGCATGGCTGTTGCAGGGAGTCACAGAAGCAGCTGGGTGAGGTTTTCCGGCCCGTCCTGCCTGAGCCACCAAAGCTATACCAAGAACTCTGGCCAGAAGTTTCAACAAAAGAAATAATATCTACCCGTGAGTCAAAATCAAATAGGGTATATATTCTGTTAAGAATTACAGTCTTAAATAATATAAGGCACACAAAATACCAAATACAATGAATATAAATTCGTATTCAAAAGTTCAAAGAGAGCGTTTTGTATGTAAAGCCAAAATGAAGAGTCTATTAGGAGTCGAAATAAGGACTTCCGGAGTGAGGACCGGATGTACGGTGCAAAACTAGGGACCGGGACAGGGCCCTGTTTCGGAGCAGACGCCTTCTTCAGCTCGCTTTTTGAAAAAGTGTAAATTAATGAGGCTTATGGAGAGGTATCATATGATTTCTGTCTTATTTGAAATCTTTTTCAAATGTAGCGTCTTGAATGGGTGGATCAATGTGTATCCACGTTTTTCTGTGTGTTTTTTTGCGTTTGAATACGAATTTATATTCAATGTATTTGGTATTTTGTGTGCCTTATATTATACATAATATCATACTGCACATATTATTGTGAGTTTGAGTCTGTATGTTTGAAATTATAATTTTTGTTCTAATCGGCAACTGCATTTAAGACTGTAATTCTTAACAGAATATATACCCTATTTGATTTTGACTCACGAATAGATATTATTTCTTTTGTTGAAACTTCTGGCCAGAGATCTTGGTATAGCTATTTATTTCAGTGTATCTTGTAACAAGAACTCCAACTTATTTATGAGCCACCAAAGCGGCAGGTGGGAGATGCGAATTCCTGCCTTGCAAGGAGGCAGGGCAAAGAGCCTCAGGTAACTCGCGTAAGTGAGCCCAGCTGCATCCTTTGGGATGGAAGCAGCCCAGGATTCCTAGCCTGTTTTGTTGAGGCAAAGATAGGAAAGGAGAATCCCTGGAGGCAAAGATCCAAGTACAGTTGGAGGAGAAAACCCCAGCAGGGATTTAAAATCTCAGCGTGGAAATACAGGCTGTTGTCCCCTTCCAAGTTCCTTCCAATGTTCCCCTCTTCCCTAAGCATGGAAAGAGACCATAAACTGGGTAACCTAAAAATTGGTTTACTTACAAACTCTCCAAAGGTCAGGTTCATGTGCTTTTCCATGCAGCATTCAGAAAAAGTTGCGCAGCTGTGGGGAATCCTTTGCTTTAATGGAACTTCCAGACCCAGAGGTAGTCTATCTCGATTCCTTGTTCTTTGGCCACTGTCAGAATTAGATGGAGGGCCCCTATGGCCTGACCCAACTGCTGCTGCTGCTGCAAGGCTTTTCTGATGTTCCTTTCTCCTTTTCTCCCCCCCCCCCCAAAATAATCATATCCAGGCGAATACTGGATTGACCCCAACCAGGGCTGCTCACGAGATTCCTTCAAGGTCTACTGTAATTTCACGGCCGGCGGAGAGACCTGCATCTTCCCCAGCCAGGAGATTCGAGAGGTAAGAGATGGACCAGATTGGGGGGGGAGAGCCTGCAGTTTTGGGGTGAGCTGATTTCCTTGCTTCCACCGGAGAGAATCCAGGGACAACGCAAGAGGCGGAAGGGGAGACGGACAGCGACATTCACGTGACGGAAACCCTCTTCTGAAATGATGCCTGTGCCAATGAAGGTTGCATTATTCCAGTATATCTTTGTCTCTTTCTCTCCTTTTCCCAGGTGAAAATGTCGACGTGGGAGAAAGAGAAGCCTCAAACCTGGTTCAGCCAATTCCAGAAAGGCAGGAAGGTGAGAGAATTGCGATCCAGGGGGTTATTTACATCCCGTACGGTGACCCCATCAGCGTCCCTAGGGCTCCGCAGTCAGAAAGGAATAATAATAATTTAAAAAATAAAAATACCCTGCCAATCTGATTGGGGTGCCTCAACTGCTCTGGGCAGCTTCCAACATAGTAGTTGTTGTTTAGTTGTTTAGTCGTGTCCGACTTCGTGACCCCCTGGACCAGAGCACACAAGGCCCTCCTGTATTCCACTGCCTATCTATCTATCTATCTATCTATCTATCTATCTATCTATCTATCTATCTATCTATCTATCTTCCTGTTGTTTAGTCGTGTCCGTCTCTTTGTGACCCCATGGACCAGAGCATGCCAGGCACTCCTGTCTTCCACTGCCTATCTATCTATCTATCTATCTATCTATCTATCTATCTATCTATCTTCCTGTTGTTTAGTCGTGTCCGTCTCTTTGTGACCCCATGGACCAGAGCATGCCAGGCACTCCTGTCTTCCACTGCCTATCTATCTATCTATCTATCTATCTGCCTGTTGTTGTTGTTGTTGAGTCGTTTAGTTGTGTCCGACTCTTCGTGACCCCCTGGACCAGAGCACGCCAGGCACTCCTGTCTTCCACTGCCTATCTATCTATCTATCTATCTATCTGCCTGTTGTTGTTGTTGTTGAGTCGTTTAGTTGTGTCCGACTCTTCGTGACCCCCTGGACCAGAGCACGCCAGGCACTCCTGTCTTCCACTGCCTATCTATCTATCTATCTATCTATCTATCTATCTATCTATCTATCTGTCTTCCTGTTGTTGTTGTTGTTTAGTCGTTTAGTCGTGTCCGTCTCTTTGTGACCCCATGGACCAGAGCACGCCAGGCACTCCTGTCTTCCACTGCCTATCTATCTATCTATCTATCTATCTATCTATCTATCTATCTATCTGTCTTCCTGTTGTTGTTGTTGTTTAGTCGTTTAGTCGTGTCCGACTCTTCGTGACCCCCTGGACCAGAGCACGCCAGGCACTCCTGTCTTCCACTGCCTATCTATCTATCTATCTATCTATCTATCTATCTTCCTGTTGTTTAGTCGTGTCCGACTCTTCGTGACCCCATGGACCAGAGCACGCCAGGCACTCCTGTCTTCCACTGCCTATCTATCTATCTATCTATCTATCTATCTATCTATCTATCTGTCTTCCTGTTGTTGTTGTTGTTTAGTCGTTTAGTCGTGTCCGACTCTTCGTGACCCCCTGGACCAGAGCACGCCAGGCACTCCTGTCTTCCACTGCCTATCTATCTATCTATCTATCTATCTATCTATCTATCTATCTTCCTGTTGTTTAGTCGTGTCCGTCTCTTTGTGACCCCCTGGACCAGAGCATGCCAGGCACTCCTGTCTTCCACTGCCTATCTATCTATCTATCTATCTATCTATCTATCTATCTATCTATCTATCTATCTATCTTCCTGTTGTTTAGTCGTGTCCGACTCTTCGTGACCCCATGGACCAGAGCACGCCAGGCACTCCTGTCTTCCACTGCCTCCCGCAGTTTGGTCAGACTCATGTTGGTAGCTTCGAGAACACTGTCCAACCATCTCATCCTCTGCCGTCCCCTTCTCCTTGTGCCCTCAATCTTTCCCAACATCAGGGTCTTTTCTAGGGAGTCTTCTCTTCTCATGATGTGGCCAAAGTACTGGAGCCTCAACTTCAGGATCTGTCCTTCTAGTGAGCATTCAGGGCTGATTTCTTTAAGAATGGATAGGTTTGATCTTCTTGCAGTCCATGGGACTCTCAAGAGTCTCCTCCAGCACCATAATTCAAAAGCATCAATTCTTCGGTGATCAGCCTTCTTTATGGTCCAGCTCTCACTTCCGTACATTACTACTGGGGAAAACAACTACCAGACTTTTAGAAGACATCTGAAGGCAGCCCTGTTTAGGGAAGCTTTTAATGTTTGATAGATTACTGCATTTTAATGTTCTGTTGGAAGCCGCCCAGAGTGGCTGGGGAAACCCAGCCAGATGGGCGGGGTATAAATAATAAATTATTACTTTATTATTATTATGCACGCGATCTAGCCCACGGAGGGATCTCTGTGGAATGAACCAGCGCAGGTGAGGTAACCCTCGCCACCCCCTGTCCTAGCCTGTCTGCGACACCCCCACCAGCTCTCCTCCGAACCTCAGCCCAGCAGAGACTGGGAGCAAAAGGGCAGCCCCAGGCAGAGCACGTTGCAGCAGTCCAGCCCTGACTCCTTTCCTCCCCCTCGCCAGTTCTCCTACTCGGATGCCGACGGCAACCCTCTGGGCATTGTGCAACTGACCTTCCTGCGACTGCTGAGCGTCTCAGCCCGGCAGAACTTCACCTACCACTGCCAGCGTTCGGCCGCCTGGCACAGCCGCGGGGAGCTGGCCCCCGGGGGCTACCAGCACGCCCTCCACTTCCAGGGCGCCAACGAGGAGGAGCTGAGCTACGACAGTAGCCCCTACGTCAAGGCCCTGCGGGACGGCTGCGCGGTGAGTCCTCCCCGGCAGGGGTGGTGTTGGGCAGGAGCCAGGTTCCCTGAGCGGGGGGCACCCGGGGGCCACGCTGTGAGGACAGGAGGCTGGGTCAGACGGGCCCCTTTGGGCAGCGGATCCGGGAGGGCTCTTTGTACGCTCTGATGGAGCCTCCAGGGGCAGGGGCAGTCTATCCAGATTCCTTGGGGGTATTTGACCACTGTGAGAAGGGGATGCTGGTCTTGGTGGGCCATTGGCCTGATCCAGTAGTCCTTATGACAGAGTGGGCAGGTGGGGGGGGTCACTTTACAAGAATTTGAGGGGAGGGGCTTCTGGCACAAAGTTTTCGCAGAGCTGAATCAATGCCCGGCCTTTACTGAGCATTCTTGTGGGGAGGCTATCCGACAGCAGGGATCTCCTAACCACAAAAAGTCCAGCTCCTTTTTTTAAAAAAAGAGTCATTTGTCATGGATGCTGTAGTAGAAATTCCGGCATGGCATGGGGTTGGACTGGATGACCCCCGGGACCCATCCAACTCTGATTCTAAAGCAGGTTTTTGGGTTGTTGGTTTTTTTGGGGTGGGTGGGAGGGGAAATCTATTTCTCTGCCGCTTTTTATTCAAATAAGTCCCTTAGCAGCTTACAAACAAAAGATAAAAATGACATAAGCAGTTTGCATGACATGCTAAGGTTATAACGCAACAAAATTCAAAGCAGCAGCGATAAATGGTACATTTGTTCAGAACTCAGTTAAAACTGCTTAGTTCAACTATGTAAAGAAAATGGATGGATTTGATCTTGGTCAAAGACTTTGCCATTAGAAAAAGGAGGGTTTCCCCCCTTTAAAATATAAAGCGGGGGTATATAATCTGACTGTAGGTTTCATTCCGTTCCCCAAAATATAATTTTATTTTACGGTTTGCCATTGTTTATATTTTGAATTAGAGATACAATACGGGGCACCGAAATCTTTTAGGCGCGTAGGGCCTCTAAAGGTCTCCGTCTCGCCCTGGTGGGAAGCGGCAGTGTTTCTGAACGCCAGTGGAAAAGTTCTTCTCGCACTCGGATCCCGCTTGCGGGTTCCCCCCCATATGTTGGCCAGGTTTGCCCTCACGGTCTCACGCCCCCCCCCCTTCACCCTCGCAGGCACGGAAAGGATCAGACCAGACCGTCCTGGAGGTCCACACCCCGCAGGTGGAGCAGCTGCCTTTGACGGACGTTCGCGTGGCGGACTTTGGGGAGCCCGGCCAGAGGTTCGGGTTCGAGGTGGGGCCGGTCTGCTTCCGAGGCTAAGGCGGCGGAAACCCACGCACACTCCACTGAGCCCACCCACCCCCCGACCCCGTTTGCCCTTGGTCTCCAGAGGGGGCCCCAGCCCACCCCACCAGCAGTGACGGAACAGGATCCGGCCTCTCTCAACCACCACCCTCAAGACACAGCGGATCCGTCGCCAACCAACGGGAGACCGAGGAGCATCGGGGGTCCGGGGCGGAGGCTCCGATGTAGACCAAAGAGAAGTGGACAGTTTTGGAACAAGCCAGATGATATTCTATCGCCAAAAGAAAACATTCCTCCTCCACGGGTTACAAAGCGAAGCCCCCTCCCCAAACACACAGGGACCCCTCCCCACTGTAACTCCTTTCCGCTGAACCCACTACTCTAACCCCACCCCGTGCCTGATCTCATGGCTGTCTGTCTCCCCCCCCCCCAAAAAAAATAAGCACTAAAGCGTCCCTTTTCCTATTCCTTCCAGGGTACTTGGGGAGGAACGGATTGGGGGGGTATATTCAGCAATATTCTGCAGAATTTTCCAGTTATAACTCCCCAGTCCCAAATCCAGTTGTTGCATTCCCCCCCCCCGTGACCCTAGCCCACCCCATAACAGGGTCCCTTCTCCGCTCTTCGCGGAGGCAAGAATGGGACGCTTTGCCCCCACCCCTAATGGCCAACCCCACCCCCTGCTAGCCCTTGCACCCGTTTCCAGACCTCACCCACCACCACTGTCCCAGCTCCCCAAAAGGTGAGTTGTTGGGTTTTTTGCAAAAGGGAAGCCACAAGCCTTTTCCTGGCTCTCTGGGGCAATCCCCTCACCCCCTAACGGACAGAACCAATTAAGCCACCAGAGACGGAAACCCCACATTTCCATTAGGAAACCG
Organism: Darevskia nairensis; assembly: GCA_034642065.1. Lineage (NCBI taxonomy): Eukaryota > Metazoa > Chordata > Lepidosauria > Squamata > Lacertidae > Darevskia > Darevskia nairensis. Next base: position 235,661 of record JAWWNI010000516.1, on the reverse strand, counting down.
GGGTGGGGGGCACAGGCTACAGGAACCTGCTTGTGGGCTGGAAAGAGGCAGCTGGAGTGAACAACTTTGCTTGTCTCTATCCCAATGCACAGAGCATGGGAACCGAGCAAGATGAAGTCAAGCTCCCATTACAAGGTGGCAAATGCGGTCGAATAGGCATTGCTCAAACCAGAAGGGCTAAATGACTCTGGGTGGGGGCAAACCTGGTACAAAAGCCCCCCCCCCCAGTTCAGAGACCAAGAACAGAGAGTTCCCAATGGCCACCTCTCCCCCAAACCCTGGTTATCTCCACCCTAGCCACCTCAACCATTGCTCCAAACATATCTTAACTTTCTTTTTGAATGATTCTAAAACTAGACACTGCCCCTGGGAGAGGTTCCCCCCCCTTTTGCACAAATTAGTGTCCTGCCAGGAATCCAGCCCCCTCCCCTACCCCTTGCTAAACTCTCAAGCCCCTCCCCAATGTTCTGCGTGCTTCTAAGAAGCGTCTTCTGCTCCCCCTCGCCCCCAGAGTAGCTCCAAAGACCAGAAAGGAAAACTGTGTGTTTTGTTTTTTGTTTTTTTATAAAGAGAAAAAAATAAATTAATTATATTATTTAAAGGAGTGGATATAAGAAAAAAGAGACTATTTTCATCTCCTGCTGCCTTTTTTTTTTTTTTTTAAACGGAAGACGGAAAAAGGCGAGTTTCACATCCAGTTTTTGGTGCTTGGGAAGTTTAAAAAATAAATTTATTTTCTCTCGGCCGCCTGCAAAGTTTCCCCCCCCTTCTCTTTTGAATGGGGTCCCCCCCCCCCGCACAAAAGCTCCTCCTTGGCTTTTTTGTTTTCTTAAAAAGCAAGCGAGGGGCTGCCCCCTGGTGCTGGAAGCAGGCGACCCAACTGTGTAATGTTTTGTAAGTAATTGTTGAAATTGTATGGTGCCTAATAGATCATCTATAATTTTGCTGCTTTCTTTGGCTCCGTTATTATTTCCTCGCCTTTGCCCCGCCCATTGGAGTTTCGCTTTCATACACCCCAGTGCAAATAATGCACCCTCCCAGCTGGGGGTCAACTAAAGCCTTCAGCAGGGAGTTTGAGGGAGGCGCCCCCCCCCCAGGTGTCTCTGTGGGGAGGGGGGGTGGTCTTGATTCCTAACGCTCCACAACAATCAGTCTCTGGATCCAGCAAACCAGTGGGCAAGCAAGGAAGCTGAAGGCTGGGAGATTCAGGACAGATAAAAAGGACTCTGGCATACAGGGCACTGTTAACCTGCGGAACCTGCTGCCACAAGATGAAGCAGCCAACCTGGATGGCTAACAGGATGGCTGTGCGCTGCCCTTCCCAGCAGAGGCAACAAATGCTTCCGAATATCGGTTGGTGGGAACCATGGCAGGGGAGAGGGGCTTGTGTTCGAATCCTGCTCGCTGGCTTCCCACGATAGGAATTCATGTTATCACAAGATCTCAGGGCAGATCGCAGGGATCTGGTTGGCCCCTGTGAGAGCAGGAGGCTGGACTGCATGGGCTCCCTCCGGCCTGATCCAGCAGCCTATCGTGTCCTCATCCTTCACACACATAACACACTTCCCCTTTCGTTCTCTCGGGGTTGGGCTAGATGACCCCTGGGTCCCCTTCCAGCGCTGCACAGAGATCAACTTCCCTGCTCCCTCTTTTCCTCCCAGCAATGAGGCGACGGATCCCAGGGGTGAGTTGCTAGAGAATTTATTTCCACTGTACAAAGCAAGACAGAGAGACAAACGGGGGACACCGTCCCCAAACAGGGCTGCCCCCCCCACCCCACGGAGATCACGGAGCAATGAGAGCAGTGATAGGGCCTCTGCCCCCAAAACACAACCCGCCATGCACTAACCCCCCAGCTCAGAAATTGGGCTTGTGCTTCTTGACTTCGACCATCAGGTGGTGGATGTTGATGAGCTCGGAGCGGACGGGGAGGGCTTTGAGGGGGGGCAGCGCCATGACCTTGTGGAAGCGGTGGTAATACTGGATCAGCTGCGTCAGAGCCCCCTGTGGGGAGAGAGGGAGGCCGGGGGGGTGAGATAAGAGACACGGGGTGGGGAGAAGGTCGCAGGCACCCCCCACACACCCCAGAGAACACACAAGGGCACAGCCGAGAGCAACAAATAAACACACCGGGCTAAGCGCTGCGGGGGGTTGGGATGGATGACTTTGGGGGGGGGGTCCCTTCCGACTCTACAGCTCTGGGAGTCTACAAGCAGGAAGCAGCTGGGGAGGTTTTTTGGGGGGGGTGCAAGAACCATTTGAAATTGGGTGGGGAGAGCGCCAGGCAGGGGCGTAGCAAGGGGGTGGGGGGTGGGCCGCCCCTGGTTCTACCCCAGAGGGGGGTGACACTTAAAAAAAAATTTTTTTTTAATTTTTTTTAATCTTTTTTTTTAACTTCATTGAAAAAAGGAGGTAATAGACACACACACACAACCCTCCCACCTCACAAAGTGGCACCATCAGCGGGGGGTGACACTTTTTATTTTTTAAAATTTTTTTTAATAATAATAATTATTATTTTTTATTTTATTTTTATTTTAACTTTATTGGGGGGGGAAGAGATAATAGACACACACACACAAATCCCCCACACCTCGCAAAGTGGCACCATCAGAGGGGGGGGGGTGACACTTTTTATTTTTATTTATATTTTTTTACATTATTATTATTATTATTATTATTTATTTATTTTAACTTTATTGAAAAAAAAGAGATGACACACACACACACACACACACACACACACACACACACACAAAAAACCCCCACACCTCGCAAAGTGGCAGCATCAGAGGGGGGTGACACTTTTTAATTTTTTTAAAATTACAGTGGTGAGGGGGGGGTGACAAAAAAAAATTCCGCCCTGGGTACCACCTGGCCTTGTTACACCTCTGGCGCCAGGGGAATTTTAAAGAATATTTCTGGGATCTGCGACTGGGGGACCTCAGCCAAATCCTGCCCCATTCCCTGGGGGGCTGGGGATTGAGGGGAATACCTAGATGCTGCAAGGGGGGGGGGGACACACACAAGGCTCCGTACACCCTTCCTCACCTTCCTGGGTATGGCTTCCACAAGCCAAGGGGCTGCCCTCTTTTCTTTTCAATGGGGGGTTGTGGACGCCCCCTTCCTCCCCCCACGGCACCCATTAACCCCTTCCGTGCCCACCTGGATGATGGTGGTTCCGTTCTTGAAGTTGGTGAAGGAGCGCATGACGTCTTGGCTGAGAGACTCCACCGCCGCCTTCCAGGTCCCCGCGAAGCCGCGCACCAGCTGCGTCACCCGGGCTGAGAGGGGAAGGGGAGAGATTGCGGGGAGAGCATTGAAGAGGGACTCTCCTCCGGGAGGTTTTTAAAGAGGAGGTTAGGCAGACGCCAACTCCTGCATGGCGAGGAGGGGTTGGGCTGGATGACCTCGGGGGACCCCCCTTCCATCCCTACAACTCCATAAATCGCTCAGTCGGTAGCAAACGAGACTCCTAGCCTCAGGGCCGTGGGCAGGGTGGATTTCATCTAAAGCAAATCCATTTAAATAACGATTTAAATCACTAGACTTGATTTACCGTATTTTTCTGTCTATAAGACGCCCCCTATTTTGGGGGACTCAGATTTAAGAAAATGGGGGAAGATGTATCCGTGTACAGTGGGACCTCGACTTACGAGCGATTCGACTTACGTGTTTTTTGACTTACGAATTACTTCCGGGAGAGAAAAAATGGTCGCTGCAACCGAATTTTTCGACTTACGAATGGAAGTCGCGGCCGCTTTAATAGGATTTTTTCGACTTACGAATTTTCGACTTACGAATTTTTTTTGCTCAATGCATGCCTATGGGGATTCGACTTACGAATGTTTTCGACTTACGAAAATTGTGTCGGAACGCATTATCGTCGTAAGTCGAGGTCCCACTGTATAAGACACCTCCTAATTTTTGACATTATTTTTTAGGGGGGGAAACCTAGTCTTATACACGGAAAAATACGGTAAACCTTTTTTTTAACAGAAAGACTCATTCTTGCTGTTATAATCTTAATATTTACAAACCAAATGAAGGTTTCCCTTTCGGAATAATAAATTTTCAGAGTACTTTTTACAGTCATATCAAAAATTACTGATTTGGTTATACTATTAGAAATACATAGACCGATAACAACGACATTATTGTGAGGTTTAGTACGGTAACTGTTTATATATGGACAATTCTTTCTGCTGTACTTTACTGGAAGGAGAAAACTACCGGTAATCATTTCCTTAATAACAATTTATTTAACTAAAACTGTAACATTATAGCATTATAGTTTGTTAACTGATGTGGTTAAACATGTTTTTTTTTTAAAAAAAAAAACTTAGATTGAGTTTTAGCACAGATGAAAAACTTAAAACAAATCCTTGTTTCCTGATGAATAGCCTTTGGACTATAATGTAACTTAAACAGAAAACTATATTTAGAAATATTTTTCCTCCAAAAGCATTTTATTTTAAAAATCCAATTTAAATAATGTTTTATACAAAAAAAATATGATTTTTAATTTATTTTTAAATGGTTTTTTATCCACCCTGGCCATGGGTTCTAGTCTCACGTTGAGCCAAATATTCCCTGCACGGCAGGGGGTTGGGCTAGATGACCCTCGGGGTCCCCACTTCCTGCCTCCTTGCCTCCCCCCACCTGCCAGGCCCCTCACCTTCCTCCCCGCGCAGCCTCTCCATCTGGCCTCGTTCTGCCAGCGCCTCCGCCTCCTTCACAAAGGCAATCATCCCCCCAAAGCCGGGCGCCAACAGCTCCTCGATGAACTCCTGCAAAGGAGAAAGGGTCGGGGGGGGGGGAGAGAGAGAGAGGAGGAAGGATGGAAGACACCCCCAGAGGAGCCGCCCTTCGCTCGCTGGACTCCATCTCCCAGGAGCCCCGGCAAACGAGGCTGTACAACCCAGGGGGTGATGGGAGCCGGAGTCCGTGAACCTCTTACCTGCGTCCGAGCGTTCAGGAGCTGCTGGAATCCCTCGACCTCTTTGCTCTCCTCCACCGCGCGCTCCTGGGAAGGTGGGAAGAGGGGCGTCACAGAGTGGGGCGGGGGGGGGGAAAGGGGCCTTTGCTAGCCCTGCCCCCTCGCCTTGCGGACCCTCCTCTCCGCCAAGGCAGGGAGGGAGCAGACTTCTGCCCCACACAATCTGCTCCTGCTTTCCCCTGCGGTGGGGGCGCCAAGAGAGCAAGCTGGCAGCTCAGGGGCAGAACGGTGGGCATCGTTCACCTTTGCCATGCTCACGTTTACTTTGCTTGTATTCCACTCAGTGCCCAATAGATCTCACAACATAAAATCACAATGTAGAAAACACAAATCATTATAATTATAAACATCAACCCAACAATCCTCCTTTGGTAAAGGTAAAGGGACCCCTGACCGTTAGGTCCAGTCGCGGACGACTCTGGGGTTGCGACGCTCATCTCGCTTTACTGGCCGAGGGACAGCTTCCAGGTCATGTGGCCAGCATGACAAAGCCGCTTTTGGCGAACCAGAGCAGCGCATGGAAATGCCGTTTACCTTCCCAACGGAGTGGTACCTATTTATCTACTTGCACTTTGACGCGCTTTCGAACTGCTAGGTTGGCAGGAGCTGGGACCGAGCAACAGGAGCTCACCCCGTCGCAGGAATTCGAACCGCCGACCTTCTGATCCGCAAGCCCTAGGCTCTGTGGTTTAACCCACAGCGGGTGAGGTCAATTATAAAGAAGGACGTCAGGGCAGTTCATATGTATGCACGGCATATGTATTTTGAGACTCCTTCGGGTAGTGATAAAGCGGGATATCAAATCCAAACTCTTCTTCTTTGTGTTCTATGCTGCAAACCGCACTGCGGTCTCTGGATAAAGGGCAGTACGTAAATTTAATAAATCATCATCGTCACATTTAGCTGGGGGTTGGACTAGATGGTCGCTGGGGGTTTCTTTCCAACCCTGAGATTCTAGGGATCTATGTTCCCAAGCTCTCTTGGTTTCAACAGCCTAATTCAGTACAGGAGGGAAAAGGGAACCAAGGGCTCTCGTCGTCCAACCGTCAGGAGTAGGAAATGAAACCCTGGCTGCCCGGCTACCAGAAACCCACCAGGGCTGGAAGATCTCGGCCTCCAGACCCCCAAGTGCAGGGGGCTCAGGAGCCCAGTTCCCGGGGACCCACTGCTTACCATGAGGACCCCCAGCATCATGTCGTAGTTGTTGATGAGAAAGATGAGCTGCTCTTTGCGCGAGGAAAACTCGGCCGCCACCCGCAGGACGAAATTCTCCACCTCCGTCTGGAAGAGGGAGAAAGAGAGAGAGAAAGAGGGTGAAGCAACAGCATCACAGGGTGGGTTGGGGGGTGGGGGCCTGGCCCTCTGAAGGCCCCCCATTTGCCAGGGAGCCATAAGCCAGTGTACGCCAACAGGGACACCCGTTTCCATGCTACTGCCTGAGTTTTAGTTTTTCCTCTTCCCTCCCTGTACCTTTCTCCTTGCATGCTGTTGCTGTTTTTCTTCTTTTTTTAAGACTGAGAGCCTACACGTCACGTTTTGATTGACCCCAAGTCCCTTTCTGGGAGAGTGGGGGCAAATGCTCTAAATAGAGGCAATAATGACTCAATTAGCCCCCACCTTACCTGCAGCTGCCCCAGCAGAGTCAGCGTCCGGTCGTGGGGGAACGTCTGGTTGATGCTGACGATGGCCGAAGAGAACTCTGCATACCTCCGGGTGATCTGGGGGCGGAGAGGGAGGGTTAGGAGCTGAGCATGGTTGGGGGGGGAGGAACGTGCACCCCAGAGCAGCTCTGTCAGGCTCTTCTCTCAACTCCCACCCAAAGCTGGATGCCTTTTCCATCAGGCAGTTGCATGAAAGGGAGAGAGAGAGAGAGAGAGAGAGAGAGAGAGAGAGAGAGAGAGAGAGAGGATCAGGGATGCCAACTTGAATAAAATATTGGGGGGGGTTGAGAGTTTTTCAGGTAAGCTAGTGAGGAAGGGGCAATGGGGGCTGCAACTTTGAGGGGGCTGCAAGTTGGCGTCTGAGCTTGCTTTCCCCCTCATCCCTCCACAACCCTTTTTCCTTTCGTGTTATGTACTGGAGATGTGAGCCTGAGTTGTGCGTGTGTGTCTGTGTGTGTGTGTGTGTAGGGGCTTTCAACCCCTAAGGTGTTCTGAAGCTACACTGTGGGAGCCTCTTTTTGGCCGGCAAAAATGCTTCCAACAAACAAAATCGGTATTTTGAGGGAAGATAAAACCAAACCGCCCAGCATCCTCCAGGTTTGCTCTTCCCATAGGCCAGGCTCTAAATAGCCAGGAGGGAAGCCTCAAATGGCATTATTGTGGTTGTGGCGATGTGGGGACGCGGGTGGCGCTGTGGGTTAAACCACAGAGCTTAGGGCTTGCCGATCAGAAGGTCGGCGGTTCGAATCCCCGCAACGGGGTGAGTTCCCGTTGCTCGGTCCCAGCTCCTGCCAACCTAGCAGTTCGAAAGCACGTCAAGTGAAAGTAGATAAACAGGTACCACTCCGGCGGGAAGGTAAACGGTGTTTCCGTGCGCTGCTCTGGTTCGCCAGAAGCGGCTTAGTCATGCTGGTCACATGACCTGGAAGCTGTACGCCGGCTCCCTCGGCCAATAATGTGAGATGAGCGCTGCAACCCCAGAGTCATCCGCGACTGGACCTAACGGCCAGGGGTCTCTTTACCTTTATTATTATTATTATTATTATTATTAATTATTAATTGGTATACCACCCCCTTCATCCGAAGATCTCAGGGCAGCTCGCAGCATAAAAACACAATGTCAGGAACGTGGCCCCCCCAGAGCGCAGCGGAAGAGTCGGCCTCAGAAATTGAGCTAAGCAAGCAAGGGGCCGTCTCTGCAGATGAGAGCTGGCTGTCAGAGTCTGGGAAGGGCAGCCCAGTCCCGCTCCTTCCCAAGGAAGATGCTGTTAGCTCTCAAGGAGAGGGAGAGTTGGAAAGTGGCCAGAGCATTGCCAGGCAACCAGCAGATAAGCCAGCGTCCTAGACTGTGTCTTCTGGGAGTGGGGAGGAGGAGGCAGACCAGCCGGTCAGTCCCTGTACTAGGAGACGGGAGAAGCTCAGAGAGCAACAGAAGGGAAGAGGAAGAAAAACAGGATTTTGGCATTCTTCCTGTTGGGGGAAGGAGGATGATTCAGACTGATCAACTGTTGTTAATGGGAGCAGGCGGAAAGCCGTGCTCTGGGTGTGTTTTTCTTGTAAATAAACGTATGTAAAACTGACGGAGAGTCATTACTGCTTATCAGGCCGCTTGCCTGCCAGAGATCGAAATACACAAGATGCAAAATACATACTAATAAAAATTATAATAATTTTTTTATTTACCGGTATACCCTGCCTTTCCCGATTTAGAAACCGGGCTCAGGGCGGCTAACAACAAATATAAATCATTGATTAAAATGACTTAAAAAAAAAAAAAAGCTTAAAAACAGCATCAAATACCGGTACAACATAAAGGAACATCACCAGGGCTAACTGGCCAAGTTATTCCTACTAGGGCCAGTAAGAAGACCAGGGAAGAGTTTAAATGTGGGGACCCAGAAGGGTTTCTTCATAGAAAAAGGGAAGGGGAAAAAGGAATGAAGGATCAGGCTAAATTGAAGGCCAGGCGAATAGCTCTGTCTTACAGGCCCTGCGGAAGGAGATCAAGTCCCGCAGGGCCCTAGTCTCATGGGACAGAGCATTCCACCAGGTCGGAGCCATCACTGAAAAGCCCCTGGCCCTGGTGGAGGATAATCTGGCTTCTTTGGGGCCCGGGGCCCTTAAACTATTATTATTCATGGACATTAGGGTCCTCTGCGGGACATACAAGGAGAGGCGGTCCCGTAAGTACTCAAAGCAAGCACAAGCACAAACCCTGCCCTATACCCCTCTGTAAACTCTTCCTGGTTCCCCTGAAAGGGTTTCGAATGGCGTGACGCCCCCTCCCCAGACTTACGTAGTGGGGCCGGGTGTCGAGGAAGCCCAGCTTCTGGGGGTCGGTGTTCTGGATGCTCTGAATGTTCAGCTCCAGGATGTGCTCAAAGCGAGGCCACAGCATCTCCAAGAGGGTGTCCCAATACCTGCATGTCCGGGCGGGGAGCAGGGGAGAGCGGGCGGACAGGATTAATATTTATATTTGATGGGAGATATCCCAAGATCCAGCACCTCAGGACCCCCCACCCCACCCCCAAAGCTGGAGACCAGAAGTGTCCGGCTGGCCAGGGGGAACATCGCCTTCAACCCACCAGGAGACCAAGGCTGGGAGGAAGACTTTCATTGTCAGACGGGTCCAGGGGGGGTCCTGCTCTGCTGGGAGAGCAGTCAAGCAGGAGGGAATGGAGAATAATAATAATAATAATAATAATAATAATAATAATTTATTATTTGTACCCCACCCATCTGGCCAGGTCTCCCCAGCCACTCTGAGCGGCTTCCAACAAACATTAAAATACATCAAAATGTCACAGATTAAAAACTTCCCTAAACAGGGCTGCCTTCAGGTATTTTCTGAATGTCATGTAGTTGTTTATCTCTTTGACCTCTGGCTAGGAGGGCATTCCACAGGGCAGGCGCCACCACCGAGAAGGCCCTCTGCCTGGTTCCCTGTAACTTTGCTTCTCGCAGTGAGGGAACCGCCAGAAGGCCCTCGGCGCTGGATCTCAGTGTCCGGGCTGAATGATGGGGGTGGAGACGCTCCTTCAGGTATACTGGACCGAGGCCGTTTAGGGCTTTAAAGGTCAGCACCAACACTTTGAATTGTGCTCGGAAATGTACTGGGAGCCAATGTGGGTCTTTCAGGACCGGTGTTATGTGGTCTCGGCGGCCGCTCCCAGTCACCAGTCTAGCTGCCACATTCTGGATCAATTGCAGTTTCCGGGTCACCTTCAAAGGTAGCCCCACATAGAGCGCATTGCAGTAGTCCAAGCGGGAGATAACCAGAGCATGCACCACTCTGGCGAGACAGTCTGCGGGCAGGTAGGGTCTCAGCCTGCATACCAGATGGAGCTGGTAGACAGCCGCCCTGGACACAGAATTAACCTGCGCCTCCATGGACAGCTGTGAGTCCAAAATGACTCCCAGGCTGCACACCTGGTCCTTCAGGGGCACAGTTGCCCCATTCAAGACCAGGGAATCCCCCACACCTGCCCGCCCCCTGTCCCCCAAAAACAGTACTTCTGTCTTGTCGGGATTCAACCTCAATCTGTTAGCCGCCATCCATCCTCCAACCGCCTCCCATCTGCCATGGGTCTTTTGAGCTGAGATCCCAGAACTGCAGGGGGTTGGACTGGATGATCAGCCCCCCCCCCCCGGGGGGACCCCCTTCCCCACTCACTTGTCGATGGCGGGGACGTTTCGCTTGGCCATGATGGTTTTGAAGCGGAGGACAATATGGATGCTGAGAAAGACGGCGATGCTGTCGTAGCAGTCGCTCACGTAAGCGTCCATGTGCTTCTGCCGTTGTTGTTGGGTTTTTTGGGGGGGGAGAGAGAGACAGACCCAAAGGGCAAGCCAATTGTTTCAACAAATTTATACGCCGCTTGATTGTCTGTTTGTGCGTGTGTGTTTTTAAAAAACGCACTTTAAAGCGGTTCACAAAAAAAGATTAAATGGTAAAATGGTAAAAAAAAAAAAAAGACAACAGTTGAGAAACCAAAACAGGTTACAATTCACATCCAGTTTCTAAGCATCTGTGCCGGGTTGTCTAAACACGCATTTTTATTTTTATCACTAATTTTTTAACAACCCTTAAAATAAACAACATGGAATAAAAAATGAGAAAGTCAAAATAAGAAAGGCATACTACATTACTGGGACGCACGTGGTGCTGTGGGTTAAACCACAGAGCCTAGGGCTTGCTGATCAGAAGGTTGGCAGTTCGAATCCCTGCGACGGGGTGAGCTCCCGTTTCTTGGTCCCAGCTCCTGCCAACCTAGCAGTTCGAAAGCATGTCAGAGTGCAATTAGATAAATAGGAACAGCTCCGGCGGGAAGGTACACGGCATTTCCGTGCGCTGCTCTGGTTCACCAGAAGCGGCTTAGTCATGCTGGCCACATGACCCGGAAGCTGTACGCCGGCTCTCGGCCAATAAAGCGAGATGAGCGCCGCAACCCCAGAGTCGGTCACGACTGGACCTAATGGTCAGGGGTCCCTTTACCTTTTTACTTGCGACTCAAACGTTTTGGCTCCTGAACGCTGCGACTCCGGAAGTGAGTGCTCTGGTTTGCAAACGTTCTTTGGATCCTGAACATCCGACGCAGCTTCCGCGGCTTCTGATTGGCTGCAGGAGTTTCCTGCAGCCAGTCGGAAACCGTGCTTTGGTTTTTGAATGTTTTGGAAGTCTAACAGACTTCCGGAATGGATTCTGTTCGACTACCGAGGCACAACTGTATATGTATATGTATTAGACTGTATATGTAGACTGTATATGTATATATATTATTATTTTCATTATCCAAGTCCATATATATTTATTTTTAATCTGCTATAGTTTGTATAAATGGGCTCCATGTGCTGCTATACTCCATGCAAAGTGTACGTATACTTTTATAATTATTATTTATACCCCGTCCATTTATACCACACTTTGCATGGACAAACCCAGCACCGAAAAGCATGCAGGGAAGTCGCCCGCCGTGTATCAAGAGGCAGGGAGTTCCAAAGTCACGCTCCTTGGAAGCGCATGCTTCGGGGAGGCGGGAAAAGGGAACGTGACGGAGGGTGTCCCTTTCCCTCCTCCGTCCTCAGCAGCCTCCCCCCGCCGGCACCCCTACTCACGAGGAACATGGTGAGCGTCTTCCCCATGACGGCGTTGAAGAGGTCCAGGGCGGGGTTCCCCGTCACCAGGAAGAAGTCGCAGAGGAAGAGGTACTCGCGGCAGCTGTTGTCCAGCAGGGCGAAGTGCTGGCTGCGGAAGAGAGACTCAAAGGGGTACTGGGGGGGGCGGGAAGAGAAGGGGGTCAGGATCAGGACCGGAAGAGCAGCAGGCAGGCCTTCTCTGCACCCCGAGGGGGGGAGACGCCTGGCTCCCCAATCTATTCCTTCTCCAAGAAGACAGCTAGATCAGGCCAGGGGCCTCTTCTCATAAGGCACAAATGTAGCTGGGAATCAGGGTGGATAAAAATCAGCGATTAAAAAAAAAAATCGGATTTCTTTTTATTTAAATCGGATTTTTTTTATTTATATTGGATTTTTAAAATAAAATGCTTTTGGAGGAAAAATCTTTCTAAATATAGTCTTCTATTTAAGTTACATTGTAGTCCAAAGGCTATTCATTGGGAAATAAGGATTTGTTTTAAATTGATCAAGTGTGCTAAAACTCAGTCTAAGTTTCTTTTTTAAAATGTTTAACCACATCAGTTAACAAACATGGATATATGTTTTAGTTAAATACATTGTTTAAATGGTTATTAAGGAAATGATTATTTTTCTCCTTCCAATAAAGTACAGCATTGTCCAAATATAAGCAGTTAACTTATTGAACCTCACCATAATTTCATAATTATCTGTCTATGTATTTCTAGTAGTATAACCAAATCAGTAATTTTTGATATACATGTAACTGTAAAAACTACTCTGAAAATGTATTATTCCAAAAATGAAACCTTCATATGGTTGCAAATATTAAGATTATACCAGCAAGAATGAGTCTTTCTGTAAAAAAAATATTTAAATCAAGTCTTACTGACTAGTGATTTAAATCAAGTCTTACTGACTAATGATTTAAATCAAGCCTTACTGACTAGTGATTTAAATCAATTTGATTTAAATCAAATCCACCCTGCTGGGAATACAGATAGACTGCCTCTGGGCCAGGCTGCCGGATCCGGCCTGTCCCCAAGCGATGTCCCCAAATGGGAAGATGCCCACGAAAGGGACATTGTAGGGTTGGGGAAAGGCGACGCGATCGGCGTCTGTAAAATCCTGCCCAGCTTGGAAGCTTTTTCTGCCTCTCGCCTAACGCAGAATTTCTGGCGGAATCGGGACCGAGTGAAAGGAAGTAACCTGTGGAACTCCCTCCCACTGGAGGCAGGGACAGCCACATTTAATGTTGTGAACCGCCCTGAGATCTATGGATAAAGGGCAGTATACAAATAATTATTTGTATAATTTGTTAATTATAATGATATAATGATGATGATGATGATGATACACCTCAAAAGCGGTGCAAACAGCTGCTCCAAGAATCCCTAATATTTAGACGCTTTTCTTAGGGCCCAGTCCCCAAAGGGGGAGACTCACCTTTATAAAAGGTACGTGAGACCTAGCAAAACTGAGCAAAAATCACACAGCGGGTTTCTTTATAAAATGTTTCTAACACTTAAGGGGGAAATATATATATCTCTATTGAAGGGGTTGGACTAGATGACCGTTGGGGGTCCCCTTCCTACTTTACAATTCTAAACAGTTTACATAAAAAGAGGAGAAATACACCAAATAATTGGAGAAATCCCCCCAAAACTAAACAAGCCTTTTTAAAAAAAAGAAAAAAAGAAATTCCACAAAATGACAAGAGCAAAGACAGAGCAAATGGACCCACAATGAGAGCCAGAAAGGAAGAGGTTAAAAGAGGGGGACTCACCCGGACGTCGCTCTTCTGGGCAGAGTGGGGGACGATGATGGGGCCCTCCAGCTCGGCCCCCCCAATGACGCTGCCCCGGTTCCCCAGCGTGAAAATGGTGTTGCGGTTCCGGAGGGGCGGCTTTGAGAAAAAGCGTGGCGGCAGAGGAGAGTCAAGGGAGAAACGTGCCCAGGGATGTGTGGACCCCCACCCAGACCTTGTGGGTGCCCCCCAAAAGGAGCACGGGAACGGGGCCTTCTCGGTGGTGGCTCCCCACCTGCGGAAATCTCTCCTTGGGAGGCTCACCTGGTGCCATCACTGCATCTCCTCAAGCTGCCCAGAGTGGCTGGGGCAACCTAGTCAGATGGGTGGTGTATATAATTAATTTTCTATAATTATTATTATTATTATTAATATTATTGTTATTATTTCATTCCTAGCCAGGCCTTTGGCTGCCAATGATGGCCTTTGGGAGCAGGTGGGCTGTTTCAAATGGAGTCCCTCCCCAGTTTTAATTTGTGTACCTGTGGCTTTTTCTGAGTTGCAACGGCCAAAAAATGTGACTGATAAATTTAATAGAGGATAGTGAGAGTTATGCTCAGGATCCAAGCCCCTCACTAGAGTGAAATGTTTAAGGCAGCTCTCAAAGCTCCCGCTTGGCAGGCAGCCCAACTGGAGGGGGACCCCCCAAGGGTGATCTATTCCAACCCCATTATCGGGGGCCAGGCTGGGAAAGGGGCAGAGCTGACCCTGCCTTTCTGCCCCTTCAGTGCGAGTGTCGTCCCGCCCCGTCCCCCCGTAAAAAGGATATCCTTCTTGGCCGTGTCCTCTACCCCCATGAGGTCGTCCTTCTCGGCCACTTCTTCGTACTGCAGGCAGGGAGAAAGAGAGAAGGCGTTTGAGGGAATGGTAGGAATGGACGGACGGCTGTCACCCGAAATTGACACAGAATACATTTGATGATCTGATTGGTCTGAAGCTCAACATCAAAAACAAACTAAGATCATGGCCACTGGTCCCATCACCTGCTGGCAAATAGAAGGGGAAGAAATGGAGGCAGTGAGAGATTTCACTTTCTTGGGTTCCAGGATCACTGCAGATGGTGACAGCAGTCATGAAATTAGAAGATGACTGCTTCTTGGGAGAAAAGCAATGACAAACCTAGACAGCATCTTAAAAAGCAAAGACATCACCTTGCCAACAAAGGTCCGTATAGTTAAAGCTATGGTTTTCCCAGTAGTAATGTACGGAAGTGAGAGCTGGACCATAAAGAAGGCTGATCGCCGAAAAATTGATGCTTTTGAATTATGGTGCTGGAGGAGACTCTTTGAGAGTCCCATGGACTGCAAGAAGATCAAACCTATCCATTCTTAAAGAAATCAGCCCTGAGTGCTCACTGGAAGGACAGATCCTGAAGTTGAGGCTCCAAGACTCTGGCCACCTCATGAGAAGAGAAGACTCCCTGGAAAAGACCCTGGTGTTAGGAAAGGTTGAGGGCACAAGGAGAAGGGGACGACAGAGGACGAGATGGTAGGACAGTGTTCTTGAAGCTACTAACATGAGTCTGACCAAACTGCGGGAGGCAGGGGAAGACAGGAGTGCCTGGCGTGCTCTGGTCCATGGGGTCACAAAGAGTCGGACACAACTAAACGACTCAACAACAACAACAACAGGCAGATAGATAGATAGGCAGTGGAAGACAGGAGTGCCTGGCGTGTTCTGGTCCATGGGGTCACGAAGAGGCGGACACAACTAAATGACTAAACAACAACAACAACAGGCAGATAGATAGATAGGCAGTGGAAGACAGGAGTGCCTGGCGTGTTCTGGTCCATGGGGTCACGAAGAGGCGGACACAACTAAATGACTAAACAACAACAACAACAGGCAGATAGATAGATAGATAGATAGGCAGTGGAAGACAGGAGTGCCTGGCGTGCTCTGGTCCATGGGGTCACAAAGAGTCGGACACAACTAAACGACTAAACAACAACAACAACAGGCAGATAGATAGATAGATAGATAGGCAGTGGAAGACAGGAGTGCCTGGCGTGCTCTGGTCCATGGGGTCACGAAGAGGCGGACACAACTAAATGACTAAACAACAACAACAACAGGCAGATAGATAGATAGATAGATAGATAGATAGATAGATAGGCAGTGGAAGACAGGAGTGCCTGGCGTGCTCTGGTCCATGGGGTCACAAAGAGTCGGACACAACTAAACGACTAAACAACAACAACAACAGGCAGATAGATAGATAGATAGATAGATAGATAGATAGATAGATAGGCAGTGGAAGACAGGAGTGCCTGGCGTGCTCTGGTCCATGGGGTCACGAAGAGTCGGACACAACTAAACGACTCAACAACAACAACAACAGGCAGATAGATAGATAGATAGATAGGCAGTGGAAGACAGGAGTGCCTGGCGTGCTCTGGTCCAGGGGGTCACGAAGAGTCGGACACAACTAAACGACTCAACAACAACAACAACAACAATTTTTGATGATACCAGCATGGATATATTGAACAATCTTGTAATCTTGCCAGCTCAAATATTAATTGCGGCTCGGTGGGAATACTGAAACAATGGGGGAAATGATGAGTAATTTGAGATTTACATGAGGACTAGCACCTCCAAGCACGTTTTACGTGATTTGGCATTCCTTTGCGGCATGCACGTTTTCCAGGTGAGCCTCATCACAAGCCTGGCAAACCTGGAAGTAGACTCGATCATCAGGCAACACTGATATTATCTCTTTTTGTGAACGCAACATTTATTCTCGCTTTTTCCTTGGACTTTGTTATTCTGGCCCTTGGGCGACTGTACTTAAAATCATGGAATTGCAGAGTAGGGCAGGATCCCCAAGGCTCAGCTAGCACAACCCACATTTCACAGTTTATTTATCTGACATCTGATTTTCCTCTGTTTACGATCACTGCTCTTAAGACGCGTCATGGAATCTTTACCAAAGCGCTTTTTTATATGATTTGGCATTCCTCTGTGACAAAAGCAGAGCAGACAGCTCCGTCGGCAGAGCCCGAGGCTCTTCATCTCTGGGCCGTGGGTTTGAGCCCCACAAAGATTCCCACGCTGCAGGGGGTTGGACTAGATGACCCTCAGGGTCCCTTCCTACTCTTCGATGGTGCGAGTCGTCAGAAGGAAATGCAGACGTCACCTGCACTTTCATGAGGCGGCTGGTGTAGGACTTGAAGTAGCTGAGGTAGATTTTGCTCATGGTCTCAACGTACTCGTCCCGGACCTCTTTGGCCACGGAGCGCTCGTGGCCCAGCAGGAACTGGTAGAAGAATCTGCAGAGAGACGGGGGGGGGAGAGATTTTGCTTCCACACCTGGCCCTGAGCAAGGCATGCTGGGAAATTCGGGAGTCAGAAGGGGCGTAGGAAGTGGGGGCAGGGGGGCGGTCCGCCCCAGGTTCCATCATGGAGGGAGTGACAAATTATCAAGGAAGAATTACTGCCCTACTAGGGTTGTTCATAAAAAAATTTTTTTTTTAAATGCCTGCTCCAAAGGTCTTACCTTACTACACTAGGGATTATATAGCTATATATGAAATTTCATGCATATCAGTTAATATCTTGACCCTCCTCCACGAAAATAGCTGTTTACTTGGCTGTTTTCCAATGTCGTGAAGGCTGGAATTTCAATTCAGTGGAGCACTTACGGTTCCCAACCCTGTGGAAAGCCATCTAATTGGAATTTAATTTGATTTGGACATGTTTTTAGGAGGTAATTTAATTATTGCTTGATTTTATATCCGTGTTATGTATCTGGTGTTAGCCGCCCTGAGCCCGACTTCGGCCGGGGAGGGCGGGATATAAATAAAAGTTTATTTTTACTTATTATTATTCCTTTGTAAGGAAATATGAAATAACGTAAAACCATTTTTGCAGGCAAACAAAAAAACAATGGGGGGGCGACAAGAAATTTTCTGCACCGGGTACCACCTGACCTTCCTACGCCTCTGGGAGCCAGGATGAATGCCAGAGGAATTCGCACACCAGCCTCCCGCCAAGAGCTGACCCGGACCCTGCGCTTGCTATCCAAGGCCCTTCTCTGTGTGTCCTCCTCCCCATGAGGTCAGAGGGGGGCCTTTTCTGTGGTGGCACCATCACTGCATGTCTCTAGGCACCAGACAAAAACATTCCCAGGTCTTTGGGCATTGAACAATGTAGGTTGGGTGGTACTATTACTGTGCTGATCTTATTATTATGCTGTGTAAAATAAACAACAATAGCAGCCCACCCAACAACAGCAGCAGCAGCCGCCCACCCATCTGATTGAGTTGCCCCAGACACTCTGGGCAAGGTAAAGGGACCCCTGACCAGTCGTGGACGACTCTGGGGTTGCGGCGCTCATCTCGCTTTACTGGCCGAGGGAGCCAACGTACAGCTTCCGGGTCACGTGGCCAGCAGGACTAAGCCACTTCTGGTGAACCAGAGCAGCGCACGGAAAAGCCGTTTGCCTTCCCGCCGGAGTGGTACCTATTTATCTACTTGCACTTTGACGTGCTTTCCAACTGCTAGGTTGGCAGGAGCAGGGACCGAGCAACGGGAGCTCACCCCGTCACGGGGATTCGAACCGCTGACCTTCTGATCAGCAAGCCCTAGGCTCTGCGGTTTAACCCACAGCGCCACCTGGGTCCCTTAACCACACTCTGAGTAGCTTCCATCGAATAAAAAAGCCTAATAAAACATCAGACATTTAAAATTTTCCCTATACAGAGCTGCCTTCAGCTGTTTTCTAAAAATGACGCTCTTAATGTTGCACACTGCCCTGGGATCTTTGGAGAAAGGGCGCTATACAAATGGAATAAATAAGACAATAAAACAAGGGGTCATAATGCAGGGCACACAAACACACACACACACACACGCGCCTGATGTTCCCGATCAGGAGCATGGGCTGAGCAAGGGCTGCTGGGAGTTGCAGTCCGCAGCGGGTGGCCAGAAAAGGAAACTAAGCAGGGGATTCTGGGAGGGACTCCGAGGCTGCTCTCCTATTGGCCCAGCCAGCAGCAGGGCATGCTGGGAGACGCTCCCTCCTGAAGGGGCACAGCATTTTCCTACCTGTACTTGAGCAGGGCATTCTGGGGGATCTGGTAGTTGGTCATGGGCTTGCGGAAGGAGTAGATCTTCTGGAGGATGAATTCCCGGATCTTGGCCACCGCCTGGCAGGAGGGGGAGAGAGGGGGGCAGGTCAGGGAAGAGGATGGAGAGGGGGGCTTGCGTCCTGAAGAGCCCCCGGCCTCAGCCTTTCTTCCAGAGCAACACAGAGCTTGGCTTACACAAATTGTTAACAAGATTAAACAAATTGGGCTAAACCCCAAAGACCTCTTTAGTGGACCATTGAATAAGGCAAAAACATCTATTACTCAGAGGCTTCTCGATATCGAACACCTGAGAATTACAGGTGTCTAAAATCTTGGCCCAACTTTTCAGCTGCCCCTTATCCTATATAATAAAGTTGAAGTGTCTCTGCGTCCAACTTTCCGTGTGTCAGTGGAAATTTTCCACTGCGCATGTCCTATAGGGACGCAAGGATTGGACGACGCAGAGACTTCGGGCCTCGGATTGGCCGGGAGCGGACGGGGGCGGGGCTGTGCCTTTCCGGGGCGAGGGAGATAGGAAAAGGGAAGAGTGACAACATGCACGAACACGTAGAGGTAAATAGTGATGGGTTCTGGGTAGGGAAAGGGCTATAAGGGAGGATAGAGGTAGGAAAAGGGTAGAGGGGACAGAGGTAGAAAAGGCGTAGAGGGACCTCAGAGGTAGGAAAGGGGTAGAGGTGCCACAGAGGTAGGAAAGGGGTACATGGGCCACAGAGGTTGGAAAGGAGTAGAGGTACCTCAGAGGTAGGAAAGGGGTAGAGGTGCCACAGAGATAGGAAAGGGGTAGAGGGACCTCAGAGGTAGGAAAGGGGTAGAGGGAGCTCAGCCTGCTTTTACAAATGTTTCACCACATATCTTCTAGCGCCCGTTAATTTAACGGGCTGAACGTTCACTAGTTTATCTAATATTACTTATGAATCTTACAGATGGGCTTTTTCCAGAGCCCGATTTGAGGCACTGCCTACAGCTGTACTACACGGCAAATTCCTGCGGGTACCAGTCCACGAGCGCCTATGTCCATGCATGACCAATAAGGTGGAAACTGTTACTGACATTCCTCTATTCTGCGAACTTTACAGTGAAGAACGGTCTCGTCTTATATTACCCCTTTTATCAGAATTTAAACCCTTGCAATATTATCTGGAATTTATTCCCGAAATCCTACGCAAATTCCTTTTGGAAGACTCTTTGAGCTCAGTATCCTATGCTGTGGCCAAGTTTTGCACCATAGCCATCAAAAAACGTAAATCGCTTCTGCTGGAAAAGACACTGTGAATTTCTTTTGCGCCATTGGTGTTTTTTTTGACGCCTTGTAGCGGTATTCTGATCGCTGGTTTGGAATTATACTGTACTGTATTATATTGCTGGCTTTTGCTGTAATAAACTGAGTTGCTAGGAGGGAGCAGCTCCCCGTCCAAAAAATGCCCCCCCCCAAAAAAAACACTCCAGAATTCACAAGTCTCTGCACTGACTGCCAAATAGTTTCTGGGTCCAAATTATATGGACCCGGAAGTCAATCACGAAGGGCAAGGAAGAGATTTAATAACTAATAACAACGGAGGTTTTAGCCGGAGGGGGACATGTGGGCATAGAATACACATTAAAAAAGGAACCTGGCCTGTATGATAAGCAAACGAAGACTTTGGGAAGGATCATAGAAACTCCTCCCCTCTTTGCAACGCTTCTTCAAAAAAGACGTTCGTACAATGTCCCACGTTGGTAAATTTTGGGGAGAGGGTGACAGAAAGGATTAACTGGACGGAAAAAATGTTACGTTTGCAGAGGAAAAAATCCTTTTGAATTATATCCCCGTCGAGCCTAAGGGTCCCAGGCCCCGAAGAAGCCAGATTATCCTCCACCAGGGTCAGGGCCTTTTCAGTGTTGGCTCCGACCTGGTGGAATGCTCTGTCCCACGAGACTAGGGCGCTGCGGGACCTGACCTCCTTCCACAGGGCCTGTAAGACAGAGCTATTCTGCCTGGCCTTCAGTCTAGCCTGATCCCCTATTCCTTTTCCCTTTTTTCTGAAGAAACCCTTCTGGGTCCCCACATTAAAAATCTTCCCTGGTCTCCCTACTGGCCTAGGAAGACTAACTTGGCCAGTTAGCCCTGGCGATCCCACTGATGTTTGTTTTTTATGCTGTTTTTAAAGTTGATTTTAATCATTGTTTTGTATTTGTTGCTAGCCGCCCTGAGCCTGTTTTTTGGACTGGGAAGGGCGGGGTATAAATAAAAATTTATTATTTTTATTATTATTATTATTATTATTGAGATGATTAACTGGACAGGAAAATGTTATGTTTGCAGAGGAAAAAACCCTTTTGAATTATATCCCCGTCTAGCTAAGGAACGGCATGGATGGACTGTCCATGCCCTTTCGACAGAAAAAAAGACTGACATCGATGAACCGGAAGAACAAAAATCCATCCTTCAACCAATGGATAGAAGATACCTGCCAGGGGCTGCGTTTCGTGAGACACCTCACCAAGGTGCCAACCCCGGATGGAGGGGTGCTGGGGGGGGGCTCAGCTGGGGGGGGTTCCCTCACCCCTCACCTTCGCTTTCAGCTTGTCCAGGATGTCAGTCACGTCCGTACAGGCCATGGTCTCGCGGAAAGCCTGCTCCTTGACAGCGTTGATCTTGTTGTTCAGCTCGTGAAGCTGCTCCAGGAAGGCCTGATCCGTCACGGGTGACTCCAGGATGGTGCTGGGAAGAGAAGGCAGGGGCAGGGTCACACCCTCGCCCCCAGGACCTCTTGCCCTGCCACCCCTTGCCCCCCAAAATAGTCAAAAAGAGATTGAAACTCAAGTGGCAGGGAGTTCCAGGGGTGCGTGGTTGCTGCCACACCGAAAGACTGACTAGCGGTGAATATTGCTTGGGTCTGAACTTATCCACTTTTCAGTCTTTGTTTCCGAGGGGTACATTTCCGTCTGACGCTTCTTCCGCCCCCCACCTGCGCCCCGTGCGTCGGAAGGGGGGGGCACGCCCCTGACCTGATCATGATGGTTGGTTTTTTTTTCTTTTTAATAATTTTTATTGATTTTACAATTTTATAAGCACGTTACATCTCGGTCAGGTTTTCCTTGCCTCCCCTCTCTCACCATGGGAGTCTTAAATCTAACCCCCCCCCCCCTCACAGAGGTATACACATTCCTCATACCCCTGACCTTAATAGTATTATGCCTTAACTTTGCTTAGGCCTGGCCCAATTCCCAGGCCAGGCCATTCTTATCTCTGTTACATATCTCATGTGACTCCCTCACGTCCTCCCCATTGATTTCATATTTTATCATCTTGTCCTCTTATCCGGTTCATACTTCTTCTTTTAAATCATCATCAAATATACACATTATTTTTACTAAGTTCACACCTCAGCATTTATCTTTCTATTTCATCTACTTAATTCCCCTCTACCTCCCCTTAGTCTCAGAGCATCTAGCCTTGTTATATCCTTTACTTATTCATATCATTAGCCGTGTCCGTAATCATTGTCCTTAAAATCCCAAAAAAAATGTCCTATTAATAACAAATAACGTCCTTCAGCCCACTCTGACCTGATCATGATGTTGGGCACCACCAGCTCGTCCACCAGCTGGGAGAGGCGGCCCCGGACGGCCTGGCGGTTGCGCAGCCGGACGTTCATGGCCACCGACTGCTCCTGCAAGGTCTGGATCTCACAGCTGATGCTGCTCAGGTCCGACTGGAAGGAGCTCAGCATGGCTTCCATGCGCTGCAATGTGCAGGGGGGGGGGGAGAGGAAGGAAAGGCTGAAGGAAGCAAGGAGTCCACTTGCCTGCTGGCAAGACCTGCGTAAGGAGACAGACACCGTCCCCGGGAATGTCCCACGGCCAGGATGCCTAAAGCAGAACCTCCTCACTCAGGAGAAGTCTACCTCTGGGAACGATGAGGAGCTGCAGGTGGGCAGCGGTGGGCAGGGTGGATTTGGTTTAAATCAAATTGATTTAAATCACGATTTAAATCACTAGTCAGTAAGGCTTGATTTAAATCACTAGTCAGTAAGACTTGATTTAAATGTTTTTTTTTACAGAAAGACTCATTCTTGCTGGTATAATCTTAATATTTACAACCATATGAAGGTTTCATTTTTGGAATAATAAATTTTCAGAGTAGTTTTTACAGTTATATCAAAAATTACTGATTTGGTTCTACTACTAGAAATACATAGACAGATAATTATGAAACTATGGTGAGGTTTAATAAGTGAACTGTTTATATTTGGACAGGCTTAAAGTCTTAATTTAACGGGCTTAAAGTCTACTAGTTTTAAATAAAAGCACACCTTCTACTCATGTAAAAACACGCTGATTCCCGGACCGTTTGTGGGTCGGATTGAGAAGGCGATTGGGCCGCATCCGGCCCACGGGCCTTAGGTTGCCTACCCCTGCCCTATACCCTCGGACCTCAGGGCGGATCACAATATAAAAAACACAAAAACCATAACGACACATAATAATGGATGGCCATCTGTCAGAAATTCTTTAGCTGAGATTATTGCGTGACATGGGGTTGGGCTAGATGACCCCCAGGGGTCCCTCCCAACTGCAATCCTATGAGTGAGAACAGGGTAGGGCCTTGCTCCCACAAGGAGATGGGGCCATCGCGGAGAGGGAGAGCAGAGACACAGTGAAGGCGCCTACAGAGGGGGGCCCTCCTCACCTCCAGGACAGCGTCGCAGGCCGTGATCTGCGTGTGGAGCGACGCAATGTTCTTGCTCTCCTTGATGTCTGGATGAGGCCGCTAAGGAGAAATGCCTGCTGGGAGGAGACACCCGACAAAAGCCCCCCCCCCCAGGCTGCACAGACCCCGCCTTGCAGAAAGCCATGCCAAGCCAGCCCTGCTGGAGTTCCTGGGTTCTGGTGAGCCTTTCCCACCTTGCACGGGTTCAGCTAGAGGACCTTTGGGTGCCCCTTCCCTTCTGCTTCCGAGGATACAGTCCTTGATGGAGGCGTTCTCGATCTGCTGCAGCTCCAGCTCCACCTGCTTGGAGTACTGCCTCAGGTCCACCCCCTGCAGGACAGAATGGGGAGGGGTCACCACCTAGGGGGGCACAGGGGGGGTGCTCTCCCTTCCCCATCTCCCAGCCCTGGCAGGCCTCCCCCCCCCTCTCACCGTCTTCAGCGCCTCCTGCACCAGAGCATCTTCCAAGTTGGCTTGGATGTGAACTGGGGGGGGGGGGGGGAGAAAGAAGAAGGTCAGGACAGGAGGGGGACAAGGCTGTTCTGCCTCTCTCCCCCCCCCCCAAAATGATTGGGGGGATGAGAGAGCAATCGTGCAAAGACAGAAAGGTTTCCCCACTGGTCATGACTCAGAGCAGGGCGTGAGTCCCTTGTTTTCAAGGCAGGCAGCCCCCCCCAAAAAAACCCTGCTGCCCCCAAAATGCTGCTTTATATATTAAAGAAAAAAATCTCAATGCTGTTTACAAGCCGTTAAAACATCCAATGAAACCACCCATAATACTGTAAAGTCAAGCTCCGAGGGAAATATTTCAGCTCCTTCTCAAAGAGACGTTTGCCTTTCCATTTATTGACCTGCTTAATTCCCACAGCGGAAGGACTCTAGGAAGCCAGTAAGGTGTAGTGGTTAGAGCAGGGGTCAGCAAACTTGTTCAGCAGGGGGCCGGTCCACTGTCCCTCAGACCTTGAAGGGGGGCCGGACTATATTTTGGGGGGGAAATGGACGAATTCCTGTTCCCCACAAATAACCCAGAGATGCATTTTAAATAAAAGGACACATTCTACTCCTGTAAAAACATGCTGATAGAAGGCAATTGGGCCTGATCCGGCCCCCGGGCCTTAGTTTGTCTACCCATGGGTTAGAGTGTAGGTTTAGGATCCAGGAAATCAGGGTTCATATCCCCGCTCAGATATGATGAAGCTCACGGGGTGAGCTGGGAGCCAGTCGTAGTCTCTTCACCTACCTACCAGGGGCACTGCAGGGATTAACTGAGGAGGGGAGTGGACCATGTAAGGTAAAAAAAAGTAAAGGACTCCTGGACGGATAAGTCAAAGGAGACTATGGCGTTGTGGCGCTCATCTTGCTTTCAGGCCAAGGGAGCCAGCGTTTATCAACAAATAAATAACTAAACCGCTTCTGGCGCAACAAGACACCATGACGGAAACCAGAGTGCATGGAAACACCATTTACCTTCCCACTGCAGCTGTACCTATTTATCTACTTGCAGTGGTGTGCTTTCGAACTGCTAGGTTGGCAGGAACTGGGATGGAGCAACGGGAGCTCACTCCATTGCGGGGTTTTGAACCGCCAACCTTCTGATCAGCAAGCCCAAGAGGATAAGTACAGTGGTACCTCGGGTTAAAAGACTCAGGTGGCACTGGGGGTTAAACCACAGAGCCTAGGGCTTGCCGATCAGAAGGTCGGTGGTTCGAATCCCCGCGACGGGGTGAGCTCCCGTTGCTCGGTCCCTGCTCCTGCCAACCTAGCAGTTCGAAAGCACGTCAAAGCGCAAGTAGATAAATAGGTACTGCTCCGGCGGGAAGGTAAACGGCGTTTCTGTGCGCTGCTCTGGTTCGCCAGAAGCGGCTTTGTCATGCTGGCCGCCACATGACCTGGAAGCTGTACGCCGGCTCCCTCGGCCAATAAAGCGAGGTGAGCGCCGCAACCCCAGACCTAATGATCAGGGGTCCCTTTACCTTTACCTCGGGTTAAGAACTTAATTCGTTCCGGAGGTCCGTTCTTAACCTGAAACTGTTCTTAACCTGTGGTACCACATTAGCTAATGGGGCCTCCTGCTGCCGCCGCACGATTTCTGCTCTCATCCTGAAGCAAAGTTCTTAACCCGAGGTACTATTTCTGGGTTAGCGGAGTCTGTAACCTGATGCGTCTGTAACCTGAGAGCACAGCACCACCCTCATTGAACCACGTACTCCTTGGAGGAAACGGTGGATCCGAAATGCAATAAATTAGTTCTTCTGCTGACCTGCTTAAGGAAGCTGGAGGGCTCAGGAAGCTGGAGATGTCAGTCGCCAACCGGCCACCCAGAAATCGCAATTGCACCTGCGCCAGTCACAAAACGCTAATTTTGAACCCTGCTTCCTGGCCCTCCCTTGAACAAAGGTCCATCTCCTACCTGTGGTGCCTGCCTTGCAGGGGGTTGGACTGGATGACCCTTTGGCACCCTTCCCAAAGCATGTAGCTCTGGAGGAGAGGGAAGGAGGAGAACTTACTGTCCACTTCATCCAGGATGAACTCATCCGAGGTCAGGTCCAGCTCGCCCAGGTTCAGCTGCAAGGCCTCCTCGCTCGGACCCTAAAGGGCAGAGGAAGGAAGGTTAAGGGCGCAAGAAAAGAGCCCATCGCGTCCAGCCTTCTGTTCCCACAGTGCCCATGATGGGGAAGCAGGATCTGAGCACCAGAGCCACTCTCCCCTCCAGCAACTGGCGAATGTTTTCTGCAAGGAGCTCAGAGGGGAGATGCAAATGGTCGCACTCCGCACAATTTTAATCCCCCACAAGTCATACTGAGAGGATGCCATGAACCGGCAGACACATGGTCAGGGTCTGAGCCAAACCTTTGCTGCCCCTTTGAGTCTGGTGCTGTTACCCTACGCGGGCAAGGGCTGCTTCCGTCAAGGGCCAGCTGAGCTGGTGGGGAGTCCAGAGCAACAGAATCAAAGACCCGGGTTCAAATCCCTGCACAGCCATGAGGCTCACTGCGCGACCTTGGGCCAGTTTCTACCCCGCAGGGCTGTTCAGAGGAAAAAACGGTGTTCGTGTGTCAGGGCAGGATCACAACCTCATTGGAGGGAAGGCAGAATGCAAGTGCAATTAGCAGAATATAAGCAATGTTTATTTATTTTATGAAAGTTATATAACGCTTGATTGTAGGGAAAAACCTCCAAGTGGTTTAGAAAGAAATACGAAAACAGTAAAATCAATTATTCATTTAAAAGCTGAATAAAGTAGATTAAGGTCAATAGAAATGTATACAGATTTTCTAAACACCTGGACAGGCTTGTTTAAACAAAGGCGACTTCAATTGGTGCTGGGAAAAGCGCAGAGAAGGCGCCTGCCTGGTGTCAAGAGGCAGGGAGTTCCAAAGTGCAAAGGTCCTGCCACATGGAATGGACCAGACCCAAAGGCTGCTTTCAAGGGGCAGATCAGAGGCATCTGAACGCAGCCCAGAAGAGGGAAGTTTTTAATGTCTGATGGTCCATAATGTTTCTGTATATGCTGGAAGCTGCCCAGAGGGCCTGGGGCGACTCAGCCGGATGGATAGGGTGCAAATAATGTAAAATACTATTATTAATTATTATTATTCAGCCCGCCTTCAACGTCCAGCAGCGTTTCTGCCCTGCTTTCCCTCTTTGCAGCCCAAAGGGGCTCCGTCGGCTTAAAAGCGACAGGCAGGAGTCCAACAGATGCAGAGGGGGAAAGCCCCACCGCGCATGCGCACTGGCCAAAGACGTGAGGCCGAGGGGGAGGGGTCAAAGGTCACCAGACCATTCCCCACCCCCAGCCCAAATATTCTTTTCGCGATTGAAGAGAAAAAAAATAAAGAGGGGGAACGAGAGGAGGGTGTCCTTTATTTATGAGAAACCGGAAGTCGGGGGCTCAGAGACCGGAAACAGGGGCAGGTCCGTGATCCTCACCGATCCGTCCCCCGCCTCTTCCTCGTCCATGTCTCCCGCCTGAAGCTGCTGCTGCTCCTGCCGCCGCCGCCGCTGTTCTTCGGGCCCCGCTTGGCCCAGGGCCGCTGCCTTCCTCATCCGGGGCTTCCAGGGGAACGGCTTCCGGTTTTTCGGCACGAAGAACCACAAGCCCCAGAATGCCCAGCGGCCGCTTTGCGGAAGTGGCCCGATAGGAGACTTCTTCGTCGGCTGCTGAGGCGGCGGAAGCTTCGAAGGGGTTGGGGGGGTCGAGCACCCCTCTTCTTCCTTCTCCTCCCCTCCACAACCCCAAAAGGACGCTTTGTTTCCTCTGGCGAGGAGATATACTCTCACGGAACCTTCCACGCCACCTCCTTGTTTCCTACTCGGGCATTGCAGGGCGGAGCACAGCCAACTGAAGGAACTCCTCCCTGGACCATAGATATAGAAAACGTATTAACACGTCATTGCATTTCCCAGCAGAAATGGGACGGCACCCCACTTTATCCGCTTCACCCCTGACA
The DNA here is from genome assembly GCA_034642065.1 of Darevskia nairensis. Taxonomy (NCBI): domain Eukaryota; kingdom Metazoa; phylum Chordata; class Lepidosauria; order Squamata; family Lacertidae; genus Darevskia; species Darevskia nairensis. The sequence goes on along the minus strand of JAWWNI010000516.1, from coordinate 207,824 downwards.
CGTTTGTAAATCAGAGGGATTATCCAAGCGGGACGATCCGATAAACGTTGCTGAGCAAAGGGCTTCCCTTTCACGGCTCTACATTTCTATCTCTATGTTTCCGGAAGTGGGCCTGCCCTTACTCTGCTATGACTTCAACCCGTTAGAGAGCCTTCGAGAGAACGGCCCCCACCTCCCCCGGAAGTCGTTTTCTCTTCGGTGGGAGGGTCTTATATGCAGCCCGTCGCGCCGGCTCTACTTCCTTTTCCGGCCACAGCAGGAGCGAGAAACAGGCGCCGCAGCCATGGTGGGTCCGAGGGGGGCAACGGGAATCAGCCGCCATCCGCCGCGGGGGGAGCGCCGGGAGTGGGACTGGGGGGTTCCGCGGGGAGGGTGCCGCATGGGCTCCGGTTTCGGGGAGCTATTAAAGGGGGTGTCTTCCCGGTAGGCGAAGGAGGGAGCTCCCCAGATTCGCTCCCAAGCATGGAGACGGGCGAAGTGCTGCACCTGGTGAACTGCCTGCCTGCGTGGCCGCAGTGAAGCTGTTCGTTACTGCCACGAGCCTGCTAGGTAGGCCAGTCGTGTGATGATCAGGCCCCCCCCTCCAATTGGAAAATGGGGGCGAATGGGGCGCTGAGCCTGAGAGTTCTGTGGGGGGGCTTCCTTGGGGGGCAGCCTCCTTGATCCTGGCAGGCCTTGCCCCTCGAGGAGCCTCCATCGCACAGCCCACTTCTGCTCCCTTCGCTGAGGGCAAACGGGCCTGGCAGGTTCCTAGTCCTCAAGATGCGACAGCCCTGCAAGGGAAGCGGGCACTTTGCAGAGAGTGTGCCCGGGGGACATTTGTGGGCAGGGGCTTCATCTGGGGTCAAGCCCTCTTGGGGCTCTGGGGCTTACTGGTTGCAAGCTCATACTCTAATAATAATAATAATAGCAATAATAATACTTTTATTGTTTATACCCTGCCCATCTGGTTGGGTGGCTCCAGCAACTCTCAGGCTAGCCTTCCTCGCAGGGGTGGTGGCGAGGCTGAAATGGTGGAAATCCCTGTGGCAGCTATTATTATCATTGGGTTTATATACCACCCTAGACCCTCAGGTCTCAGGGCGGTTCAAAGTTGCATGTTCTGTCTCTGCGGTCAGAGGCAGCGATGTTGTTTCTGGGAACTGCAGGAGGGGAGCTCAGGTCCTGCTTCTAGGTTTCCCTTTTAAGCCACTGGGAGGAGTGGGATCCTGGATTCTGAGGCTGGAAATGGGCAGCTTGTGGCTCATCTAAGCCTCAGTTTCTCCCATCTGTGAAATGGATTCCCATAAAAACAACACAAAACATTACTTGTGCAGCGATTGATATAGCAAGATTTGAATGCTTGAAAATATTTCAATTGTTTCCCTTGAAACAGTCCTTCAGCTGGTGAGTAGCACATTCATGCCAGATTTTAACATTTCTTGTTATAGTGAGACCCCGTTTCCTGATTTTATAGTGAGAGCCCGGCCCGTTTCCTGAGGGGATGTATGTTGGTACAGGAACAAAGACCTATGGTCGGTTTAGTTCAAATGTGGGAGCTGTAACCATATTTTATATTCAGATAGGCCTTTCCAGTGAACACAGTTTTAAGTTCAGCATGGTTGAAATCTCCAGCAATGATGTTCGCAGTAGTCTTGCTGGCTGCTGATAAAGCCCGGCAGCCCTGCCTTTTCTTCCTCTCTCTGCGTCGCCTTCGCCTCCTCCTAAGGGGATAGTAATCCATGGAGAGCTTCGTACTTTAAGCTACTTCCACCGTAATGTTGTCTGGGCGAAAATAATCAGCTCTTACAGGTTGTTCACACTGTAACCCGACCTTTGGGAGTTTCTGCCGCCTGTAGATCTTGTGCGCTGTCATCTTAGATCTTCATAACTGCCATAACTGCCATTATTCCTCCAGGAGTGAGCTATACCCTCTTAAAGTGACAAATCTATTCATTTTCCTTTTAAACATTTGCTCACCAGTCTAATGTACTCACACAAGTAATAAGTAACAACAATAACAATAATAAAAGCCATACAACAACAATGATAATAATAATTTATTATTTGTACCCTGCCCATCTGGCCGGGTCTCCCCAGCCTCCAACAAACATAAAGATACATTAAAATATCACAGATTAAAAACCTCCCTGAACAGGGCTGCCTTCAGGTGTTTTCTAAAGGTCATGTGCTTGTTTATTGCTTTAACCTCTGATGGGAGGGCGTTCCACAGGGTGGGTGCCACCACCGAGAAGGCCCTCTGCCTGGTTCCCTGTAGCTTCGCTTCTCGCAGCGAGGGAACCGCCAGAAGGCCCTCGGCGCTGGATCTCAGTGTCCGGGCTGAACAAAACACCTACAAACATGTATTTCCCCCTGACTTCCCTTTCTACACACACACACACACACACACTCAGGGCGTGGGAAGCCTGGTCTTAAGTGATTCTTAGAGGTCTGGGCCCCCATCTCTGCGCCGCCTGAGCCCTCTCTCCCTGCCCTCCAAGCTTCCAGTGGCAACGGGAGACTGTTTCCTTTGCAGAGCTGTCAGGATTTGTTGCCCTTTCCAGAGTCCCAATAAATCTTTGCTTCTCTCCTCCTCCCCAAGTCGCTCGTCATCCCCGAGAAGTTCCAGCACATCCTGCGAGTTCTCAACACCAACATCGACGGACGGCGGAAGATTGCCTTTGCCATCACCGCCATCAAGGTCCGTAATGGGGAGGTTGTTGCGCGTTTCCTTCGGTTAACCGTAGAATTGTAGAGTGGGAAGGGACCCCATGGGGTCATCTAGTCCAGCCCGCCCCCTGGCATGCCGCTCTCACAGCAGTCGTGACGTTTGAGGCAGCGGCGGCCATTGGAGGACCTGCAACGGTCAGTAAATGACATGGTGTTCCTTCACCTTTACTTAACCCCTGTGTAGGAACCAAGTTGCATTCTCAGGGGGGAAAGCAGGCCTCTGTGACCGGGGCTGGGCTTGTGATTCGGCAAAAGAAGAGGGCCTCCTTTCTCCCTCTATCAAACTACCCTGTTTCTCCTAAAATAAGACGTAGCCATAAAATAAGACGTAGCAGGATTTCTACGCATTTGTGAAATATAAGCCATAGCACCAGAATGCCTAGGCTTGAATTTAGGATTCATAAGTAAATGTATTTTTGTACTTTAGGATGTTATAAAAAATAGTTGTAGCAATCCGTGAAAGAGGATTTAACGTGAATTCAACAGAGGGGGACTTGAGGAAGTCAACTGAAATATGTAATGGAGAAAGATAGAGTCTGGCCCAGGGAATTGGGCCAGACTTAAGCAATGTTAGAAAAAAATAGTAAGGTTAAATGTACACTGAATATGCTTACCCCTGTGAGAGAGGGGGATGGATCTTGGCTTCCCACGGTGAGAGGGGGGAAGTATCAAAATTTAACCACTATGTATGTTTTGTGCTTTTAAAATTGTAAAACCCAATAAATTTTCTGGGGGGGGGGGAAGAAATATAAGCCATACCCCGAAAATAAGACATAGTGACGCGGCGCCTCTCCCTTAAGATGGCCTGGATAGGTGTGGCTATGCAGCGTGCGGACGCGGAGTGGTTAAAATAAGACATCCCCCGAAAATAAGCCATACTGTGTTTTTTTGAGAGGAAAACATGTAAGACAGTGTCTTATATTAGGAGAAACACTGTAGCTCAAGGCTGAGCTTTTCCTGCACTAACGTACTCTTTGCGTCTGCAAAAAAAAATTATTTGCACAGTCGTTCCTAGCACGGCCTTGAGTAAGCAGATTCGGTTAGCTACTTTCGCGCTCTCTGTCGCATCTCTTTGTGTGGCCTTTTCTCTGAGTGTCTCTTTGGTCCTGCTCCCCTAACCCTCCCCTCTCCTTGCTTGCAGGGGGTGGGCAGGCGTTATGCCCACGTGGTGCTGAGGAAGGCGGACATCGACCTGACCAAGAGGGCTGGAGAGCTCACTGAAGATGAGGTGAGTGTGTGCGTCCTATCTTCAGTGGGTCTTGGCTGTCCTTGCAGAAAGCCTGGAGGGTGAGCTGTGCATGTGGGTGGGTGGGGAGGCACCCTCTGCTGCACGCCTTGTTCAGCTGGTTGTCCCAACTGCTGTGGCTTCTGCGGTGGTTCAGGTGCAACGGATGGCCACTGAAGGGGATGCTGGGCTAGAGGGGCCCCTGGCCTGATCCAGCAGCCTCCTCTATTGCTCCCCTGCTTTACTGAATGACTCCATCTAGGGCAGGGGTGGGCAACTCCGAAGAGACTGCGATCTACTCACAGAGTTAAAAACTGGCAGTTTTGGGGGGTTCAGGTGAAAGGTGTTAAGCTTTTTTTAGGGAGGAGGAAAGCCCTGTTTTTTGGGGGGGGGTGAAGGGCTAAGATGTTGAGCATTTTTTAGGGAAGCCAAAGTTGTTGAGCTTCTTTGGGGGGAGCCAGTGATCTACCAGTAGATCACGATCTACCTGTTGGCCGTGGCTGATCTAGGGAAACCCAGCCAGATGGGCAGGGTATAAATTTATTATTATTGTTGTTAAAGTTTTCATTCTTGGTGTCTTCTCTCTTTGGTACTCCTGTCTCCTGGACCTGAAATATAAAACAGGATTTTAAATTTAGATGTACCTTGATCTTTGCTTGTTTTACTTAACAGAATATGATTATTATTCTTTACTTGGTTTTTTTGTCCGTTGTAGTTATTATACGATTGATCTGATGTTTAGGATTGATTCAAACGCAACACCGAATGTATTTTATGAATTTGATGTATTTTAATGTCTGTTGGAGGCCGCCCAGAGTGGCTGGGGAGACCCAGCCAGATGGGCGGGGTACAAATAAAAAATTATTATTATTATTATCTGTGACGCTCTTGGCTCTCTCCCTCGCAGGTGGAGCGTGTAATCACCATCATGCAGAACCCTCGTCAGTACAAGATCCCTGACTGGTTCCTGAACAGGCAGAAGGACGTTAAGGACGGGAAGTACAGCCAGGTGAGAGAGCCAGGAGGGCGGCAACAAGCGAAACGCCCGCCTCCTCTGAGGAGCAGCTGGTGGGCCTCACGGGCCTCGCCATCGATTTGAAGCCTTGCCAAAGAGAATTCCCGGGGGGGGGGCGACGGTTGGACTTGAAAAGCTGAGAGGGGAGGAGAAGCCTGTTCAGACAATTTGACCCACAAACTTTGATAGCTTTGGCTACCAGAGGACTGGACAGATTTGTAGTGAAGGCTGTTTGCGCACTTCTGCGACGAACCTCCCCTCAGGCTACTGCCCTTGTCAGTTACTTAGTGTATTTACTTCTGAATGTGTTCTGGGTAAGAATTTCTTTCCGCTCCACTCTTCTCCTTTGAGGTCCGTCTGTGTTGTTTTTCCCTTTTATTATGACTCGGGATACTTAGTAACAGGGGATTTTCTTGTCCAGCCAACGTGACCGTGGTAGATATATGTACAGTGGGACCTCCACTTACGAAGATAATGCGTTCCGACGCGATCTTCGGTAGTTGAAAACACTCGTAAGTCGAGTCCCCATAGGGATGCATTGAGTGAAAAAAATTCGTAAGTTGAAGAAATCCTATTCAAAGCGGCCGCGACTTCCTTTCGGAAGTCAAAAAATTCAGTTGCAGCGGCCATTTTTTTTTCTTCCAGAAGTCAAAAAACACATAAGTCGTGTCACTCGTAAGTCAAGTTCCCACTGTACTACGCTGTGGGCTTATGGGTTAAATTGCCTCTCAGCCTAGAGTGCCGGTCCTCTGTCTCCTCAGATCCCTTACTGCGTCAGCTAGCTAACTCCCTTAGCCACTGTGTAGCTTTACCAAGGCTTCTGCCCGCTAACCCCTCCTGAGTGAAACTCTGAGACACAAACTATCACCCTGCAAGCCAGTTTTGCCTCTTCCCTGAGTTTATCCCCTCATAAGCATTCATATATCGCTGGACCAATAAACGATGATATTCTCCTGGCTCAAGTCTTTATTTCGTACATAACCAAACCTTTCAGTCTTTTATTAGTTCATCAGCAAGTTTCCAACCAAATCATAAACACTTTCAGTCTAATAAACTGATCTTCAGCCTAGCCTAGCCTAGCCTACCCATCACTATCCTGGTCCCACTCCCTCTTCTCGCCAGTCACCACTCACTCCCTCTTCTCGCCTTACCAACGACTGCTCCCTCCTTTTTAAAGGGCAGTATCTCCAGCCTCCCTAGAGTGAGCTGCCACTCAAACTCAGGAGTGAATATTAACTCTTAAAAACCTGTGGGGGGGGGTTTCAGACAAATCCCTTAACTTAGGGCAGATCCATTACAACTTCCTCCCTGCTCGGAGGCAATTGTGTGGTTGGCCAGACCTCTTCCATGCAAGCCCAAAAGGCCATGCTAGGTGGACATCTGCCTCCAGGGCAGGCAGGTGGCGGCTGTGTATCCTCTGCCCCATGGATGAAGGGCCTCTGTTCTGAGAAGGGAACTGCCCCATTGCCAACCCCTTTCCTTTGCCCCAACAGGTCTTGGCCAACGGGCTGGACAACAAGCTCCGCGAGGACCTGGAGCGGCTGAAGAAGATCCGGGCACATCGGGGCCTGCGCCACTTCTGGGGGTGAGTAGCCATGGGGGTGGGGCTAAGGAGAGGGTGTCCGTGCGGGTTCAAGCAGCAGCGAGCGGGTGTTGGGGGGCAGCGGGGCAACATTGGGGGAGGATAAGAAAGCTTCCTGGGTGGCAAATCCCTGCCTGTTGATATCTGGCAGTCACCTCACTGTACTCATTAGTAGGGTGAGAAATTGGGTCTTGGGGGCTGAGCTGGGGGGGTAGGGCATGCCTGTCATCTCTCTCCTCCCCCCACCTTGCTGATACGCCACACTTTGTTCTCTCCCCACCCCAGCCTGCGTGTCCGTGGCCAGCACACCAAGACCACCGGCCGTCGTGGCAGAACCGTGGGTGTCTCAAAGAAGAAGTAAATGTTCCCCATGGAGATAATTAATTAAAAAATGGTTTTCTCAATGCTCCTGCCTGCTCCTTTGTTTGTCTCTGGTGGGTTGGGGCAGGTCTGGGCGGTGGGTTTCCCATCTCTGCACATTTCCTGGCAAAGGAGGGAGGGGGTGTCTTGGCCAGCTCAGGGGACAGAGCATCAATGCTCAGGGGCAACAGCATAATGTACGTGGGCAGGGATCCATGGTCATATTAATCCTATTTTGACAGAACTGCAGTTAAAAAAATTGCTGCTTGCTGGCAGATCAGTCACTCAAAGCACAAGGTAAAGGACCTCTGGACAGTTAAGTCCAGCCCAAGGCAACTGTGGGGCTGCGGCGCTCATCTCGCTTTCAGGCCGAGGGAGCCGGTGTTTGTCCACATGTCATGTGGCCAGCAGGACTAAACCGCTTCTGGCGCAACGGGACACGGTGACAGAAACCAGAACGCACAGAAACACTGTTTTCCTTCCCGCTGCTTGTTGTTGTTCAGTCGTTCAGTCGTGTCCGACTCTTCGTGACCCCATGGACCAGAGCACGCCAGGCACGCCTATCCTTCACTGCCTCTCGCAGTTTGGCCAAACTCATGTTAGTAGCTTCGAGAACACTGTCCAACCATCTCATCTTCTGTCGTCCCCTTCTCCTTGTGCCCTCCATCTTTCCCAACATCAGGGTCTTTTCTAGGGAGTCTTCTCTTCTCATGAGGTGGCCAAAGTACTGGAGCCTCAACTTCAGGATCTGTCCTTCCAGTGAGCACTCAGGGCTGATTTCTTTAAGAATGGATAGGTTTGATCTTCTTGCAGTCCATGGGACTCTCAAGAGTCTCCTCCAGCACCATAATTCAAAAGCATCAATTCTTCGGCGATCAGCCTTCTTTATGGTCCAGCTCTCACTTCCGTACATTACTACTGGGAAAACCATAGCTTTAACTATACGGACCTTTGTTGGCAAGGTGATGTCTTTGCTTTTTAAGATGCTGTCTAGGTTTGTCATTGCTTTTCTCCCAAGAAGCAGGCGTCTTCTAATTTCGTGACTGCTGTCACCATCTACAGTGATCATGGAACCCAAGAAAGTGAAATCTCTCACTGCCTCCATTTCTTCCCCTTCTATTTGCCAGGAGGTGATGGAACCAGTGGCCATGATCTTAGTTTTTTTGATGTTGAGCTTCAGACCATATTTTGCGCTCTCCTCTTTCACCCTCATTAAAAGGTTCTTTAATTCCTCCTCACTTTCTGCCATCAAGGTTGTATCATCAGCATATCTGAGGTTGTTGATATTTCTTCCGGCAATCTTAATTCCGGTTTGGGCTTCATCCAGTCCAGCCTTTCGCATGATGAATTCTGCATATAAATTTTATTTGCTGCAGCGGTACCTATTTACTTGAACTGGTGTGTGTGTTTTTTTGCCCTGTTTTTAAAACTTGGCAAAGGAGATTCGGGAGTCTGAGAAAAATAAGATAGTTGAAGTAAGGCGGCATGAGTAGGGAACAGAGGCTATAATGCAGAAGCCGGTCATTGGAGGTGAGGTTGGTGGAGATCCAATGGTGGGCCCTTATCATTGGTGACTCATCTTTGAAATGGTCTTCTGAGGTAAAGGTAAAGGGACCCCTGACCATTAGGTCCAGTCGTGTCCAACTCTGGGGTTGCAGCGCTCATCTCGCTTTATTGGCCGAGGGAGCAGGCGTACATTAATTTGAGGTTATCTCATAGGTATCTCATGGCACCAGGTGAGTTAGTGTGGAATGACCCCAAACAGACTAGCCAAAAGTGATACTATATTGGCCCGAATATAAGCCGCATCCGAATATAAACCGCACCTTTAGAATTCAAGGGAGGGGGAGAAAATGGAAATACCCAAATATAAGTCACTCCCTTAAAATTCTGCACACACTCACACCCAAAAAGCCTACGGGTATCATTCCCTGTGCTCCCGGGGGGGAGGGGGAACCATGTCACTTTGCCAGTGGCCTCCCCCCCTTTCGTTTTGACGGCTCAGGGAAGACTTGGAAGCAGCGGGCAGGGTGCCTGCCGTTGCCTCGCTTTCCCAGGTTGCTTTCTGGAGGGGGAGCCAGGCCCCTTTGCCAGCAGCCTTCGTCCCTTCCCATTCCCCCCCCAGCAGTTCAGAGGAGGTTTGGGAGCCACAATTGGGACAGGCACCGTTGTCACGCACCCCCAATGGCTCTCCTAGGCAGCTGTTTCAACAGCGATATCTTAAGGTCACAAATTTAAGCCACTCTTTTCTGGATCAGAATTTGGAATAAAAGTGTAGCCTATATTCAGGCCAATACGGTAAATATTGGAAATGTAAGGAAAGAGTTGATACATTTGGTCACTAATGGTGTACGTTAAAAGATTTCTGAAAGATGGTGTAAAGTGAACTTAAGAAAATGTTTTTGAAGACGTTTCTCAATATGATTTTCTTCTGGGAATAACGACAGAAATAAAAACAAAATACCCACCAAATTAACAAATTAACAGATGTACGTGACAAAAGCCGTTCAAATTCTAAAGATGGAGAACAGATAAAGTACCATCAAAAGAAGAACTGCATCTCAAAATACTAGAATATATCGAACTAGCCAGTATGATAAACAGATTAAAAAATAAAGATGATAAAAGACTGAAAGAGGTCCTTGCAGATCTGGATATTTAGTATAAAGAATATTGGGCACCAGGTTTGCACTCGATGGCTTGACCTCTCTGCAAGGTTGATGTCTCTGCTGGGTTGAAGAAGCACAAATTAAAGTCTCCTAAAATAAAATCACAACACAGCAATTGCTATGGTTCCTCCCCTGTATGAAATCTTTGATGGTAAAGTGAGTGAGGCCCTCTGACTGAATCTCTTTCCACATTCCACACACTGATAGGTTTTTTTTTTTTTAATAATTTTTATTGGTTTTTCAATTTTATAGGCATTTTACATTCCATCACGGTCAGACTTTCATTGCTTCCCCCCTCTCACCATGAGAGGCCCTTATCTAGCCCCCCCTCACAGGGGGATACCCGTTATTAATATCTCTGACCTTAGTTGTTGTTCCCTTAACTTTGCCGGGGCCTGGCCCTCTTCCCAGGCCAGGTCACTTTCATTATACTAACATTTTCATATGACTCCCTCACATCCACCCCATTGTTTTCATATTTTTTAAAATTCCAATTCTAACAGGTTCATATTTCATCTTCTATTACTTCACTTCAAATATTATACTTTTACACTAACTAATATCCTCCTCAGCATACTTCTATTTTACTTCAAATACATATTTCCCTTCCGCCTCCCCTCAATCCCTGGGTATGTAGCTTTAATATTATCACTTAGTCTTATCCTTAATCAAAATAAAACAAAATAAAATAAAAAAATTCCTTCCAGTAGCACCTTAGAGACCAACTAAGTTTGTTCTTGGTATGAGCTTTCGTGTGCATGCACACTTCTTCAGATACACTGAAACAGAAGTCACCAGTCCCTTATATATAGTGAGAGGGTGGGGAGGGGTATTACTCAGAGGGGTGGTGGGAATGGGTGAAAGGTTGATAGCTGTGGTAAACCTGTTGACGACTGTTTTGTTGTTGTTCAGTCGTTCAGTCGTGTCCGACTCTTTGTGACCCCCTGGACCAGAGCACGCCAGGCACGCCTATCCTTCACTGCCTCTCGCAGTTTGGCCAAACTCATGTTAGTAGCTTCGAGAACACTGTCCAACCATCTCGTCCTCTGTTGTCCCCTTCTCCTTGTGCCCTCCATCTTTCCCAACATCAGGGTCTTTTCTAGGGAGTCTTCTCTTCTCATGAGGTGGCCAAAGTACTGGAGCCTTAACCTCAGGATCTGTCCTTCTAGTGAGCACTCAGGGCTGATTTCTTTAAGAATGGATAGGTTTGATCTTCTTGCAGTCCATGGGACTCTCAAGAGTCTCCTCCAGCACCAGAATTCAAAAGCATCAATTCTTCGGCGATCAGCCTTCTTTATGGTCCAGCTCTCACTTCCGTACAGTTGACGACTGTTAATGGCTGCAATTAGCAAGTGTGCAAGTGTGCATGCACACGAAAGCTCATACCAAGAACAAACTTAGTTGGTCTCTAAGGTGCTACTGGAAGGAATTTTTTTTATTTTATTTTGTTTTATTTTGATTATGACAGACCAACACGGCTATCTACCTTTAATCTTATCCTTAATATTATACAGTCTTAATAGTTTCTCCCCTGTGTGAATTCTTTGATGGGAAGTGAGAGAGGTGCTCCGACTAAAGGTCTTCCCACATTCGAAGCACTGATAGGGTTTCTCCCCTGTATGACTTCTTTGATGGGAAGTGAGATGGCTACTGTTTCTGAAGCTCTTTTCACATTCCAAGCACTGATAGGGTTTCTGCCCTACCAGTGTTATACCGTGTTTCTCCTATTTTAAGACGTAGTCATAATATAAGGCGTAGCAGGATTTCTGCGCATTTGCAAAATATAAGCCATCCCCCGAAAATAAGGCATAGGGATAGGCGCAGTTTTACGGAGGGCGCCAAAAGCCCCCACAAAGCCCTCAGAGACCCCCCTCCCCGCACCAAGCAGCATCGGCCCGGGGCCGGAGGGGATGGCAGTTCCGGCCCCGCCTCCTCAGCCCTTCCTGCCTGTTACCGGCGCGCAGCGAGCCAGCGAGAGTTAAAAAAAATAAAAAGCCCCTCTCTCCTCAGCTCGGCAGCCGGCTCCTGGCTTGCAAAAAACACACCCCCAATCTCTCCTGCCTTTTCCTCAGCGCTCAGCAAGCCAGCGAGAGGTGGGAAAAATAAAAAGGCACCTCTCGCTGCTATGGCCCCCCCTCCCCTGACTGACGGAGCAAGAAGACCGTCGTGCACAAGGAAATATATACCAGTAAGAAGGAACCCGTGGTGGGAACTTGGCACGCTTTCGAAGATTCTCTCCTTCCCTCCCTCCTCCTGTTTCTTAGCTTTGCCCCAAGGACTGCCAGAGCAAATAAACTAAACAACAGGTTTTTCTGCGTGGAAAACCCCCTCTTCTTCTTGGTAATTATAATTGAATAAATGTAGATTGCTGTACATTTACAGCAATATTGACGTAATAAAAATAAGACATCCCCTGAAAATAAGCCATACCGTGTTTTTTGGAGGGAAAAAGAATATAAGACGGTGTCTTATTTTAGGAGAAATACGGTATTGTAATCCAATCCTCCTCCAATCCAATCCTCCTCTGCAGACCTGCTCCTCTTCCGGGAATGTGGATGGAGGCCCCTCCCCCTCCAACCTTGGCTCCCCCCTCCAAACCTTCCTGCCTCTCTAGGAAGCAGAGCTCACTGACCCCTGGGGAGGAATGAGTGACGTCTCCCCCCCAGAACATGCAAATTTTTGCATTTTTGTTTGTGTGGCTTGTTTTTTTTTTTTTTACTTTGACTTGGTCTTCGTGTTATGGGCCTGACTTGTGATTGTGGCTTCTGACTTCGTTTTTGTGACTGTGGCTTGTGACTGTTAGGAACCCAGTTCAGCTATTGATTGATTCTGTGACTCATGGGCGTAGCCGGGGGGGCAGAGAGGGGCAGCTGCCCCCCCCCTTAGAAGGCAGCCTTAGAAGCAAAAATGATCAGCGTCCATTCAAAGCAAACCTGAACGACCATGGCTTGCCCCCCCCCTAGTTTTGATCCTGGGTACGCCCCTGATGTGACTGCAGAAATGGATAATAGCCCCACATCAAAACAATGACCATCATCAGTACAAGTAAGAATTTTTTTTAACAATTTTTTTTAATCATCTCTATGTGGGACAAGAAGCTAAAGTTAGACCTGGATATGGAACAATTGGTTCAAAATTGGGAAAGGAGTACAAGGCTGTATATTGTCTCCCTGCTTATTTATGCAGAATTCATCATGCGAAAGGCTGGACTGGATGAATCCGAAGACGGAATTAAGATTGCCGGAAGAAATATCAACAACCTCAGATATGCTGATGAAACAACATCGATGGCAGAAAGTGAGGAGGAATTAAAGAACCTTTTAATGAGGGTGAAAGAGGAGAGCGCAAAATATGGTCTGAAGCTCAACATCAAAAAAACTAAGATCATGGCCACTGGTCCCATCACCTCGTGGCAAATAGAAGGGGAAGAAATGGAGGCAGTGAGAGATTTCACTTTCTTGGGTTCCATGATCACTGCAGACGGTGACAGCAGTCACGAAATTAGAAGACGCCTGCTTCTTGGGAGAACAGCAATGACAAACCTAGACAGCATCTTAAAAAGCAAAGACATCACCTTGCCAACAAAGGTCCGTATAGTTAAAGCTATGGTTTTCCCAGTAGTAATGTACGGAAGTGAGAGCTGGACCATAAAGAAGGCTGATCGCCGAAGAATTGATGCTTTTGAATTATGGTGCTGGAGGAGACTCTTGAGAGTCCCATGGACTGCAAGAAGATCAAACCTCTCCATTCTTAAGGAAATCAGCCCTGAGTGCTCACTAGAAGGACAGATCCTGAAGCTGAGGCTCCAGTACTCTGGCCACCTCATGAAAAGACCCTGATGTTGGGAAAGATTGAGGGCACAAGGAGAAGGGGACGACAGAAGACAAGATGGGTGGACAGTAATGAAGCTGACCCAGCAACTCCAGCGGGTGCAGAATGCTGCGGCGAGGCTCCTTACGGGGTCTTTGCCGCGGGACCACATTCATCCAGTGCTCTACCAGCTTCACTGGCTCCCGGTGGAGTACAGGGTCAGGTTTAAGGTGCTGGTTTTGACCTTTAAAGCCCTATGCGGCCTAGGACCCTCGTACCTAAGGGACCGCCTCTCCTGGTATGCCCCGTGTAGGACCTTAAGGTCCTCAAATAATAACATTTTGGAGGTCCCGAGCCACAAGGATGCTAGGCTGGCCGCAACTAGGGCCAGGGCCTTCTCTCTTTAAAAAATATATATATATATATTTATTAAGTTTTCAACAAAGAATAAAACATGCAAAGCATACAAAACATCACAAATACATCCTATATAATAATCTTGCTGTGTCCGTACGTACCACTTTCCGTGTGTCACAGGAATTCGCAGCTGCGCGTGCGTTCCTGTGACACACGGATTGGACAGCGCAGAGACTTCGGCCGGCCAGGGATTGGAGCTGGCGGAGAGGGGGGCGTGTCTGAGAGGGCGGCCGTGCGCAGGCGCAGAGTCAGTTGGGTCAGTGCCGCCGCCTCGCACAGAGCTGGCCGCTCCTCCCTCACACAGAAGCCGCTCGCTCCATGGAGGAGCCTGCAAAGCCGGGGGATTGAACCCGGGACCTTCCACCCAGAAGGCGGGCGCTCTGCCAGCGAGCTCAGCCCGGCTGAGACTCCGTTTTCTGCGCATCCAGCTGCCTCTTCTCCCTTTGCAAGCAGACGCAACGGAGCGCGCCTCTCCCCGGGGAACCCCCGTGCGGGAGGAACCACCGGGGCTCCCACCCTCCACCCACCCAAGGGGGGGTCTCTCCTCTTACATCCGCGGCAGTTGCTGCAGCCATTGCGCCTCGGGATCAACTGTTCGGAGCGCGAAGCGGGGAGAGGCAGAGGGAGAGGAAGAGAGAGGAGGCGAAGCGGAGGCGCGCCGGACGCCACCATGGGAGTTGTAGGAACCGGAGGAGGCCCGCGGAGGAGCGCTGGCTGCAGGCGGCGCTGGAAGCGGAGGAGGCCACGGCCATCCTCCGCGCCGCCGCACCTGCAGCCCCGACGGGGCGGGAGAGGGGAAAGAGTGGCTGGGAGCGGGCGGCCACGAAATCGGGGGGCCGCCCGGGGACGCCCCCGACGGCCAGGACCTGGGTCCCCCTCCCGCAAAGCGCCGTCAGGGGCAGCAGGGCTGCTCTCTCCTCGCTCACCCTTCCTGCTGCACTCCACGCGGCTCCCGCAGCCCCGACGCACCCAGAACTACCTTTCCCGGCAGGCTCCGCGGACACACCAGCACCGCGCTGCAGCCCAGCAGCAACAGCGAGACCAGCGGCTGCCCCATGGCCGCCTCAACGGCTAAAGGCTCGCGCCCGCAAAGGGCCAGCTCCTGCTGCCACCTACGAAGTCTCCCCGCCGGCGGCCCCACTCATCGTGGCGCAGGGCCGGCCCCGGGGCGCCGAGCGGCTTCCCCGTGCGTCTGCATGGGATGGCCCCTGACTTGCGGGTGCGGCGGCAGCGGGAGGAGCGGCGGCAGCCGGCGCTCTCGCGCGGAGGTGGGATGCGGGGGCCCCGCCCCCGGCTGGCCTCGCGCTGCTGCCCGGTCGCCGGGGATGGGGTGGAGGTGTGGGGGGGGAGGGAGAGAGAGAGGCGAGCTATTTGTGGGGGGAGGTGTGGGGGGAAGTGCGTGCGTGTGTGTGTGTGTGAGAGAGAGAGAGGTGTGGGGGGAGGGAGGGAGGCGAGCTGAGGGGGGAGGGGGGAGGGAGGGAGAGGGGAACTGTGTATGGAGGTGGGGGAGATGGGTGTGAGGGGGATGGGTGTGGGAGGGAGAGGGAGGCAAACTGTTTGTGGAGGTGTGGGAAGTAGGGGTGGGTGGGTCGGGCCTTGACCGCGGTTTCTGTTGAGCGGGGGGCGGCATCGGGGCCGGAGAGCGGGGGGAAGCGGCGCAAAGCGCCACTCCCCCCGCCTGTACTGCCTGGAAAGCCCGGGGGAAGCGGCGCGAAGCGCCTCTCCCGCCTCCGCGCCTCGGCTCCCGCCGCCACCCACCTCCGCACCTCGGATCCCAGGCCTCCGTCCTCTCATGACGCGGAGTGTGGCCTGCAAACGCAGAGAGAGAGACGCGGAGAGAGAGAGGCGGCCGCCGCGCTCCAGGGGAAGGAGGACGGCGGGGTTCAAAAACAAAAGGAGGGTGGCCGCCGCTCCCCCCATATACTTTCTAGCGCCCGTTTTTGTAACGGGCTTAATTTACTAGTACTACATAAAAAACAAAACAATAATCAACTTTGTACTTAATTTCAAACTGTCTGATTCATGGTAAAAGGGGGACTTCCTCACGTCACCCCTCATTGCGTTTCAATGACTTATTCCTTTTTAGTAATTTTTTATTATACTTATTATACTTATTAAACTAATTTTCTTTTCTAATCTAATCTTTCTATCATGTCTATCATCTTACTCTTAATCAATGTTACATACTCTGTGTGCTGTCATTCTATTCCAAATCTTTTCCTAAATCAAACCTTACAATATGTTTTTAAATAATCTTTAATTTTTTTCCATTCTTGCTCCGCGGCTTCTTCCCTCTGGCCGCGTACTTTCCGGGTCATTTCTGCGAGTTCCATATAGTCCATCATTTTCATCTGCCAATCCTCCACTGTCGGTAGTTCCTGTGTCTTCCAGTTCTTGGCAATTAACATCCTAGCTGCTGTTGTGGCATACATAAAAAAAAGTTTTATCTTCCTTGGTGATCTCCTTGTTAACTATTCCAAGTAAAAAAGCCTCTGGTTTTTTAACAAATGTGTTTTTCAACACTTTTTTCATTTCATTATATATTGTCTCCCAGAAGGCTTTGATTCTTGGGCAAGTCCACCATTGGTGATAAAATGTTCCTTCCACCTTTTTACATTTCCAACATTTATTGTCCTGCAAATGATAGATTTTGGCCAGCTTGACTGGGGTTAGGTACCATTTGTATATCATTTTCATTATATTCTCTCTAAGTACATTGCATGCAGTAAATTTAATATTTTTTCCACAACCTTTCCCAGTCCTCCATCATTATGTTGTGACCAATGTCTTTGGCCCAGTCTATCATTGCAGATTTAACTAGTTCATCTTGTATATGCCACTCAAGCAGAATGTTGTACATTCTGGAAAGATTTTTCGTTTTAGGTTCTATTAATTCTGTTTCCAACTTGGACCTCTCGTTCTGAAAGCCAATCTTTTTATCATTTTTGAAAGCTTCGTTAATTTGATGATAATGTAACCAATCTGTTACTTGTGCTTTCACCTGTTCATATGGTTTCAACCTGACACCATCACCTTCCTGTATTAACAAATCATAGTAAGTAGGCCATTTCAATTCCATATTTGGTTTCTTATGTGCTTTCGCCTCCGAGGGTGACAGCCATCTGGGTGTTTTCCTTACTAACAGATCTTTATATTTCATCCAAACCTTAAACAATGTTTTCCTAATAATATGTGTTTTAAAACCCCTGTGGGCTTTGATCTTATCATACCACAAATAAGCATGCCAACCAAAAACATTGTCATGTCCCTCCAAGTCCAAAACCTCTGCATTTTCCAAAGTAAACCAATCCTTCAACCTGCAAAAGGCCGCAGCCTCAAAATATATACTTAACTCTGGCAGGGAAAATCCCCCTCTTTCTTTCGTATCCGTGAGTATCTTAAATTTAATTCTAGGTTTTTTTCCATGCCAGACAAACCTTGAAATATCCTTTTGCCACTTCTTAAAACATTCAGTTTTTTCTATAATCGGCAGTGCTTGAAAAAGATATAACATTTTCGGTAGTACATTCATTTTTATAACAGCAATTCTGCCCATAAGGGTTAACTTAAGATTATTCCATGAATCTAAATCTCTTTTTACTTCATTCCAGACTTTCTCATAATTATCTTTGTACAGGTTTAGATTTTTGGATGTTATAAACACTCCTAAGTATTTAACTTTCTTAACAAATTTCAATTCTGTCACCCCCTCGACTTTGTTTGCCTCTTCTGGTGTCAGGTTTTTACCTATCAACTTTGTTTTGGCTTTATTTAATTTAAAGCCTGCTACTTGCCCAAATTCTGCAATTGTCTCCAGTGCCTTAACCGCACTGGTTTCAGGTTCTTGTAGGGTCAATACCAGGTCATCTGCAAAGGCTTTAAGTTTGTATTGTCTTTTCCCCACCTCCACCCCTTGTATATCCTTGTTCTTTCTTATCATCACATATAATAATCTTCAAGTGTCCCTGCGTCCACTGTGCGTCAGTGGAAATTTTCACTGCGATTCACGCAGCGCTGGGTAGTCGTTGCCGCTGCAGCGCTCCGGTCTTCCACCCGTTCCACTCTGAGGGACCCTTACTAGGGTCTCCAGGGGATGAGGGAGACCGTCCGAGCGCCAGCCAGCTCCACGTCCACAGACCGCTCTGTCTGTGGCTTTTTTGGGGGGTCGTAGCGCGGGTACGCTCCCCCCTGTACCGACGTTGCCGGTCCTCTCCGGAGCACGAAGAGAACCCGGCCGGCTAGTATGGCGGTAAACCGGAAGTCCAGGGCCAGGGCCTTCTCAGTACTGGCCCCAACTTGGAGGAACGGTCTGTCACAAGAGACCAGGGCCCTGCGGGATTTGGCATCTTTCCGCAGGGCCTGCAAGACAGACCTATTCCGCCTGGCCTTTGGGTTGGTTTTAGTTTAACCCTGATGTTTCATTCCTTTATGGTTTGATTGGTGGGCTACTTAAAAATGAGGCTGCATTTTAAACTTTAAATCGTATTTTAATCTCCATTTTAATTGATTGTTTTGTATGTTTTGTTGTGATTTTATGGGTGTTAGCCGCTCTGAGCCCGGTCTTGGCTGGGAAGGGCGAGGTATAAATAAAATTATTATTATTATTATTATATTCCAGGGGTTGGCAAGGCTTACCAGGCATGGGCCGGTCACTCCCGCGGAGATTGCTCCGTGGGCCGGACCAGCGCAGCACGTGCTGGAAATCGCGTCTGTGAATGTCCGCAGCGCTGGAAAGCACCTCTGCGCATGTTTGCGGTGCCGGAAATTGCTTCTGTGCATGCCCAGACGCTGAAAATTGTACCTACACAAAAACGATTTTCGGCGTATTGGCATGCGCAGAAGCAATTTCTGGAGCCACGGAAGAGAGTCCCCGCGCTGCGCTGGTTTAGTGCAGCGCTCGGTTCAGGAGCAGCTCACAGGCCAGTTAAGTGACCCTCATGGGCTGCTTCCGGCCCATGGGCCTTAGGTTGCTGGCCTTTGGATTAATACATTTTGCATTACTTTCTATGGGAAAGCACACTTTGGTTTTAGAACGCTTTGGTTTTGGAAGAGACTTCTGCAATGGATTAAGTTTGGGATCCAAGGTACTATACAAACCAATAACAACAACCACAACAATAATAAACAGTTTAAATTTATACCCTAATTAAAGTAACAATCAACACTAAGAATATTTAACCAAATCAAAACAGAGGAACCAAAATTAGAACCATGTAAAACATTTTAGCCATTTGCCCCAATCAAAGAGCTGTTCCAGCAATGTCCCTCTGGCCTCCCAGGAGCCCTTTAGTTGTTCGGGGTGAGTCAGGTGGGCTCTGCCCTCTAGGTCAGGTGGAAATGGGCCTTGCCACAGGAAGCGGTCTTCCTTCCAGCACTCAGGGCGGCAGCAATGTTCTCCCATGTCTGGTTTCATATGAAGGGGGAAGAAACCCAGAATAAAACATAAGATTATTTTATATATGAATGACAGAAGCACAATAACACTGCTGCAATACACATTAAAATCTCCTAAAATTTTTTTACTACATAGCAATTGCTATTGCTTGTCTCCACTGTGAGTTTTTTTATGGGTAGTGAGATTGCTCGTCTGACTGAAGCACTTTCCGCACTGCAAACACTGATAGGGTTTCTCCCCTGTATGAATTCTTTGATGGGAAGTGAGAGAATCCTTCCGACTGAAGCTTTTTGCACATTCCAAGCACTGATAAGGTTTCTCCCCTGTATGAATTCTTTGATGGGATGTGAGACTACGCTTCCGACTGAAGCTCTTTCCACATTCCAAGCAGTGATAGGGTTTCTCCCCTGTATGAATTCTTTGATGGGATGTGAGACTACCCTTCCAACAGAAGCTCTTTCCACATTCCAAGCAGTGATAGGGTTTCTCCCTTGTATGAATTCTTTGATGGAAAGTGAGAGATATTTTGTGAATAAAGCTCTTTCCACATTCCAAGCACAGATAGGGTTTCTGACCTTTATGAATTCTATAATGGGAATTGAGACTACACTTCTGACTGAAGCTCTTTCCACATTCCAAGCACTGATACGGTTTCTCCCCTGTATGAATTCTTTGATGGGAAGTGAGATGGGTGCTTTGACTGAAGCGCTTTCCACATTCCAAGCACTGATACGGTTTCTCCCCTGTATGAATTCTTTGATGGGAATTGAGATGGCTACTGTGTCTGAAACTCTTTCCACATTCCAAGCACTGATACGGTTTCTCCCCTGTATGAATTCTTTGATGGGAAGTGAAAGAGGTGTTCTGACTGAAGCTCTTTCCACATTCCAAGCATTGATAGGGTTTCTCCCCTGTATGAATTCTTTGATGGGAAGTGAGATTACTACTATGAGTAAAGCTCTTTCCACATTCGAAGCACTTATAGCGTTTATCCCCTGTATGAATTCTTTGATGGGAAGTGAGATCTGAGCTCTTTCTGAAAGTCTTTCCACATTGCAAGAACTGATAGGGTTTATTCCCAATTGGATCTCTTTGATGAGAAGTGGAATTGGGGCTCTCACAAAACTTTTTTTCATACTCTGAGTATTTATATGGCTTCTCTACTGTGTGGATTCCTTCTTGGCCCCCCTTGTTATTAATTTCCAAATCACCACCACCTGCAATAAAAAAAACTAATTATTTTTAAAATCTTAATATTTTGTTGAAATGATTTTTTATTCATAAAGAAATAATATGATAAGAGAAAGGAATAAAAAGAGAAAAGAGTTACACACACACACACACACACACACACACACAGATTAGAGCCTCAGAAAGAACAACCCTTCACAACTGTTTCTTATTGAACATTGCTAATGAACGGTTGTGAAAGAGGAAGAACTGAAGGGAATTAGATGGGAGTTCTTACTACAGAGTCCACTGCCTTTGTTGGCTGGTATTAGCTGACATTGGGACTCGGGTAGCGCTGTGGGTTAAACCACAGAGCCTAGGGCTTGCAGATCAGAAGGTCGGAGCTTCGAATCCCCGCAACGGGGTGATCTCCCGTTGTTCAGTCCCTGCTCCTGCCCACCTAGCAGTTCCAAAGCACACAGTGCAAGTAGATAAATAGGTGCCGCTCTTGCGGGAAGGTAAACGGCGTTTCCGTGCGCTGCTCTGATTCGCCACAAATGGCTTAGTCATGCTGGCCACATGACACGGAAGCTGTACGCCGGCTCCCTCGGCCACTAAAGCGAGATGAGCACCGCAACCCCAGAGTCGTCCGCGACTGGACCTAATGGTCAGAGGTCCCTTTACCTTTATTAGCTGGCATATTATGGGAACCTGAGATTAAATTAAATTTGTTTGGCCCAATCACAGAATCTGCTCTGTATCCATTGTCAGTTATCTCTTTAGTCCACCAAAAACCAACAGAAGCAAAAACACAAATCTGGCAGAAGCTACTTCAAACTCTACCCACTCTGACAGATATTCACAGCAAAAAACCCCAAATGCCCTCCATTCCAAATGATTTCTGGGGGTGTTAGATTTCCAGTTGGTGTAGGTGGCGCTATTGAGTTCTATCCAAACCTTGGAGATTCATCGCAATGAGAGATTTATGGAATTTCAAAACAGGTATGATGATCCAACAGAGAGCCTTACCCAGAGAATCCAGGAGTTCACAATTCTCCTCCATGACCTCCTTATGCAGAGCTCTCTGGTCAGGATCCAGCAACGCCCACTCTTTGTCCGTGAAATGAACAGCGACATCCTCAAAGCACACCAGACCCTAAAAGAAAAAGATAAATGTCCTCTTAGACAGCATAAAGATCAGGCATTGGCAAACTTGGCTCTCCAGCTGTTTTGGGACTACAACTCCCATCATCCCTAGCTAACAGGACCAGTGGTTGGGGTTGATGGGAATTGTAGTCCCAAAACAGTTGGAGGGCCAAGTTTGCCTATGCCTGATAAAGATGATCCACCACACGTTGCTCTGTGGTTTTCTGCCTGTTAATTGTTGCATTGATTTAATGGAATTGTTTTGCTGCACAGCCAGATAGGCAGGGTATAAATAATAAATTATTATTATTATTATTATTATTATTATTATTATTATTATTATTTTAATATTTTCCTGAAATTACTTTATTATTTTAATTATGGGTCTTAATCTTTGTGTAAATGGGTAGAACTTCACATGGTGTTATTCAAAGCATTCTGTCTGCGCAAAACAGCCAAACAGAAAGATCCCCTCTCATCTCCCTGTGAAAAATTCATGGGGTGGGGAGACCCCCCTGATGCCCTAAAGAGAACTTCAAGGGGCACATGGGGGCACAGGGAGGCGAGGAGAGAGAGCAAGGCCATTGTCTAACTGCTGGGGCTGGTTAGGTTAATCCTGGCCCATTGTTATGGTTTGTCAACTGCTTAGAAGCCTATTTTAGCTTTCAATGATACATATTGAACTAAAACTGCAACTGCTGATAAATAATACTGGCAAGATTGAGAAGGCGATAAGGGTGAGGTGGATGTTCCATATTCTCAGCACATAAACCATCTTCCCTGCTCAGCACCTGAGGGCCCCAGTCCTGCCACTCACCACCTGGCCTAGGGTGGGGCCTGACGGGCCTATAAGAACTGCCACCGCCGCCTGGCAGAGAGGGCTCAATTTTGTTTTGTTTTTGTGTTGAAATTTCTGTTATTTTTTTATAACAGTTCTAAGTTATAAGAGTTCTAAGATGGCGGTGCGCATAGACGCAGCGGGTGCTCAGTGCTCTCCCTTATTTTTAAGTGTTTCGTATGGCTTTTACTGCTGTTACTCGTGTTGAGTACATTTTTGGTTGGGGAAACAATTATTTAAATGAAAAATGATTTTTTTTAAAATTATTTAATTATTATTATTATTATTTAAATCCAATTTTGTTGTACTTGTACAATGACAATAAAGGTATAAAGATAAAGAAAGAATGGTTATTTCCTCCTTTTCTTCAGGGCACCTTTGACAGAAGCCAGGAAATGGAAGGAGTCAGCCTGCCAGCCCCAGAGGTGTAGGAAGCCTCCTGGGCACCTGGGACGGCGTTCACGGAGGCACACCCTGGGGGCAGGGCATCCTGACGCATGCGTCGTGACGTCACGATGCATGCGTCAGGACGGACAGTGCATCCCGCCCGGTGCTGCAGCTCTCGCAGCGACCCGCCGAGCGAGCTCCGGCTCCTGGGGCTGCCGGTCTGTGCTCGCTTTAGGCTCCCAGCTTGGCTTACGTCCCCGATCGCGGGGGTGGGGCCGGCCTGGGAGTGTCACCCCCCCTAGGGGAAAGCGAGCGGGCCCGGCTGGCTGAGAGAGGGGGCCGGACCCACCCCTGCGATCGGGCGACGCAAGCCATGCGCGACGGCAGCTGGCTTGCTTTATCGGTCGCTCTCTCATCCAGCCGGCACCCCACCCGCTTTCCCCTGGGCTCGGCTTGCATTGCGGATCGCAGGGGTGGGGCCCCGAGAGTGTCACCCCGCCCCAGGCTTCCACTCGTGCACGTCAGGAGAATGGCTGATTTATAACATCGCTCCCGACCCCCGCGGGGAATTTTGGCGGCTGCTTTGGGAGTATGCAGCCTCCCTTACCCTCCCGGGATACGGGAAGGGCCACTGGCCCGTAGATGCCCCTTAACCCGTTCCGACCCTTCGGGGGGAGCAGGGAGGCCTGGGCTGATAGCACCCGTGGGGGCCAGAACTCCTGGAAGCTACCCTGTTCGTGCACGAGTCCCAGAACTTGGAATTTATTTAGGCAAAAAGTTTTGGGCATGCCTCGGACAAAGGAGTAAAGATAATATTGCTAATGGTTCCAGCCCTGAGCAGCTAAGAAGAAAACTGGAAGAAGAGATGGACTTTATAAGGGTATGTGAAAGCGGGGAAGAAAGGGGGGGAAAGCCCTGGACCCTATGCTTGTTTTGCCTCAATATTATACTTAACACGGGCGGAACCCCCTCCCAGAAAAACCACTTTCACTTGGAAACAGCAAGCGGACTTTAAAGACTGAGATTGATTTTGGCAGAAAAGATCTGATTTTATATCTATAAACTGTGTGGAGTTAAAAATAAGACTCTGAAAGATTTATTAGTAATGGAGGACCTCCGACCCGACTTCACAAGTAATGGCGCTGCAAGAACTGAATTGGTGTGGGGGAGCCCGTGGGCAGAGCACTACTCCATAGGGAGAAGCCAGTTCTGGTTGTTTATTGAAGTTTGATTTATATTAGAGACTGGCACTCCTGGAAAGGGGTATGTGCAAAGCAAGCGGGGGAGAATAGCAGCGTGAAAAAGTTTGGTGAACAACAGGACGAGAAGATGGCGATGGTCGGAATGTGGCATTCGGAATTAAGAAGATCGACCTCATCCACACAGACATTGTTTATTATAATTTAGCCTGCTTGCTGGCATATATCAGCGGCTGTGGAAATATTGAAAGGAATTTTTAAAAAGCAATTGATGGAGGTGATCAGGGAAGTTCCGGCGTCCGAGGCATGGGAAGTTCATATATATATATATATATATATATATATATATATATATATATAATAATAATTAGGCACAATTGGAATGTTTCTTTTAATTGGGAATTGTATAATTAATTTGGATTGTAATTTGGAATGTAATTGGGAATAACTTCAATGTGATTTGTATTGAATGTGATTATATTCAATGTGATTATAAAAAAAAGAGAGAGAGTGTGTCACCCTGCCCCAGGGTGGAACCCGGGGCGCACCGCCCCTTGCTCCACCCCTCAGCCTCTCACCGTACAAGTCTCCTGCCCCCTACCTGATCTGCTTCCATAGCCACTGCTTCCCCTTCGCCACCATGAAAAGACGGATGAGGAGGTCTTGTGGGCGTCATCCTGTCACCTGCCAGAGACAAAGGGAAGTGGGAAGCCATGAATGCCTGCTTCTCTCTGAGGTTCAGGAATGCATCTCTAATTACAGATGGACATTTGAAGAAGTCTACCCTACTGAGTGACCTACTGACATTCGTACTCCTTTCATTTTTTAGTTGTGAAAAAATACATCTCTCCTCCTCTGGGCTCTTGGCCCCAACAGCTGCCCCACAAAAGTGGAAAAGAACCAGTAGATTAGTTTCCGAATCCCCAGGATGTGACCAAAGAGAGAAATAACTCCCTCCTTACCCAGTGGTCTCTCCTTGGTGTCCATCGGAGTCCTCTCTGCCTCAGAGGAAACAAGACCAATTTCTGCCATCAGATCCTTAACCTGAAAGAGCAACAAAGATTAAAAACAGAACGGGGAGGGGGATCAGAATAGCAATGGCAGAGGCAAACACTTCAGGGGTATCAGATCTCATTCCTTAGATCAGGGGTCAGCAACCTTTTTCAGTCGTGGGCCGGTCCACCGTCCCTCAGACCATGTGGTTGGCCGGACTATATTTTGGGGGGAAATTGAACAAATTCCTATGCCCCACAAATAACCCATAGATGCATTTTAAATGAAAGGACACATTCTACTCATGTAAAAACTCGCTGAATCCTGCACCATCCATGGGCCGGATTGAGAAGGCGATTGGGCCACATCCGGCCCACGAGCCTTAGGTTGCCTACCCCTGGCTTAGATCCTATCCATAAAGGGATTAGTACTGCATTTTGGGATACTCTCCCTCTGGGTTGGAGCCCCTTGGGAGTATCCAGAGGAAAGTCTCTCTCACCTGCTGCTCTGCCTCCTTTCTCTCCTCTGCCTGACTCAGGAGGAAACCTTCGGCCAGAGCCACCGCCTGGGAACTGGTCTCCGCTCCACATTCCCTCACCCAGCTCTCCATCTCTGGTGGAAGGACAGCCAGGAACTGCTCCAAGATCACCAGGTCCAGCATCTCAGCTTTAGTTTTCGTTTCTGGCTTCAACCACTGACAGACAAGGTGGTAGAGTCGGCTGCAAACCTCTCGGGGTCCTTTGGCCTCCTGGCAGCAGAACTGCCTGAGTTGCTGGCTCTGGACATCTGAGCAGAGGGTGTCCTTCTCACCCAGGATCTTCCACACAGAGTTTTCCCAGAATCCCCCACTGCTCCCATCTTCAATGGCATGGCCTCTTCCTGCTTTAGGGCCAGCCGAGTCTTGCTCATCCATCTGTGCTCTCAGGAAACTCCCAAGAGATCAGAAGGAGTCCCTTTTTTCTTCTGCAACGTTCTTCCTGTCCGAATTAGAGGTGCTGGCAAACCCTACAAAGCAAACGCATTGTTCTGTTATAAAATTGGCACTCTGTCAGGATCAGGAAAGTGTCCCCAGACAAACATGGATTACCTTTGCTAGCAATCAAGGCTGGACTCCACTAAAGCCCAGACTCTGAACATATTCGAAATAAATTAAAGAATTCTTGAAATAATAATAATAATAATTTTTTATTTGTACCCCGCCCATCTGGCCGGATCTCCCCAGCCACTCTGGATGGCTTAATAAATATTACTAAAAGAACTCTCCCCAAAAAATCCCCTAAAAGCCTCAAAGGGCGGTGATAATAAAGTGGGCTTCCTCCCTTTCCTCTTTACCCCAATGTTTAGATTCGCTATAACCCCCCCAGCGCCCCATGCAGCAGCTGATCTGGGACTTCTGGCAGGGCAAGGACTGAGCTTCAAGGGAGGAGAGGGTGGGTGGATTGGGCCTCCTGTTCAGGGGTCTCTCCCTGGAGTCCCTTTTTTCTTCTGCAAAGTTCTTCCTGTCCGAATTAGAGATGCTGGCAAACCCTACAAAGCAAATGCATTGTTCTGTTATAAAATTGGCACTCTGTCAGGATCAGAAAAATTATTATCTCTGCTTAGAAACTCACTCACATATCTGACCTCCCCCCCCCTTTTCTGTCCTCCCCTTTCCAGGAATCCAGTTTAGTTCCTTTTAAACTAAACTAGGCGCGCTTTAATAGAGCGCACCCAGTTCCTCCTTTTATGGAGAGCAGGAGCCCACAGACAGAGGCTTTCTTCTGGGGAGGGTGGGACCCCCTTGGCAGGCAGAGAGGAGCAGCAGTTTTGTAGGGGGAAAGGCTGTGCTGGGGGATCCTCCCTCGGGGGGGGGGGTTCAATGGCATGCCACTTTCCCCCTCCCCAAAGGGGCAAAGGAAGAACAGAGAGGAAGGGGGAGGATGCCTTGGGAGAGAGGAGACTCACTGGATCCCAGGAGGGGCCACCGAGGCAGCCTTGGCAGAGGACAAAGGGGGAGGGGCTTCCGCTCTGGAGGACCTGGGACCCCCGCCCCCACTTCCTGGCCTCGCTAGGATTCCACCTCGGCTCCTGTTAACCCTTGGCGAGCCGAGCGCACAGAGGGCGGAGGAAGCTCTGAGGAGCTGCGCATGCTCCCTGCGGACGCCTCAGAGCACGAAGCGGGAAAAGGGGAGGCAAAGACCAGTGACGAAACAGCCCTGGCCCCGCCCCTCCGCCGGGAAGCCTGCTGCGGCTGCTCTGAGGGAAACGGCTTTTCCCGCCTTTCCCCAACTTCCCGCCTTTCGGAACCTGAGCCTCGCCTCAGTTTTAGGCGCCAAGGAGGCCGATTCCTGGCAGACGAGGCTGCAGTATCCCTGGGCTCCCTCGTTTAAAGGGGGATTTCTTTCCATTCGCCCCCCTGATTTCTGTTCATATCTCTCGCTTTTGGAGCTTCTCTCAGCTTCTTTAGAAAGGCATTTGGTTTAAAGACCCTTTCACCACGCTTTGCCTGCATCCCATCCAGCATTTAAATCCATTTATTCAAATTGATTTTGAAATAGTCCTTTATAGTCCTACCCTCTTTCCTCTCTCTCTCCTCCTCCTCCGCCACTGAGGAGAAATGAAGAGGCTCCTCCGCCTCAGGCGTTGCACGTGTGTCTGTCAGTGTGTGAGAGAGAAAACGGGTGGAAGAAGGACCCAAGGATCCTGTAGCGGACCCAGCAGAAGCCATTCACCATGGACATGAAGCCCTGCAGGTAGTCATTGTCCCACTTTTGGACGTGGGCTCCTCTTCTGGGAACATGGCCACAAATTTCCCTCAGTCCACATCGAAATGGAAGAGCTCCTGCCAGTCAAAGAAGTACCTGTACAGGTAGTGGACCTGCTGCACCCTGTTGGAGAAGTGGCACTCCTGCTTCTTCTGGTAAATCAACAGAAGCCAATAACAACCACAACCACAACAATAATAAACAGTTTACATTTATACAAGTAAGCACCAACCCCAACTAAAAACATTTAACCAACACCAACCCAACAAAATCAAAACAGGAACCAAAATGAGAACAATGTAAAACATTTTAGCCTGTTGCCCCAATCAAAAAGCTGGGGGACAAATGGGTGTGAGATATAAAAATCCACGTCTCAAGATTCTGAGTCTTGGGACCCTTCCCGATAAAATCTGAACAAAATTAGGCTCACCTAGATTCAATAAAACACAGGCATATAACCTTTCAATGACTGCAAAATTCCCTCCCTTGCCTCACCATTGTTTGGGGGGGGGTATGCAAAATTTACAGCCTATCATGACCGCCTAATTAAAATAGTAAATTCTCCACCACTGTTGACATTTCCCATTCCCCTGAATTCATCAACCTTCTCTCATACAGGGTAACCTTTGTTTCCAAACTTATTCCGTTCTGTGAGTCTGTTAGATTCATGAAACAGTTTGGGAACCAAGGCGCAGCTTCTGATTGGCTACAGAAGCTTCCTGCAGCCAATCAGAAGAGGCGGAAGCCACGCAGCGCATTCACGGCGTCTGATTGGAAGCTCCTGCAGCCAAGCAGAAGCTGCGGAAGCCACACCAGGCATTTGGCTTCCAAAAAACGTTTAAAAACCGGAACAATTACTTCCGGTTTTCTATACAATATCCTTTATTAGGCATAACAAACCACATGTTATCAAACAGACTCTGTATACAAATTGTGCAAAATACGAGCTTGGCAGAACAAACTCCAAATTTCTCACAATGACCCTTTGTTAAAAAATCAATTTGTGTATAATACAGCAATACAACACTACCACTTCCCCATCCAATTAAGAACCATTAAATCTCTTTGAAATGGTCCAGTCTTTCTACATGGACAGCACTCAAAAATTCAGCTACTATAAGAGTAATTTGATCATTACTGTCCGAAAGCAGGTTCTGTACCGTTGGAGGCATAGAAATCAGCCTGTCGCGTTGTAAGGTCTCTAATAATTGTCTTCTTGCATAAATGCCAAAATCACAAGAAAAGAAAATATGTTCCAAAGTATCTGGTTCCTGTTTACTACATTTGCAGAGATGCTCAGATCTTGGGAGAGCTAAATATCTTCCTCTCACCATCATAGAGGGGAACATATTGAATCTGGCTAACATAAACAGCCTGCACAGTTCATGATTCTTCGGATTTGCCATGTATCTCTACACAAAGGGAGATTTAATCTCTACACAAAGGGAGATTTAAATAGAGAGGAGAGCAAGTGCTGCGCTTTGAAACCTCAAGAGTGGAGAGAACACTGTTTTCTATAAGTTTCTTCCTAATAATTTCCCAAGTATTTTTGGAGTCAGAATTTTCAAAGTCAATTAAAATAAGTCCAACCCCCTACCAAGCAGGAAACACCATCAAAGCATTCCTGACAGATGGCTGTCAAACCTCTGCTTAAAGACCTCCAAAGGAGACTCCACCACACACCTTGGCAGCAAATTCCACTGTCGAACAGCTCTCACTGTCAATAAGTTCTTCATAATGTTTAGGTGGAATCTTCTTTCTTGTAGTTTGAATCCATTGCTCCGTGTCCGCTTCTCTGGAGCAGCAGAAAACAACCTTTCTCCTGACTCCCTCCTCTATATGACATCCTTTTATATATTTGAACATGGCTATCATATCACCCCTTAACCTTCTCTTCTCCAGGCTAAACATACTCAGCTCCCTAAGCCGTTCCTCATAAGGCATCATTTCCAGGCCTTTGACCATTTTGGTTGCCCTCCTCTGGACACGTTCCAGCTTGTCAGTATCCTTCTTGAACTGTGGTGCCCAGAACTGGACACAGTATTCCAGGTGAGGTCTGACCAGAGCAGAATACAGTAGTACTATTACTTCCCTTGACCAAATAAAATAAAGATATCTGAAGAAGTGGGCATGGACACAAAAGCTCATACCCATAACAAACAGTTGGTCTCTAAGGTGCTACCGGACAATTTTTGGAGGGATTATTTTAAGGACTTTTAAAAAGAGGTTTTTAAAAATAATAATAATAATAATCTTTTTCAAGAATTTTTTTATTTATTTCGACTTTGGCAGACCAACACAGCTACCTTCCTGTATCTGAACATAGTGAAGAGGAAGAGTTTGGATTTGATATCCCGCTTTATCACTACCCGAAGGAGTCTCAAAGCGGCTAACATTCTCCTTTCCCTTCCTCCCCCACAACAAACACTCTGTGAGGTGAGTGGGGCTGAGAGACTTCAAAGAAGTGTGACTAGCCCAAGGTCACCCAGCAGCTGCATGTGGAGGAGCGGGGACGCGAACCCAGTTCTCCAGATTACGAGTCTACCGCTCTTAACCACACCACCACACTGGTGTGATTGTAAGTGGTTTTAAGCTGTTTTGATTACAGCATCGTGAGTGTAAAGACATAATGAGAATAAAGACTCCTGAAAACACACACAACCCATCGGAATTTGGCTCAATCTAGCTGGTCACAACACAGGACGAGATGGTTGGACAGTGTTCTCAAAGCTACCAACAGGAGTCTGACCAAACTGCGGAAGGCAGTGGAAGACAGGAGTGCCTGGCATGCTCTGGTCCATGGGGTCACGAAGAGTCGGACACGACTAAATGACTAAAAAACAACAGCTGGTCTTAATTTTAATTTAAGCATAGTAATAGTAATAAATTACTACTACTACTACTCCCCTTCATGGATCACTGCCTTGTTGTGGCGAAGGGGCTTGAACAACTCAGAGGAGCTATGAGCTATGCCGTGCAGGGCCACCCAAGATGGACAGGTCATAGTGGAGAGTTTTGACTAAACGTGATCCACCGGGAGCAGGAACCGGCAAGCCACTCCAGTATCCCTGCCAAAAAAACTCCATGGACAAAAACAGGCATATAAAAGTTATGACACTGGAAGTTGAGCCCCTCAGGTCGGAAGGCGTCCAACATGCTACTGAGGAAGTGCGGAGGACAAGTACAAGTAGATTCAGAGATGATGAAGCGGCTGGGCCAAAGCCGAAAGGTCGTTCAGTTGTGGATATGCCTGGAAGCGAAAGGAAAGTCCAATGTTGTAAAGAGATATATTGCAAATCTAAATCAAATCCCTTATGAATACACAGTGGAAGTGAGGAACAGGTTTAAGGATTTAGATTTGTTGGGCAGAGTGCCTGAAGAACTATGGATGGAGGTTCGTAACATTATACAGGAGGCAGCAACGAAAACCATCCCAATGGAAAGGAAATGCAAGAAAGCCAAGTGGCTGTCCAATGAGGCCTTACAAATAGCAGGGGAGAGAAGGCAAGCAAAATGCAAGGGAGATAGTGAAAGATACAGGAAATTGAATGCAGGTTTCCAAAAAATAGCAAGGAGAGACAAGAGGGCCTTCTTAAACGAGCAATGCAAAGAAATAGAGGAAAACAACAGAATGGGAAAAGCTGAGATCTGTTCAAGAAAACTGGAGACATGAAAGGAACATTTTGTACAAAGATTACCATGATAAAGGACAAAAGTAGTAAGGACCTAACAGAAGCAGAAGACATCAATAAGAGGTAGCAAGAACACACAGAGGAATTATACCAGAAAGATATGGAGGTCTCGTACACCCCAGGTAGTGTGGTTGCTGACCTTGAGCCAGACATCCTGGAGAGTGAAGTCAAATGGGCCTTGGAAAGCACTGCTAATAACAAGGCCAGTGGAAGTGATGATATTCCAGCTGAACTATTTAAAATTTTAAAAGATGATGCTGTAAAGGTGCTACACTTAATATGTCAGCAAATCTGGAAAACCCAGGAGTGGCCAGAGGATTGGAGAAAATCAGTCTACATCCGAATCCCAAAGAAGGGCAGTGCCAAAGAATGCTTCAACTACCCCACAATGGCACTCATTTCACACACTAGCAAGGTTATGCTTAAAGTTCTAGAAGGCAGGCTTAAGCAGTATGTGGACTTCGAAGCTGGATTTCAAAGGGGCAGAGGAACCAGAGACCAAATTGCAAACATGCGCTGGATTATGGAGAAAGAGTTCCAGAAAAAACATTTACTTCTGCTTCATTGACTACGCAAAAGCTTTTGACCGTGTCGACCACAGCAAACTATGGCAAGTTCTTAAAGAAATGGGAGTGCCTGACCACCTCATCCGTCTCCTGAGAAATCTCTATGTGGGACAAGAAGCTACAGTTAGAACTGGATATGGAATAACTGATTGGTTCAAAATTGGGAAAGGAGTACGACAAGGCTGTATATTGGCCCCCTATTTATTTAACGTATATGCAAAATACATCATGCGTAAGACTGGACTGGATGAATGCCAAGCTGGAATTAAGATTGCCGGAATAAATACCGTATTTTTCGCTCCATAATGCGCCCCAGACCATAATGCGCACCTCGTTTTTAGAGGAGGAAAACAAGGGGGGATTTTTCCTCCTCTAAAAGGCTGGGAGGGAAGAGAGAGAGAAGGAAAGAAAGAAGGAAAGAAGGGGTGAGAGAGAGAAGGAAGTAAAGAAAGAAAGAAAGAAAGAAAGAAAGAAAGAGAAAGAAAGAAAGAAAGAAAGAAAGAAAGAAAGAAAGAAGGCGCGAGAGAGAAGGAAGGAAGGAAGGAAGGAAGGAAGGAAGGAAGGAAGGAAGGAAGGAAGGAAAGAAAGAAAGGGGGTGTGAGAGAGGGGGAGGAAGGGGTGAGAGAGAGAGAGAAGGAAGGAAGGGGTAAAAGAGAGAGAGGAGAGAGGGAGGGAAGAGAGAAGGTAGGAAGGAGGGAAGGGGTGAGAGGGAGAGAGAGAGAGAGAGAGAGGAAGGGAGGGAAGAGAGAGAGAAGGAAGGAAGGGGTGGGAGAGGGAGGGAGGGAGAGAGCGCCCCAAAAGGAGCGCTTTCAGGGCGCTGATCCTGTCGCCACCTCTCGCAGGGGCAATCGCGTCTCCCTTCTTCCCGGCTCGCTGTGGGGCGGGCAGAGGGAAAGCAGCCCAGACGGAGCCCTCCCTCGCTGCAAGCTCAAAAGCAAGCCGCGAATGAGGGAAACGGAGCTCTCCCTCACAGTGCACCCCAAAGCAGCGGGGCTGGGCAGGAGCTAAACGGCTGCTGCACAGCCCCCCTGCTCTGCAGCTGGCGGGGGGGAGGGGGAAACAGCCCGATTTCGGGCTGCTTTCCCCTCCACCGCCCTTCTGCCGCTGGTGGTGGCCACGGAGGGGAAAACAGCCCGATTTCGGGCTGCTTTCCCCTCCTCCGCCCTGCTGCTGCTGGCTCTCAGCCCTTGCTCCGATCTCTTGCAAGCATCAGAGGCAGGGGAGCGTCAGAGGCGGGCAGCAGCAGAAGCGGCGCCCAGTGCCTTCGCTCTATAACGCGCAAAGACTTTTCCCCTTCCTTTTTTGGAGGAAAAAAGTGTGCGTTATGGAGCGAAAAATACGGTATCAACAACCTCAGATATTCAGAAAGTGAGGATGAGTTAAAGATCCTATTAATGAGGGTGAAAGAGGAGAGCACAAAATATGGCCTGGAGCTCAACATAAAAAAACACCGAAGATCATGGCCACTGGTTCCATCACCTCCTGGCAAATAGAAGGGGAAGAAACGGGCCTCCATGATCACTGAAGATGTGACAGCAGTCATTAAATTAAAAGATACCTGCTTCTTGTGAGAAAAGCGATGACAAATCTAGGCAGCATCTTAAAAAGCAGAGACATCACCTTGCCGAAAAAGGTCCGTATAATTAAAGCTATGGTTTTCCCAGTAGTGATGTATGGAAGTGAGAGCTGGACCATCAAGAAGGCTGATCGCCAAATGTGCTTTTGAATTATGGTGCTGGAGGAGACTCTTGAGAGTCCCATGGATGGCAAGAAGATCAAACCTCTCCATTCTTAAGGAAATCAGCCCTGAGTGCTCACTGGAAGGACAGATCCTGAAGCTGAGGCTCCAATACTTTGGCTACCTCATGAGAAGAGAAGACTCCCTGGAAAAGACCCTGATGTTGGGAAAGATGGAGGGCACAAGGAGGAGGGGACGAAAGAGGACGAGATGGTTGGGCAGTGTTCTCAAAGCTACCAACAAAGAATCATAGAATCATAGAGTTGGAAGAGACCACAAGGGCCATCTAGTCCAACATGAGTCTGACCAAACTGCAGGAGGCAGCAGAAGACAGGAGTGCCTGGCGTGCTGTGGTCCATGGGGTCATGAAAAGTCGGACACAACTAAACGATTAAACAACAACAGTTTATGAACAACTTAAAAACAGAATGCTCCAAACCCGGAAGTAGGCGTTCCAGTTTGTGAAGTTTGCCTTAGAAGCTGAACATGTTCCGCTTCCTGTTGCGTGTGTTCCCTTTGTAAATTGATCCCCCGCTGCTAATGAGAGGCTTCCTGTTGAGTTTGTCCGCTTTTGAGTCCCGAGCACCCACACAACACAGAGGTGGTATTTGGAGCATTTGTTTTTGCTATTTTTTGCATTTTTGTTTGTGTGGCTTGTTGTTTTGACTGTGACTTGGTCTTCGTGTTATGGGCCTGACTTGAGACTGTGGCTTATGACTTCATTTTTGTGACTGTGGCTTGTGACTGTTAGGAACCCAGTTCAGCTACTGATTGATTGTGTGACTGCAGAAATCGATAATAGCCTCACATCCAAACAATGACTATCATCAGTGCAAGTAAGAAAAATAATAATTTTAATTTGTATCATCTACAATACTGTCTTATTTATTTTGTAGTACAGTACATTGATTATTGCTTTCATTTTATGGATTAACTAGGTGACCCGGGCACGCGTTGTTTTGTGGAAACAGCCCTGAGAGTTCCCCACCACCTGTTGTTTTTTCCTCTCCTGTTCCCCCCTCCCTCTCCTCTCTCGTCACGGACTCAATTTTAGCTATTTCAGAGTCACTCACGTAGCAGGAGTCAGCTTATTCTTTATCTAGAAGTTTTATTATTTACAGCACAAACGACCAGGGAGAAAGCGAAGGCATGGCTAACTCGGTCTTGCCCTGGTGCGGCTGAATTTGTGAAACTGAAGAAGTTCCCCTGTTCAACTTCTGTCTGCCCCTTCTCTGCCCCCACCCCAGTTTTCAATTACCCTATTCTCAGCCCCCCTTTTCTGTTACCCTCTTATCGCCCCCTCTTTTCAATTACCGGTTTGCGAGCTTGCAAATGGCCAACGGAGCTCTGAGGTTTTGCTGGTGATGTGTAATAGCTGCTCCGTTTGCTTTTGTAGCTGTAGTACCAGTATAGCCGTGGCTAGAGGGCGCTGTTTTGCTGGTGACGTCTAATGTGTGCGCCAATTATTATTTTTTGCCTTTATTCTATATTTTAGGCACGATAGGTGTGGCTTTTTTGAATTTCAAGGAAGGATTATGTCAGATCCTTCCTTGATGGTCATGGTACGCTGTGTTCTAATTTGGTGAGATTTGGTCCAGCGGTTACGGAGCAAGGGTGTGTCTGGCGCGCATGCAATGGGAACATATATATATATATATATATATATATATATATATATATATATATATATATATATATATATATATATATATATATATGGTCTTGTTAAATAGTAAAATTAATGTTAAATTGCTGCTTTAGGGGTTGTATTTAAAAGCCTGGAACGCATTCCAGGGGTCGGAAAGGTTTACCAGGCATGGACCACACTCCCGCGGAGATTGCTCCGTGAGCCGGGCAAGCGTAGCACTTGCTGGAAATCTTGTCTGTGAATGTCTGCAGCGCTGGAAATCGCGTCTGCGCATGTCTGCAGTGCTGGAAATTACTTCTGCGCATGCCCAGACGCTGAAAATTGCACCTGCACAAAAGTGATTTTCAGCGTGTAGGCATGCGTAGAAGCAATTTCCAACACTGCAGACATGCGCAGATGCGATTTCTGGCATCTGGGCATGCGCAGAAGCAATTTCTGGAGCCACGGAAGAGAGTCCCCGCGCTGCGCTGGTTTAGTGCAGCGCTTGGTTCAGGAGCGGCTCACTGGCCAGTTGAGTGTCCCTCATGGGCCACTTCCGGAAATAGCACCATCCATTGGACGTTAAACAGCACAGCACAACACACCTGTTTCTGACCCCTCCTCCTCCTTTTCCGACGTCACTACCACCATCCAATCAACAGACAGACCGTGCACAAACACTACTGCTGGTTCTGCCGGCGGGTATAGAACCATGCCAAGAGGAATCGCCATTTTCGTGGTTTGCGACGCTACCTCAGCCGGCTGTAGAGAGAGGCTGGACGACAACACCGCTACTCACATTTCGGGCCACATACCACACCTTCCAGAGATAGAAACGTACTCCTATAAAAACAAACATACACTCCACCACTACACGTCAACAACATTGAAGAAGGCCATTGACAAAATCAGGACAAAGAACCTCAGAGACTAAAATAGTAGTAATAAACAGTTGTAGAAACAAAGACAAAAACGAGAGGGGCAAACAGAGAACACATAGACTAAACTTCAACAAGATAAGGTGTAAGTAAACATACGCTTTCTCTTTCATACTGTATCTTACTTTTCTATTTCACCAAATCAGCCACAGCGAGGCGTGGCCCAGTCAGCTAGTAAGACATAAGATTCTTTTAGATATGAATGACAGAAGCACAATAACACTGCTGCAATACACATTAAAATCTCCTAAAATAAAATTACTACACAGCAATTGCTATTGTTTTGTCTCCACTGTGAGTTCTTTGATGGGAAGTGAGAGATGTGTTGTGACGGAAGCTCTTTCCACATTCCAAGCAGTGATAGGGTTTCTCCCCTGTATGAATTCTTTGATGGGATGTGAGAGAGGCATTGTGACTGAAGCTCTTTCCACATTCCAAGCACTGATAGGGTTTCTCCCCTGTATGAATTCTTTGATGGGATGTGAGACTACTCTTCTGACAGAAGCTCTTTCCACATTCCAAGCAGTGATAGGGTTTCTCCCCTGTATGAATTCTTTGATGGGATATGAGAGAGGCACTGTGACTGAAGCTTCTTCCACATTCCAAGCACTGATAGGGTTTCTCTCCTGTATGAATTCTTTGATGGGAAGTGAGAGATACGTTGTGACTAAAGCTCTTTCCACATTCCAAGCACTGATAGGGTTTCTGACCTTTATGAATTCGTTGATGAGAAGTGAGACTACTCTTCTGACAGAAGCTCTTTCCGCATTCCAAGCACTGATACGGTTTCTCCCCTGTATGAATTCGTTGATGGGAAGTGAGATGGCTACTGTGTCTGAAGCTCTTTCCGCATTCCAAGCACTGATACGGTTTCTCCCCTGTATGAATTCTTTGATGGGAAGTGAGATCTGAGCTCTTTCTGAAAGTCTTTCCACATTGCAAGCACTGAAAAGGTTTGTCCCCTGTATGAATTCTTTGATGGGAAGAAAGACTGGCTTTGTGACTGAAGTTCATCCCACATTCAAAGCACTGATAGGGTTTATTCCCAATTGGATCTCTTTGATGAGAAGTGGAATTGGGGCTCTCACTAAAGTTTTTTTCACACTCCGAGTATTTATATGGCTTCTCTACTTTGTGGATTCCTTCTTGGTCCCCCTTGTTATTAATTTCCAAATCATCACCACCTGCAATTAAAAAAACTAATTATTTTTTAATATTTTGTTGAAATGATTTTGATTCATAAAGAATATGATAAGAGAAAGGAATAAAAAGAGAAAAGAGTTAAACCACAGAGCCTAGGGCTTGCAGATCAGAAGGTCGGAGCTTCATATCCCCGCAACGGGGTGATCTCCCGTTGTTCAGTCCCTGCTCCTGCCAACCTAGCAGTTCCAAAGCAAGCGATACAAGTAGATAAATAGGTGCCACTCTTGCGGGAAGGTAAACAGCGTTTCCGTGCGCTGCTCTGGTTCGCCAGAAGCGGCTTAGTCAATCTGCGCACATGATACGGAAGCTGTACGTCGGCTCCCTCGGCCAATAATGCGCGATGAGTGCCGCAACCCCAGAGTCGTCTGCGACTGGACCTAATGGTCAGAGGTCCCTTTACCTTTATTAGCTGGCATATTTATGCGAACCTGAGATTAAATTTAATTTGTTTGGCCCAATCACAGAATCTGCTCTGTATCCATTGTCAGTTATCTCTTTAGTCCACCAAAAGCCAACAGAAGCAAAAACACAAATCTGGCAGAAGCTACTTCAAACTCTACCCACTCTGATGGATATTCACAGAAAACACCGCCAATCGCCCTTCATTCCAAATGATTTCTGGGGGTGTTAGATTTCCAGGTGGTGCTATTGAGTTCCATCCAAACCTTGGAGAATCAACGCAAGGAGAGATGTATGGAATTTCAAAACAGGTATGATGATCCGACAGAGAGCCTTACCCAGAGAATCCAGGAGTCCACGATTCTCCTCCATGATCTCCTTATGCAGAGCTCTCTGGTCAGGATCCAGCAGCGCCCACTCCTTGTCCGTGAAATGAACAGCGACATCCTCAAAGCACACCAAACACTAAAAGAAAAAGGGAAATGTCCTCTTAGACAGCATAAAGATCAGGCATTGGCAAACTTGGCTCTCCAGCTGTTTTGGGACTACAACTCCCATCATCCCTAGCTAACAGGACCAGTGGTTGGGGTTGATGGGAATTGTAGTCCCAAAATAGCTGGAGGGCCAAGTTTGCCTATGCCTGATAAAGATGATCCACCACACGTTGCTCTGTGGTTTTCTGCCTGTTAATTGTTGCAATCATTTAATGGAATTGTTTTGCTGCACAGCCAGATAGGCAGGGTATAAATTATGATGATGATGATGATGATGATGTTTATTTTAATATTTTCCTGAAATTACTTTATTATTTTAATTATGGGTCTTAATCTTTGTGTAAATGGGTAGAACTTCACATGGTGTTATTCAAAGCATTCTG
This sequence comes from Darevskia nairensis, assembly GCA_034642065.1. Lineage (NCBI taxonomy): Eukaryota > Metazoa > Chordata > Lepidosauria > Squamata > Lacertidae > Darevskia > Darevskia nairensis. The sequence goes on along the minus strand of JAWWNI010000516.1, from coordinate 169,125 downwards.
TCTGCGCAAAACAGCCAAACAGAAAGATCCCCTCTCATCTCCCTGTGCAAAGTTCATGGGGTGGGGAGATCCCCCTGATGCCCTAAAGAGAACTTCAAGGGGCACATGGGGGCACAGGGAGGCGAGGAGAGAGAGCAAGGCCACTGTCTAACTGCTGGGGCTGGTTAGGTTAATCCTGGCCCATTGTTATGGTTTGTCAACTGCTTAGAAGCCTATTTTAGCTTTCAATGATAAATATTGAACTAAAACTGCAACTGCTGATAAATAATACTAGCAACATTGAGAAGGCGATAAGGGTGAGGTGGATGTTCCATATTCTCAGCACACAAACCATCTCGAATGGTTATTTCCTCCTTTTCTTCAGGGCACCTTTGACAGGAGCCAGGAGGTGGAGGGAGTCACCCTGCCAGCCCCACCCCTCAGCCTCCCCCTGTACAAGTCTCCTGCCCCCTACCTGATCTGCTTCCCCTTCTCCACCATGAAAAGATCCATGAGGAGGTCTTGTGGGCGTCATCCTGTCACCTGCCAGAGACAAAGGGAAGTGGGAAGCCATGAATGCCTGCTTCTCTCTGAGGTACAGGAATGCATCTCTAATTACAGATGTGCGTTTGAAGAAGTCTACCCTACTGAGTGACCTACTGACATTCGTACTCCTTTCATCTTTTAGTTGCGTAAAAATACATCTCTCCTCCTCTGGACTCTTGGCCCCAACAGCCGCCCCACCAAAGTGGAAAAGAACCAATAGATTAGTTTCCAAATCCCCAGGATGCGACCAAAGAGAGAAATAACTCCCTCCTTACCTAGTGGTCTCTCTCTGGTGTCCATCGGAGTCCTGTCTGCCTCAGAGGAATCAGGACCCATTTCTGCCATCAGATCCTTAACCTGAAAGAGCAACAAAGATTCAAAACAGAATGGGGAGGGGGGTTAGAAAAGCAATGGCAGAGGCAAACACTTCAGGGGTATCAGATCTCATTCCTTAGATCAGGGGTCAGCAACTTTTTTCAGCCGTGCGCCGGTCCACCATCCTTCAGACCATGTGGGGGGCCGGACTATATTCCCCCCCAAAAGTTTGATTTTAACTGTTTTAAGCACATAACAATACCGTTAAATTTTTCATTCTTCCCCCTCTCACTGAGGGAAGCAATTTTCCATCCCCCTCTCTCACTGGGGTAAGCATAAACATTGTACATTTAACGCAATTAACAAATTACATATCATTGCTTAGGCCTGGCCCATTTCTGTGGGCCAGGTATTCCTCTTTTCCTCAATTTCATAGAATCATAGAGTTGGAAGAGACCACAAGGGCCATCCAGTCCAACCCCCTGCCAAGCAGGAAACACCGTCAAAGCATTCCTGACATATTTAGGTTGACTTCCTCAAGTCTCTGTTGAATTCATTATCTAACCTCTTTATCAGTTTTCCAAATTCATAAACTCACGCTAACATAAAAATAGCCAAATCTCTTTACTTAAAGTAACTCCTTATTTTACTCCTCGGCACCCCAATTCTTCTGATCCTTTCCTCAGGCCTTATCAAATTCCCTTACTCCAACCTGATTTAAAACCCCTATAATTCTATTTTTAGGCGACATCCGGCCCACGAGCCTTAGGTTGCCTACCCCTGGCTTAGATCCTATCCATAAAGGGATTAGTACTGCATTTTGGGATACTCTCCCTCTGGGTTGGAGCCCCTTGGGAGTATCCAGAGGAAAGTCTCTCTCACCTGCTGCTCTGCCTCCTTTCTCTCCTCTGCCTGACTCAGGAGGAAACCTTCGGCCAGGGCCACTGCCTGGGAACTGGTCTCCGCTCCACATTCCCTCACCCAGCTCTCCACCTCTGTGGAAGGACAGCCAGAAACTGCTCCAAGATCACCAGGTCCAGCATCTCAGCTTTCGTGTGCCTTTCTGGCTTCAGCCACTGACAGACAAGGTGGTAGAGTCGGCTACAAATCTCTTGGGTCCTTTGGCCTCCTGGCAGCAGAACTGCCTGAGATGCTGGCTCTGAACATCTGAGCAGAGGGTGTCCTCCTCACCCAGGATCTTGCGCACAGAGTTTTCCCAGAATCCCCCACTGCTCCCATCTTCAATGGCATGGCCTCTTCCTGCTTTAGGGCCAGCCGAGTCTTGCTCATCCATCTGTGCTCTCAGGAAACTCCCAAGAGATTCTTCTGCAACGTTCTTCGTGTCCGAATTAGAGGTGCTGGCAAACCCTACAAAGCAAACGCATTGTTCTGTTATAAAATTGGCACTCGGTCAGGATCAGGAAAGTGTCCCCAGACAAACATGGATTACCTTTGCTAGCAATCAAGGCTGGACTCCACTAAAGCCCAGACTCTGAACATATTCGAAATAAATTTAAAAATTCTTGAAATAATAATAATAATTTTTTATTTGTACCCCGCCCATCTGGCCGGATCTCCCCAGCCACTCTGGATGGCTTAATAAATATTACTAAAAGAACTCTCCCCAAGAAATCCCCTAAAAGCCTCAAAGGGTGGTGATAATAAAGTGGGCTTCCTCCCTTTCCTCTTTACCCCAATGTTTAGATTCGCTATAACCCCCCCCCCAGCGCCCCATGCAGCAGCTGATCTGGGACTTCTGGCAGGGCAAGGACTGAGCTTCAAGGGAGGAGAGGGTGGGTGGATTGGGCCTCCTGTTCAGGGGTCTCTCCCTGGTCGACTTCGTAGTGGCAGATTCCTGGGCAGGAGGGAGAAGTCAAGGCAGGCAGTCCCTCCCCCTCTATGGGGTCTCCCCAAAGGCGCTCAAGGGCAGCTGAGCATCTCTTGACTCTTTGCAGAAAGGCCCCCCCTGCACCCCCACCCCCTGCATTTCCCATAGTAATAGGTGGGAATGCTGATCCCTACTCGGAGTGTGCCTGTGTGTGTTGCTATGTGAGAACGAGCAATGCCCGATTTAAAGCTGGATTGCATGGATCGGGGCCTCTGCAGATAGCGCCCAGGAAGTCAGTTGTTCTTCGGGGGTCTCTGCCCCCCTCCCGCCCTGCAGCTCTACCTTTTGTCCTCTCTGTTCATCCGCTTCCATTGCTCGCTATTCTACTCCGATTTCCTTTCCCGCAGTATAAAGGGGCTGGGGCTCTCCGAGGACGCGCCTCCTCTGGGGGAGGGGCTCCTTTATCCCAGCAGCGCCTGAATTAGCCCCTCCCCCGCTCGCCTGATCCACAGATAGAAGGGGGAGGGGGAGGACGCCCCTACTTTCCTTTCACCCCCCCCCCCGCCCAAACACCTTCCCTCCCTTCCCAGCTGCCCTGTGTGCAGATTCAGTGGGAGGAAAAGCACACCCTTCTCTCCCCCCCCCCCGCCACAATATATAGATATATGTTGCACCTTTTTTTCCTCCTCCTCCTCCTCTGCAGACCAGCTCCTCTTCCGGGAATGTGGATGGAGGCCCCTCCCCCTCCAACCTTGGCTCCCCCTCCCCCTCCAAACCTTCCTGCCTCTCTAGGAAGCAGAGCTCACTGACCCCTGGGGAGGAATGACTGATGTCTCCCCCCCCCCCCAGAACACGCAAATTTTTTATGGACCTGACTTGTGATTGTGGCTTCTGACTTAGTTTTTGTGACTGTGGCTTGTGACTGTTAGGAACCCAGTTCAGCTATTGATTGATTGTGTGATTGCAGAAATGGATAATAGCCCCACATCCAAACAATGACCATCATCAGTGCAAGTAAGAATTTTTTTAAACAATTTTTTAATCATCTCTATGTGGGACAAGCCCCTTCATGGATCACTGCCTTGTCGTGGCGAAGGGCTTGAATTACTCAGGGAAGCTATGGACAGGTCAAGATGGACAGGTCATAGTGGAGAGTTTGGACCAAACGTGATCCACCTGGAGGAGGAACTGGCAAGCCACTCCAGTATCCCTGCCAAGAAAACTCCATGGGCAAAGACAACAGGCATATAAAAGATATGACGCTGGAAGATGAGCCCCTCACGTCGGAAGGCGTCCAACATGCTACTGAGGAAGAGCGGAGGACAAGTACAAGTAGATTCAGAGCTGATGAAGCGGCTGGGCCAAAGCCGAAAGGATGCTCCGCTGCGGATATGCCTGGAAGCGAAAGGAAAGTCCGATGCTGTAAAGAAAAGTATTGCATAGGAACCTGGAATGTAAGAACCATGAACCTTGGTAAGCTGGATGTGGTAAAAAATGAGATGGCAAGAATAAACATTGACATCCTGGGCATCAGTGAACTAAAATGGACGGGAATGGGTGAATTCAGTTCGGATGACTATCATATCTACTACTGTGGGCAGGAATCCCGTAAAAGAAATGGAGTGGCCCTCATAGTCAACAAAAGAGTGGTGAAAGCTGTACTGGGATGCAATCTCAAAAATGATAGAATGATCTCGATACGAATCCAAGGCAGACCTTTTAACATCACAGTAATCCAAGTTTATGCACCAACTACCAGTGCTGAAGAAACTGAAATTGACCAATTCTATGAAGACTTACAACACCTTATAGAAATGACACCAAGGAAGGATGTTCTTCTCATTATAGGGGATTGGAATGCTAAAGTAGGGAGTCAAGAGATAAAAGGAACAACTGGCAAGTTTGGCCTTGGAGTTCAAAATGAAGCAGGCCAAAGGCTAATAGAGTTCTGCCAAGAGAACAAGCTGGTCATCACAAACACTCTTTTCCAACAACACAAGAGACGACTCTACACATGGACATCACCAGATGGGCAACATCGAAATCAGATTGATTATATTCTCTGCAGCCAAAGATGGAGAAGCTCTATACACTCAGCAAAAACAAGACCTGGAGCTGACTGTGGCTCAGATCATCAGCTTCTTATAGCAAAATTCCAGCTTAAACTGAAGAAAGTAGGAAAAACCACTGGGCCAGTAAGATACAATCTAAATCAAATTCCTTATGAATACACAGTTGAAGTGAAGAACAGATGGTGACAGCAGTCAAAAAGACGCCTGCTTCTTGGGAGAAAAGCAATGACAAATCTAGGCAGCATCTTAAAAAGCAGAGACATCACCTTGCCGACAAAGGTCCGTATAATTAAAGCTATTATTTTCCCAGTAGTGATGTATGGAAGTGAGAGCTGGACCATAAAGAAGGCTGATCGCCAAAGAATTGAAGCTTTTGAATTATGGTGCTGGAGGAGACTCTTGAGAGTCCCATGGATCAAACCTCTCCATTCTGAAGGAAATCAGCCTGAGTGCTCACTGGAAGGACAGATCCTGAAGCTGAGGCTCCAATACTTTGGCCACCTCATGAGAAGAGAAGACTCCCTGGAAAAGACCCTGATGCTGTGAAAGATGGAGGGCACAAGGAGAAGGGGACGACAGAGGACGAGATGGTTGGACAGGGTTCTCGAAGCTACCAACATGAGTCTGACCAAACTGCGGGAGGCTGGGGAAGACAGGAGTTCCAGGCATGTTCTGGTCCATGGGGTCACAAAGAGTCGGACACGACTAAACGACTAAACAACAAAAGCTTCTATCAAGCCGCCAATCTGACTGAGTTGCCTCAGCTACACTGAGCAGCTTCCAACAAAATGAACACCAAAGCATCAAACATTAAAATCGTTTTTTCATCAACAGAGCAATTATACTCCTACTAGTTGACATTTAGCCCGTAAATTAATGGGCGCTAGAAGATATGTGGTCAAACATTTGTAAAAACAGACTTGTTGTATGGTGGGAAAAAAGCCAGCGCCGCGCTTGCTGCCCTTGTCGCCATGGCGAGGGGAAAAAAGCGGCTGCCGCGCTTGCAGCCCTCGCTGCCATGGCCGCCGCCGCCGCGCTTGCAGCCCTCGCCGCCATGGTGAGGGAAAAAAAGCGCCATGGCGCGAAAAAACGGAAGGGGAGCGAAGGAGAAGCGGCTGCCTCCAGCCGCTCCGGGCTCCGCTCACAACCAAAATGGAGGCCCGAAGTCTCTGCGCTCCAATCCCTGTGTCCGTGGGGCACATGCGCAGTAGGACACAGGGACGGACACAGGAACTGGACGCAGAGACACTTGCACTTTATTACTGTAGATATTTGAATCTCACCCCAAGTTCATCAACAGACCAACACTATATGTTGTTTCATTTACTTGATGAATTACAACTTATTACTAAACTTAAAACTATGGAGAGACCTGGTCTGAATAGAGACATTGGATCCTTATCCCATGCTACCGGTAAGCTATTTTTGGCAATCTGCCTCCCTTGCTTTTTTCTGTAAGACCAATTGCAGTCATAAACAGTCGTCAACAGGTTTACCACAGCTATCAGCCAATCACCCATTCCCACCACCTTTCTGAGTAATACCCCTCCCCACCCTCTCACTATATATAAGGGCTTCTGTTTCAGTGTATCTGAAGAAGTGTGCATGCACACAGAAACTCATAGCTACAACAAAATTAAGTCTCTAAGGTGCTACAAGGAAGGAAGTTGTTTTTTTTTATTTGGTTCGACTATGGCAGACCAACATGGCTTCCCACCTGTTGTTTCACTGGTAGCAGAAGAGGAAAAATCTAAGCACAACCATAAGGGTTCCTGACTAAGCGTTTGACTATGGGATGTGGACTGCTAATCTATTACTTCTCTATCCCATTTCCCCTTTTTCTGTTCAAGTCAATTCATGAACCTAGAACTACAGTGACTACATGTTGCAGATATACCTGTAAATTTATTAATGATATTTTGTGATATACAAATGACGGCAGAGGATTTAGAATCAGAGAACCGTCAAATGGGAAGGGACCCTGAGGACCATCTAGTCCAGCTCCCTGCGGTGCAGGAATCCGGCCCACGGACGGTCCAGGAATCAGCGTGTTTTTACATGAATAGAATGTGTGCTTTTATTTAAAATGCATATCCGGGTTATTTGTGGGGCATAGGAATCCATTCATTTTTCTCTCTACAAAATATAGTCAGACACCCCACAACGTCTGAGGGACAGTGGACCGGCCCCCTGCTGAAAATGTTTGCTGACCCCTGCTCCAAAGAATCATAGTTTGTTGAGGGTGCAGGGAAAGCTTCCTGATTTGGGGGTCTCTGCCCCCCTCATGCACCTTCATCCTACAGCCCTGGGACCTCCCTTCTCTCCAAGGCATCACCAAGGGGGAAGAGAGAGGAGACTGCAGATCCCAGAAGGGGCATCCAGGCAGCTCTGGAAAGGAGAGAGACGAAAGCAACCATTCCATTTCAAGGACGGGGGGGGGGCAGGCAGAGAGGAGCAGCAGCTTGTAGGGGGAAAGGTTGTGTCTGCAGCAAGGAAGAACAGAGAGGAAGGGGGAGGATGCTCCCTGCCTTGGGGGTCACCCCCCCCCCGTGCAGAAGCTGACCCCTTGGGCATCCTCCCCCTGTAGCCCTGGGACCCTCCTTCTCCCCCAGGAGCCCCAAGGGGGAAGAGAGAGGAGACTCACTGGATCCCAGGAGGGGCCACCGAGGCAGCCTTGGCAGAGGACAAAGGGGGAGGGGCTTCCACTCTGGAGGACCTGGGACCCCCGCCCCCACTTCCTGGCCTCGCTAGGATTCCACCTCGGCTCCTGTTAACCCTTGGCGAGCCGAGCGCACAGAGGGCGGAGGAAGCTCTGAGGAGCTGCGCATGCTCCCTGCGGACGCCTCAGAGCACGAAGCGGGAAAAGGGGAGGCAAAGACCAGTGACGAAACAGCCCTGGCCCCGCCCCTCCGCCGGGAAGCCTGCTGCGGCTGCTCTGAGGGAAACGGCTTTTCCCGCCTTTCCCCAACTTCCCGCCTTTCGGAACCTGAGCCTCGCCTCAGTTTTAGGCGCCAAGGAGGCCGATTCCTGGCAGACGAGGCTGCAGTATCCCTGGGCTCCCTCGTTTAAAGGGGGATTTCTTTCCATTCGCCCCCCTGATTTCTGTTCATATCTCTCGCTTTTGGAGCTTCTCTCAGCTTCTTTAGAAAGGCATTTGGTTTAAAGACCCTTTCACCACGCTTTGCCTGCATCCCATCCAGGGGCGTAGCCAGGATCAAAACTAGGGGGGGGCAATCCATGGTCGTTCAGGTTGTGACATTTCAGCATGGAAAAGGCGAATGAAACCAAAATTTTAAGAAAATTATATATAATTATAGCAGTGCTTTATTACAGTAGTTATTACAATTATTTGCTTGAATTTTTTTTTAATTTTTTTTTCTAGTTACTTGTCTTATGCTAATATCATTTTTATTGGGTTTGAATAAAACTTGTTCAAAACTTTCGTTTCAATCCCCAAGGAGTCGGTGCAGGTGTTTCCAAAGGCGAAGGAAATGGACCCCCTCAAAAAGAAAATAGGGGCGCAGCCTCACCCCCCAAAATAGGGGTGCAGCCAGTCTGGAAGCGCAAAGGAGAAGCGCCTACTTTGGCGAAATAGAGCATCCAGAGCTCATAGAGGCGCTCCTTGGAAGCCATGGCTTCTGCACTTTGCCTGTGCTCTCCCTGTGGAGCCAAACCCCACCGCCTACGGTGAGTTCAAAGGCAAGTGAGAGGAGTAGACACTAGCTCCCCTGGTCCCCTCATCTTCTGTCTCTGGGCAGTGTAGCAGGGAGTTGAAAGCAAGCAGCAATTGTACGTTGAGCTTAGCATCAGTGATCCGTACTCTGATAACTTCCAAGTTCATAGGGACCAACTCCTAGGGACTGAGGTCCCTTTGTTGTTGTTCAGTCGTTCAGTCGTGTCCGACTCTTCGTGACCCCATGGACCAAGGCACGCCAGGCACACCTATCCTCCACTGCCTCTCGCAGTTTGGCCAAACTCATGTTGGTAGCTTCGAGAACACTGTCCAACCATCTCGTCCTCTGTCGTCCCCTTCTCCTTGTGCCCTCCATCTTTCCCAACATCAGGGTCTTTTCTAGGGAGTCTTCTCTTCTCATGAGGTGGCCAAAGTACTGGAGTCTCAACTTCAGGATCTGTCCTTCTAGTGAGCACTCAGGGCTGATTTCTTTAAGAATGGATAGGTTTGATCTTCTTGCAGTCCATGGGACTCTCAAGAGTCTCCTCCAGCACCATAATTCAAAAGCATCAATTCTTCGGCGATCAGCCTTCTTTATGGTCCAGCTCTCACTTCCGTACATTGTTGTTGTTGTTGTTGTTCAGTCGTTCAGTCGTGTCCGACTCTTCGTGACCCCATGGACCAAGGCACGCCAGGCACACCTATCCTCCACTGCCTCTCGCAGTTTGGCCAAACTCATGTTGGTAGCTTCGAGAACACTGTCCAACCATCTCGTCCTCTGTCGTCCCCTTCTCCTTGTGCCCTCCATTTAGAGGTCCCTTAGGCTCCCCTAAAATATTTGAGAGGACTGGGCCCCCCCAAAGTTCATAGGCATTGCCATTGAAAGTGTGTGTGTGTGTGTGTGTGTGTGTGTGTGTGTGTGTGTGTGTGCCGTGTCTTGTGATTGATTATGCTGTACCAGGTTAGACTACTGTGATACACTCTCTGTGGGGTTGCCTCTGAAATATGGCTTGGAAATTGCTGCTAGTTCAGAATGCTGGATCACCAACTGGGATAGGCTTATTAGGATAATGTAACAGTGATGCTATGCTAGTTGCATTGGCTCCCAATTTCTGAGCCCAAGTGCTGGCTTTGACTTTTAAAGCCTTTTCTAGCTTAGGACCCAGAATAGTTTATGTGTCAGCCCAAACATTCAGAACTTCAACAGAACGTCTTTTGGGGGTGGCCCCACAAACTGAGACAAGGCAGCTGCTCCACAAAGAAAGGGCCTTCTCATTGGTGGTGCCTCAGTTGTGAAGTGTGTGTTATCTGTAGAGGGGTCCACTTGGTACCTATTTTGTCATCCTTCCAGTACCAGGCAGACTTTTCCATTTCCCCAGCCCTTTTAGAGCTGATTTTATCCCTGTGGATTCTTTGCTTCCTTGCATAAATTCGCTGGGTTTTATTACTGTTCTGCTATATATTGTCTGCATTTTAATCCATGCACACGGACACACAAACGATCCTGGGGGTTTCCAATGAAGGTTAGTATAGAAATTCCTGTAACAAAATCAAAATAAAATAACCTGCCATCTTCCTGCTCACCCCTTTCCCTTTGGGCAGCAGGTTGGGGAGCAGAGGGAGAGGGGAAGCTTACACCGCCTTGGCTGGCTTACGGGTTCTCCTTGAGCAGTGCTGTGCAGAGGGAGCACTGGGCTGCCCCACAGAGCCACCACACAGGGAGAGCGTAAGTGAGGAAGCCAGAGGCGGAGGCACCAGACTGGAGGCAGGCAGGCATCTCTCTCCCGATCCCTGGGAAGCCTTTTCCCCGGGCAAGCCTGGGCGGGCGCAAGGGCAACTTTATGCGCAGCGGCGCCTTTCATTCCAAGCGGTGCGCAAAGCTCCCCCGGGCGCCACGCTCCGCTCGGCACAGAGGCATAGGAAGGTCAGGTGGTACCCGATGCGGAAAATTTCTTGTCATCCCCCCCCCCCAACATTGTGTGTTGTTGTTTTTTGCCTGCAAAAAAGGTTTTACATTATTTCATATGCCTCCGCCTCTGGCTTCCTTATTTTAAAAAACCTGCAAAGTGGTTTAGCAAAATAAAAAACAAAACAAAAAAACACCACAGCAGCTATTCATTTATATTTATTAACTCACACCTCTTCCATGCAGCAGCATATCAGAACACTAACACTTTATGGCTAAATAGCTTATAATTTACTTTAATTACTTGCAAGCAAGTTATAGGTAGGTAGCTGTGTTGGTCTGCCATAGTCAAAACAAAATAAATAAATAAATAAAATTCCTTCCAGTAGCACCTTAGAGACCAAATAAGTTTGTTCTTGGTATGAGCCTTCATGTGCATGCACACTTCTTCAGCACACGAAAGATTTGAAAAATCACCCAAGCAAACACGTTTTTTAGGGGTTAAAAAAAGGCTGGGGGGGGGGGGCTAAAGGCAAAGGACAAAGGGGTAAAGTCACTCACAAAAAGATCGCTGAGTGTGGATCAAAACAGCAGCAGAGAAAGCTCCTTGGGACGAGGGGGAGGGGCAGGAGGCAGTTTTAGCGAGGCGTTAATAGTTCACAGAGTAGCCTGATAAGGAAACTTCCGGGGGGGGGGGGGGAATCAAGGAGATCTCATCGTCTCCTCTCCAGGCGTTTTAACCCAACAAACTCCCTCTTCGCTCAGTCTCAGCAAACAAGCAGCACTCAGCAACGGTAGCAGCCAGACCCAGGAGACAGACGGGGTGGTGGTGGTGGCAGCTATGGGGGGCAGCTGCCTTCTAGGGGGGGGGCAATTGCCCCCGTCTGCCCCCCCCTGCCTACGCCCATGATCCCATCCAGCATTTAAATCCATTTATTCAAATTGATTTTGAAATAGTCCTTTATAGTCCTACCCTCTTCCCTCTCTCTCTCCTCCGCCACTGAGGAGAAATGAAGAGGCTCCTCCGCCTCAGGCGTTGCACGTGTGTCTGTCAGTGTGTGAGAGAGAAAACGGGTGGAAGAAGGACCCAAGGATCCTGTAGCGGACCCAGCAGAAGCCATTCACCATGGACATGAAGCCCTGCAGGTAGTCATTGTCCCACTTTTGAATGTGAGGTTCCTCCACTGGGGACATGGCTACAAACGTCCCTCAGTCCACATCGAAATGGAAGAGCTCCTGTCAGTCAAAGAAGTACCTGTACAGGTAGTGGACCTGCTACATCCTGTTGGAGAAGTGGCACTCCTACTTCATCTGATACAGGACGTGTTATGCGGGGGATGGGCAGGGGGTGTCAAAGAAGGGCAGGCGTGGGAGGGGAGCGGGAACACGCAGACACCCCCGCTCCCTCCTGCCAAATGGTCCCCCCCCTTTGTGGCAGGACCCCATCTGCCCCCCACCCCAGCTAACATCAACAGTCACATCATGCAGGGTTGCCACCTGCCCTGTTTAATACGTTGGATCAGTCATTTATTCCTGGAAACAACATTGTGTGAAGTTTCCAGAAGATGGGTTATTTACAACAAGTGCAAGAAAAATAGAGGGGGGAAAGTGAAATATTTAGGAGTGTAGTTAATGGCAAATAATCCTAATATCTAAAACGTATAAAGTATAGGCCTCCATCCATCTAGCCTCACGTTACGTGATTTAAACTCAGCAAAGATCATTGTTAAACAGAGGTTTACAGACATAGACAGAAGGACCTGAGTAAAGTACCTTACTTCCTAATTCAGGAGGAAAGGAGATACCTGTCCCGCCCAGTCAGATATTTATTCAGACTAGAAATACCCTCTCATAGAAGAGCATTTACTCTAGCACGTAATCACATAATGCCTTCCGCAGTTCTCCAAGGGAAGTACAAACGGACCTCATTGTGCGAGAGATACTGCCTGTGTGGATCTGGAGAGGTGGAAACTACTGACCACATACTTTTGCGATGCCGCCTCTATGAGGAGGAGCGAGGCAAGCTTATCCACACGATGCTGACTGAGCTACCTGGACGTTCGGACAATTTCTACATAGAGTGGCTCCTTTCAGATATTAACGATAATGTAACAGCAAAGGTAGCCAAGTTTTGTGCTAGAGCTATAAAAATTCGGTCCGATCTAGTTAGCAGCATCCACACAACTTCAGGACAGAACTAAAGTGTTATTTATATATATATATATATATATATATATATATATATATATATATATATATATATAATAATTATAACCAGTGTTATAATTGACCGCAGCCCTATTTTTAAAGTAGAGATATTGTCTTTTATTTAATTTTTTTAAAGTTAAAATTTATATTTATAGTTTTATAGTTTATATTTTTACAATGTATTTTGGATTGTATTTATCGTGCTGGTGGACAACCGTAACAATAAATTATCTATCTATCTAAAACGATAATGATGTGAAGATTTGGAAAGAAACATAAATAGAAATAGTGATGAGAATGAAACTACAGTGGTACCTCTGGATAAGTACTTAATTCGTTCCGGAGTTCCGTTATTAACCTGAAACTGTTCTTAACCTGAAGCACCACTTTAGCTAATGGGGCCTCCCGCTGCTGCTGCGCCGCCAGAGCACAATTTCTGTTCTTATCCTGAAGCAAAGTTCTTAACCTGAAGCATTATTTCTGGGTTAGCGGAGTGCTTAACCTGAAACGTATGTAACCTGAAGCGTATGTAACCTGAGGTACCTCACCCATATTCAATAAAACACGGGCATATAACCTTTCAATGACTGCAAAATTCTCTCCCATGCCTCACCATTGTTTGGGGGGGGGTACGCAAAATTGACAGCCTATCATGACCACCTAATTAAAATAGTAAATTCTCCACCACTGTTGACATTTCCCATTCCCCTGAATTCATCAACCTTCTCTCATACAGGGTAACCTTGGTTTCCAAACTTATTCCGTTCCGTGAGTCTGTTAGATTCCTGAAACAGTTTGGGAACCAAGGCGTGGCTTCTGATTGGCTACAGAAGCTTCCTGCAGCCAATCAGAAGAGGCGGAAGCCATGCCACGCATTCACGGCTTCTGATTGGAAGCTCCTGCAGCCAAGCAGAAGCTGCGGAAAGCACACCAGGCATTTGGCTTCCAAAAAACGTTAAAAAACCGGAACAATTACTTCCGGTTTTCATTTGTTTGGGATCTGGAGCGTTCGGCTCCCAAGGCGTACAGGAGCTGAGGTTCCACTGTATTTGTGAATTCCCTTTTTTGGTCTTATGTCTTCAACCCTTTACATACTAGTTTTAGCAATAAAGCCACTTTCTGACCACTTTCAAGACGTTAGCTCCCTAGTTCTGTTCTTCTTGCTAACTTCTTAACCACTATTTGTTCTAAAGATACAACTTCCCTGTAGGTAGCCTAACCACAAGCTATATTAAAAATATGTTAACTGTTGCAACCTACACCATAGCTGTTGCAACCTTATGGCCTTTATGAAAAAGCCATAAAAGCATCATTTATTCCGGAAAAGCAATTTGAAAAGCAACAATTATCATTCCTTACATGGGGTACCTACAATGATCTGTTAAGACATTTGAGGGAGAAACATAAATGTAAAAATTAGGAAAATTTCATATTGGACTGGCTAAGCTATCATTAAATTTGTTTAATAATTTTTTTATTAGTCTTGAAATTACATTCCAATAATAGCCTCATTTATAACAATACCAATTTAGAATACAACTACTAATACCAATTGTTCTAATACCGAATTATATCATTTAGATGGCCCCCCACATGCTAGAATTGATGGTTTGATGGTTTTCTTTAAAAATCTTATTAATTTCAATGACATTACAGTCATAATAATAATTCCTTATACAACAATTGCTATATTAATAGCTTCTGTTTGTGTTGACACATTAAATAATTTATAAGACTACAAACGAAGGATTCAAACTATCTCCTTGTTCTTCCAGTGTGTAGCAATTATCCTGTCCGTACCGGTAGTGTTCCTTCCTGTCCTTGTAAAATGTTATGTCATAATACACAAATAATTCTTTCTCCCTCGTGGATGCAGTTCTATGATCCTGGCATGCACTCAGTAAATGCTTTGAAGGATTGAAGGAGAAGAGTAGCAAGAGATTTCTAAACCTAACCTTCTCACAAAGAAAAGCCTGAATTCAACACCTTGGCCAATGACTTCCACCTTGCAGATCTGGATGTGTATTTGAAGAATATTGGGCACCGGGTTTGCACTTGATGGCTTTGAGAGGCAAGGCTGACTTCTCTGCTGAGTTGAAAAAGCACAATAACTCTGTTGGGAAATAAATTAAAGTCTCCTAAACTAAAATTACTACACAGCAATTGATGCTGTTGAGGTGCTAAACTCAATATGCCAGCAAGTTTGGAAAACTCAGCAGTGGCCAGAGGATTGGAGAAGAGCAGTCTACATCCCAATCCCAAAGAAGGGCAGTGCCAAAGAATGCTCCAACTACCGCACAATTGCGCTCATTTCACACGCTAGCAAGGTTTTGCTAAAAATTCTAGAAGGCAGGCTTAAGCAGTATGTGGACCGAGAACTCCCAGAAGTGCAAGCTGGATTTCGAAGGGGCAGAGGAACCAGAGACCAAATTGTAAACATGTGCTGGATTATGGAGAAAGCTAGAGAGTTCCAGAAAAACATTTACTTCTACTTCATTGACTACGCAAAAGCTTTTGACTGTGTCGCCCACAGCAAACTATGGTAAGTTCTTAAAGAAATTCTTAAAGAAATCAGCCCTGAATGCTCACTAGAAGGACAGATCCTGAAGCTGAGGCTCCAGTACTTTGGCCACCTCATGAGAAGAGAAGACTCCCTAGAAAAGACCCTGATGTTGGCAAAGATTGAGGGCAGAAGGAGAAGGGGACGACAGAGGATGAGATGGTTGGACAGTGTTCTCGAAGCTACTAACATGAGTTTGGCCAAACTGCGAGAGGCAGTGAAGGATAGGCGTGCCTGGCGTGCTCTGGTCCATGGGGTCAAGAAGAGTCGGACACGACTGAACAACAATTGCTATGGTTTCTCCTCACTGTGAATTCTTTGATGGGAAGTGAATTTGTAGCTGTGACTGAAGCTCTTTCCACATTCCAAGCACTGAAAGTGTTTCTCTCCAGTATGAATTCTTTGATGGGAAGTGAGATTATTCTTCTGACTGAAGCTCTTTCCACATTCCAAGCACTGATAGGGTTTCTCCCCTGTATGAATTCTATGATGGGAAGTGAGATGGGTGCTCTGACTGAAGTGCTTTCCACATTCCAAGCACTGATAGGGTTTCTCCCCTGTATGACTTCTTTGATGGGAAGTGAGAGAGGCGCTCTGACTGAAGCTCTTTCCACATTCGAAACACTGATAGCGTTTCTCCCCTGTATGAATTATTTGATGGGAAGTGAGATGGGTGCTTTGACTGAAGCTCTTTCCACATTCCAAGCACTGATAGGGTTTCTCCCCACTATGAACTCTTTGATGGGAAGTGAGAGAGTCGCTCCGACTGAAGGTCTTTCCACATTCCAAGCACTGATAGCGTTTCTCCCCTGTATGAATTGTTTGATGGGAAGCAAGATTGCTAATCTGACTGAAGGCCTTTCCACATTCCAAGCACTGATAAGGTTTCTCCCCTGTATGACTTCTTTGATGGGAAGTGAGAGAGTCGCTCCGACTGAAGCTCTTTCCACATTCCAAGCACTGATAGGGTTTCTCCCCTGTATGACTTCTTTGATGGGAAGTTAGAGAGTCGCTCCGACTGAATCTCTTTCCACATTCCAAGCACTGATAGCGTTTCTCTCCTGTATGACTTCTTTGATGGGAAGTGAGATTGCTGCTCTGACTGAAGCACTTTCCACATTCCAAACACTGATAGGGTTTCTCCCCTGTATGACTTCTTTGATGGGAAGTGAGAGCATCGCTCCGACTAAAGGTCTTTCCACATTCCAAGCACTGATAGTGTTTCTCCCCATTATGAATTCTTTGATGGGAAGTGAGATTACTACCATGACTAAAGCTCTTTCCACATTCTAAGCACTGATAGGGTTTCTCCCCTGTATGACTTCTTTGATGGGAAGTGAGATTGCTGCTCTGACTAAAGCTCTTTCCACATTCCAAGCACTGATAGGGTTTCTCCCCTGTATGAATTATTTGATGGGAAGTGAGATGGGTGCTCTGGCTGAAGCTCTTTCCACGTTCGTAGCATGGATAGGGTTTATTCCCAGTGGGCTTTCTTTGATGAGAAGTGGGCTGGGACCTCTGACTAAAGTTCTCTTCACACTTTGAGTATTTATATTGCTTCTCCATTGTGTGGATTCTGTCTTGCTCCCACTTGTTATTATTTTCCATTTCATCACCACCTGCAATGATAAAACTAATTACAGTGGTACCTTGGTTCTCAAACTTAAACTGTTCCGGAATTCTATCCCAACGCCAAGGCAGGCTTTCCCATAGAAAGTTACAAACTACGCTAACCTCGAAGTAGTTACTTCGACTTGAGAACTTTGCCCCAGGATGAGAATGGAAATTGTGTGCTGCTGGTGTGGCGGCAGTGGGAGGCCCCATTAGCAAAAGCGCTCCTCAGGTTAGGAACAGTTTCAGGTTAAGAACGTACCTCCAGAATGAATTAAGTTTGTAACTAGAGGTACCACTGTAATGCGAAATGGATTAATCAATTGCAGACAATTAAAAACAACCCGTAAAATAACAATTTAACATGAATTTTTAACATGAATTTTACTCTCTAATAAGACCATTGGTCCATAAAATGAAAGCAATAAAGCAGGGTGCAATCTACTACCCCATATCAAAAACTGGCAGTGATTTACCCATTGCCATTGGAGGGACAAGGTGGAAGAGGGGAGTTTAAGAGGGGAAACTCAAACTGGAAGGACGAGGAGCGCACGTGAGGTACATGTGGGGAAGGAGGTGGCTAACTGGATGCGGGAGGGGAGTTTAAGTGGGGGGAAGGAAAGGGAGGCAAAAGTTCTCTGCATGTTTTCTGGAATCTGCCCATGTTCCCCATTTACCTGGGTGAGTCCCAGGGCTTCTATCTCCACTTTGGGCAGCATGTCAAAGCAGCAGCCTTGGGCTGGCGAGGGCGGTACTGCCTGCAGGTACTGCCACTACCAGAGTGTGGAGGGAGGCAGCAGCTGCTGCTCTTGGCTGCTCTCCTAGCTGCCCAATGTTGAGCGGGGTGGGCTGGAGCCTGCGCACAGTGTGAGTGCCCCGATCCTCCGCTCGGGAATGCGGCACCCACGCTGCTTCGCCTGGATCTCACTTGGGATCGGGCTTGGGACGAGGGGAGGGAGGGGAGGCAAAGGGATGGGAAAGTCAACCTGCCCAGCATAGTTCCCCCACCACTGGGGGGAAAGTTGCCAACTTCCAACTCTCCATACTCCGGAGTCACTTACATTCTGAGGAGCCACCCAACTCTACTTTGTAGCAAGAAAAGAGGTCTTCCCAATACTTTTTTTCCAATCCCCCCCTTTATTGTATTGGGGGGAAAAGGAAATGCCAGAAATTAAAGAATGGCAAGAAAAATTATTTAGCTTTTTAGAATTAGCTAGAATAACGGACGCAATCAGGGGCCGTAGCACTCAAAAATTCAAATTGGGTTGGGACAAATTCGGAGAATATTTAAAGAAACAATGCCCTACTATGAGGACCTGGATCCACTTCTAATTATCTGGTGCTGAAAATGGTAAGATTGGATATGAATAAAGAATAGTAAGAAGAATGTAAATTTAGAGGAAACAAAGTAGCCATGAGAGATGGAAGAATAACCTGAGGAAGAGACAAGCGGAAGCCAAGGGGAGGGAGGGGGGAGGGGGGTTGAGCGAATGGAGGGGAGGGAGTGAAATATAAGAGAAAGAGGGGTATTTGAAGATGTAAGATTGAGGAGGTAAGCATGTGGGTAAGCTGTAAATAGATATGATAGTTCTGTTTTTGTATGCTTTTTTCTTTCTTTTTGATTGATATGTGTATGTTGTGTAAGGATGTATGTGAGTGTAATTTTTAAAACCCAATTCAATAAAGAATTTAAAAAAGAAAAAGAGGTCTTCCCAGCAGAGGGAAGGAAAGGGAAGGTAGTGGCGGCAGTCACTGCTGGGGACAAGCCGCTCATTCAAAACGGAAGTGTTCACTCAAATTGGAGCACGTTCGGCTTCCGAAAAAAGTTCCAAAACTGGAACACTCATTTCTGGGTTTGAAGTGTTCAGGTTCCAAGTAGCTTGAGAACTAAGCTGTTTGAAAACTGAGGTACCACTGCATTTTTAAAAATTAATAACTTATTGAAATATATTTCATTCCTAAAGATATAACAGAAAGGAATAAAAAAGGAAAAGAGTGCGGAAGAATGATTTTTAAAAGAGGAAAAAAATTGTGTAACAAATGCAGTGTAATAAAAATAAATTTCACTTTTATATTATATAGATGTTAAGTGGTATTGTTACACTAATATACAGTTGTACATTGGTTCTTGAACGGTTCTGTTCGACTCCCAGAACCGTTCGAAAACCAAGGCGTTGCTTCCAGTTGACTTAGCTTCCTGTACTCAATCGGAAGCTGCGCCAACCGTTCGACTTCCAAAAATCGTTCAAAAACCAGATCACTCATTTCCAATTTTCAATCATTGGGAGCCAAAACATACACGTGCCAAGGTGTTCGCGTTCCAAGGTATGACTGTATATATATAGAGAAACTAATTAGAGCCTCAGGAAGAACCACCGTTCACAATTGTTGATAATTGAACATTGCTAATTAACAATTGTGAAATGGGAAGAAATGAAGGGAATTAGATGGGAATTCTTACTACAGAGTTAACTGCCTTTATTGGCTGATATTAGCTGACATATTTATGGGAACCTGAGATTCAATTAATTTTGTTTGGCCCAATCATGGAATATGCCAGTGATGCCTAACCTTGACACTCCAGATGTTTTGGGACTACAACTCCCATCATCCCTGACCACTGATCCTGTTAGCTAGGGATGATGGGAGTTGTAGTTCCAAAACATCTGGGGTGTCAAGGTTAGCCATCACTGGAATATGCTCTGTCTCCATTGTCTGACGGTCTGACGGATATTCGCAGACAACACCGCCAATCATCCTCCATTCAAAGTAATTTCTGGGGGTGTTAGATTTCCAGGTAGTGTAGGTGGCGCTACTGAGTTTCAAATCAAATATTACGATCCGACAGCCTTACCCAGAGAATCCAGGAGTCCACGATTCTCCTCCATGACCTCCTTATGCAGAGCTCTCTGGTCAGGATCCAGCAATGCCCACTCCTTGTCCGTGAAATGAACAGCAACATCCTCAAAGCACACCAGACCCTAAAAGAAAAAGGGAAATGTCTTCCTCTTAGACAGCATAAAGATGATCTACAACACTGCTCTGTTTTTCCCCCTGACAGTTAATTGTTGTGTTGATTTAATGGGATTGTTTTGCTCCACATGGTATTAATGCTTATTATAACATCTCCCTGGAATTACAATATTATTTTAATGATGGGTCCTAATCTTCTCAAAGCCACCAACTGACCAAACTGTGGGAGGCAGTGGAAGACAGGAGTACCTGGCGTGCTCTGGTCCATGGGGTCACGAAGAGTCGGACACGACTAAATGACTAAACAACAACAAATATTTGTGTAAATGGGTGAAACTCCACATTGTGTGCTGCCCCACCCTTCGGTCTCTCTCCCTACAAGTCTCATGGCCCCTACCTGATCTGCTTCTATAGCTGCTGCTTCCCCTTCTCCACCATGAAAAGACGCATGAGGTATTGCTGGCAGCATCCGGTCACCTGACAGAGACAAAGGGAAGTGGGGAGACATTAATGCCTGTTTCTCTCCGAGGTTCAGGAGTGCATCTCTAATTATAGATGGACTTTTTAAGAAGTATACCCTTCTGAGTGCCTTTTGACATTCGTACACCTTTCAAATTTAATTGTGTAAAAATACATCTCCCCTCCTGTGGGCTCTTGGGCCCAACTATGTCCCCATAAAAGAGGAAAAGAACCCACAGATTAGTTTCCGAATCCCCAGGATGTGACCAAGGAGAAAAATAACTCCCTCCTTACCCAGTGGTCTCTTTCTTGTTTCCTTCGGAGTCCTCTCTGCCTCAGAGGAATCAGGACCCATTTCTGCCATCAGATCCTTTCCCTGAAAGAGCAACAAAGATTCAAGAGAGATAATTGGGAGGAGGATTAGAAAAGGAATGGCAGAGACAAACAGTCTAGAGCAAGGATGTCCAACAGGTCAATCATGATCTACTGGTAGATCCCCATTAGGTTTTGGCCGATCGCAGCTGATCTCTGGCTTCCTTTCCGTAGCGTCGGTAAAACTGCTTCCTGCCCCCCTCGCCCCCCCCTTGTTGTTTGAGCTCTGGAAGAGTAGACGGAGCTTTCTCAGTGCTGCTGTTCTCCTCCTTTACTCCTAAAAACGGTGAATTTATCCCTAAAATCAGGTCTTTCCTCCTCCCTAAAAAAAGGTCAACATCTTTGAGTTGAACCCCCCAAAAAACGGGAGATCACTGCCAATTTTAATTCTTAAAATAGATCACAGTCAGTCACCCCCCTCTAATTCCTTGGATCCTATCCATAAAGGGATGGGACATTAGTACTGCCATTTTGGAGTACTCTCCCTCAGGTTTGGAGCCCCTTGGGAGTTTCCAGAGGAAAGTCTCTCTCACCTGCTGCTCTGCCTCCTTTCTCTCAACTGCCTGACTCAGGAGGAAACCTTCGGCCAGGGCCACTGCCTGGGAACTGGTCTCCGCTCCAGATTCCCTCACCCAGCTCTCCACCTCCGGTTGAAGGACAGCCAGAAACTGCTCCAAGATCACCAGGTCCAGCATCTCAGCTTTCGTGAGCCTTTCTGGCTTCAGCCACTGACAGACAAGGTGGTAGAGTCGGCTGCAAACCTCTCGGGGTCCTTCAGCTTCCAGGCAGCAGAACTGCCTGAGCTGCTGGCTCTGGACATCTGAGCAGAGGGTGTCCTCACCCAGGATCAATTGCATGGAGTTTTCCCAGAATACCCCACTGTTCCCATCTTCAGTGGCATGGCCTCCTCCTGCTTTAGGTCCAGCCCAGTCTTGCTTATCCATCTTTGTTCTCAGGAAGCTTCCAAGAGATCAGAAGGTGTCCCTTTTTTCCCTGCAAAGTTCTTCCTGTCTGAATTAGAGGTGCTGGCAAAACCTACAAAGCAAACACATTGTTCTGTTATAAAATTGGCACTCTGTCAGGATCAGAAAAACATCCCCAGACAAACGTGGATGACTTTTGCTAGCAATCAAGGCTGGACTCCACTAAAGCCCAGACTCTGAACATATTGTGGTTGTAAGTTGTTTTAAGCTGTTTTTAAACTCCACGAGAGAAAAATAAATATCCCGGGGGGGAAACACCATCAGAATTTGTCTCAATCTGGCTAGTCTAAATTTAAATATAAACAGTTATAATCTCCAGGGGGGAAATCCACACACCATCAGAATTTGGCTCAGTCTGGCTGTTCTAAATTTAAATTTAAGCATAATACAGTGGAACCTTAACTTACAAACACCTCAGTTTGCAAATGCTTCAGGTTACAAACTCCGCTAACCTGGAAGAATTACCTTGAGTTGAGAAGTTTGCCCCAGGATGAGAACGGAAATTGTATGCCGGCGGAGCAGCGGCAGCAAGAGGCCACATTAGCGAAAGCACACCTCTAGTTAAGAACAGTTTCAGGTTAAGAACGGACCTCCAGAACGTATTCAGTTCATAACTAGAGGTACCACTGTAATAGTAATACATAATTATTACCATTACTATCATTATGATTATTATGATTATTACTACTACTACTATTATTACTACTACTACTTCTATTACGCCGCCCATCTGACTAGGTTGCCCCAGCTACTCTGAGCAGCTTCCAATAAGATGAACATCAAACACAGTAAGGCATCAAAGATTAAAAACGTTTCTTCATCAATATAGCAATTATTCTCCTCGCTTTGAATCCCCCCCCCCCAATTCATCAATAGACCAATACTTTATGCTGTTTCATTGGCAGCAGAAGAGGAAAAATGACTCTTACTTACACTTAATCTAAGCACAACCACAAGGCCTTTTGACTAGGCGTTTGGCTATAGGATGTGAACTGCTAACCTGTTAATTGTTCTCTATCCCATTTCCCCTTATGTTTAGGCCAATTCAAGAAACCAAAACTCAATACAGTGACTACTAATAATGAAACCTATGTCGCAGATATCCCTGCACATTTACAGTGGACCCTCTGGATACAAATGTAATTACGTAAAAACGTACCCCAAAAAATCTGCAAGTAGAGGTACCGCTTCTGCGCATGGCGCGATAAAGCGCTTCTGCACATGCCCGAGGGTCCACTGTATTATGATATTTTGTGATATTCAAATGAGAGGATTTACAAGGGACCCCGAGGACCATCTAGTCCAGCCACCTGCGATGCAGGAATCTTCACCCAACTTGGGCACAAACCAGTGACTAAGGAACCCCCTCCCCTTTCATGGCTTTTGCTCTGGGGGACCTCCCTCCCCACGTCTTTCTTTCCTCTCCTCTCTAGGAATCCAACTTAGTTCCTTTAAACCAGTGGTGACCAACTTCCAAGAGACTGCGATCTACTCACAGTTAAAGACTGGCAGTGATCTACCCCCTTTTTGGGGGTTCAGATCAAAGTTGTTGAGCGTTTTTGAGGAAGGAGAAAGGCCCGTTTCTTTGGGGTTCAGGTCAAAGTTGCTGAGCTTTTTTGGGGGAGGAGAAAATCCCTGTTTTGGGGGGGGGTGCAGGGCAAAAGTTCTGAGCTTTTTTTAGGGGAGCCAAACTTGTTAGGCTTCTTTGGGGGGAAGCCAGTGGTCTACTAGTGATCTACCACAGACATCCAGTGATCTACCGGTAGATCACGATCTACTTGTTGGACGTGGCTGCTTTAAACCATGGGTAGGCAACTTAAGGCCCATGGGCCGGATGTGGCCCAATCGTCTTCTAAATCTGGCCCACGGACGGTCCAGGAATCAGCGTGTTTTTACATGAGTAGAATGTGTGCTTTTATTTAAAAGGCATCTCTGGGTTATTTGTGGGGCATAGGAATTCATTCATTTCCCCCCCAAAATATAGTTCAGCCTACCACATGGTCTGAGGGATGGTAGACCGGCCCACGGCTGGAAAAGGTTGCTGACCCCTGCTTAAACCCTTAGGCAGCCAAACGCACCCAGTTCCCCCCGCTCTATAGAGAGCAGGAGCCCACAGACAGAGGCTTTCTTCTGGGGAGGGTGGGACCCCCTTGGCAGGCAGAGAGGAGCAGCAGCTTGTAGGGGGAAAGGCTGTGCGAGAAGCAAAGGACGGCCTGGTGGGGGATCCTCCCTCGGGGAGGGGGTTCAATGGCATGCCACTTTTTCCCTCCCCAAAGGGGCAAAGGAAGAACAGAGAGGAAGGGGGAGGATGCTCCCTGCCTTGGGGGTCACCCCCCCCCCCCGTGCAGAAGCTGACCCCTTGGGCATCCTCCCCTTGCAGCCCTGGGACCCCCCTTCTCCCCCAGGTGCCCCAAGGGGAGAGAGAGAGGAGACTCACTGGATCCCAGGAGGGGCCACCGAGGCAGCCTTGGCAGAGGACAAAGGGGGAGGGGCTTTCGCTCTGGAGGACCTGGGACCCCCGCCCCCACTTCCTGGCCTCGCTAGGATTCCACCTCGGCTCCTGTTAACCCTTGGCGAGCCGAGCGCACAGAGGGCGGAGGAAGCTCTGAGGAGCTGCGCATGCTCCCTGCGGACGCCTCAGAGCGCGAAGCGGGAAAAGGGGAGGGAAGGACCAGTGACGAAACAGCCCTGGCCCCGCCCCTCCGCCGGGAAGCCTGCTGCGGCTGCTCTGAGGGAAACGGCTTTTCCCGCCTTTCCCCAACTTCCCGCCTTTCGGAACCTGAGCCTCGCCTCAGTTTTAGGCGCCAAGGAGGCCGATTCCTGGCAGACGAGGCTGCAGTATCCCTGGGCTCCCTCGTTTAAAGGGGGATTTCTTTCCATTCGCCCCCCTGATTTCTGTTCATATCTCTCGCTTTTGGAGCTTCTCTCAGCTTCTTTAGAAAGGCATTTGGTTTAAAGACCCTTTCACCACGCTTTGCCTGCATCCCATCCAGCATTTAAATCCATTTATTCAAATTGATTTTGAAATAGTCCTTTATAGTCCTACCCTCTTTCCTCTCTCTCTCCTCCTCCTCCGCCACTGAGGAGAAATGAAGAGGCTCCTCCGCCTCAGGCGTTGCACGTGTGTCTCTCGGTGTGTGAGAGAGAAAACGGGTGGAAGAAGGACCCAAGGATCCTGTAGCGGACCCAGCAGAAGCCATTCACCATGGACATGAAGCCCTGCAGGTTGTCCTTGTCCCACTTTTGGACGTGGGCTCCTCTTCTGGGAACATGGCCACAAATTTCCCTCAGTCCACATCGAAATGGAAGAGCTCCTGCTAGTCAAAGAAGTACCTGTACAGGTAGTGGACCTGCTGCATCCCGTTGGAGAAGTGGCACTCCTGCTTCATCTGATACAGGACATGTTCTGCAAGGGGCATGGGGGGGTGCATCTTCTGAAAACTTCACACAATGTTGTTTTTAGTCTGACCTCTAGATGTAAAGAGAGGGTCTGGCAGCTTTTAGGGTTAGCATTATGTGAATATTTGGAAAGAAATTTTAAAAGATTTAGAAATATTGAAAAGAATGAAACTATAATTGATGGGGAGAATTTCGGCGATAAAAATGAATATAATGATAATAAATGGTAATTTTTTAATTTACATCCCTCCCATCTGACTGGGTTTCCGCAGCCACTCTGTTTTGCTTACAACATATATAAAAACACAGCACAACATCAAACATTTAAAAAAAATCCTATACAAGCAAAAAACAGTAACAACAACAAACAGTTTACCGGTACATTTATACCCTAATAGAAGTAACCACCAACCCCAAGTAAAAACATTTAACCAACCTTACAAAATCAAAAGAGAGGAACCAAAATCAGAACCGTTTAAAACAGGTCAGCAACCTTTTTCAGCCGTGGGCCAGTTCACCATCCCTAAGACCATGTGGCGGGCCGGACTATATTTTGGGGGGGAAATTGAACGAATTCCTACGCCCCACAAATAACCCGGAGATGCATTTTAAATAAAAACACACATTCTACTCATGTAAAACCACCAGGTGGGCCCCACAAATAACCCAGAGATGCATTTTAAATAAAACACAGCATGTGTTACCCATGTAAAAACACGCTGATTCTCAGACTGTCTGCGGGCCGGATTGAGAAGGCGATTGGGCTGCATCTGGCCCACGGGCCTTAGGTTGCCTACCCCTTGTTTAAAACATTTTAGCAAGTTGCCCCAATAAAATAGTTGTTTCAGCAATGTCCCCTTGGCCGCCTGGGAGCCTTTTAGCTGTTCAGGGTCAGTGTGGGCTCCGCACTTCCAGATTTAGAATAGTCTTCTGAAGCGTCCTATCTGTGTTGGATAAAAGACTAGATACTGCTGGAAAACACATACCAGTAGTTGTTAGAGCTAGAGGGACATGGCTGGCACTCATGTATCCGGTATGGTAAAGCTGGATTACATAAAAGCTTCTCTAATCAGCCCTGAGTGCTCACTGGAAGGACAGATCCTGAAGCTGGGGCTCCAATACTTTGGCCACCTCATGAGAAGAGAAGACTCCCTGGAAAAGACCCTGATGTTGGGAAAAATGGAGGGCACAAGGAGAAGGGGACGGCAGAAGATGAGATGGTTGGACAGTGTTCTCAAAGCTACTAACATGAGTTTACCAAATTGCGGGAGGCAGGGGAAGACAGGAGTGCCTGGCATGCTCTGGTCTATCGGGTCACAAAGAGTCAGACACCACTAAACGACTAAACAACAACAAAATCATGTTACCAGGAAAAAATAATTATAGTTTGTGGAAAACAGAAACTTGTTGGAAAAGAAAACACCAAGGTGGGTATCCTCAATAGAAGCAAAGAATGAAAAAATCAATATGGGTTACAAATGGGGTACCTACAATTATCTGTTAGACTTTTGAGGGAGAAACAAAAATGAAAGATTAGGAAAAATTGTGTCGGACTGGCTAAACTATAATCAAATAAACTCCAAATTTGAGGCAGACAAAAACCAGATTTACAGAACAATAGTCACAATTCGAAAAAGATATTAAGATGTACGGTTAAAAAGCTCTGTAAAATGTATAAAATATTGTTTGAGTGGGAAACAAAAGAAGAACTAGTGAAACCATCTATGATAAGTTGGCCAAGGGATGTGGGTCACAGTGATTTAAATTTATGGGTGCAATTGTAGAGAACAAATCAAATTCATTGCCAGCAATGTTCTATAGAAGTATCTAGAAATGATCCACAGGTGGTATTTGACACCAAACAGACTAGCCAAAATGTTTAGATCTAAAAGTGTAATTGGAAATGTAAGGAAACATTTGGTACATTTGATCACTTATGGTGTTCATGTTGTAGGGTAACAAAAAATTCTGGGAGATGGTGTACAATGAGTTTAAGAAAATGTTTTTAGAAACGTTTCCCAATAATCCAGAAGCTTTTCTTCTGGGAATAATGACAGAAATCTAAAAAGTACAATAAAAAATAACTTATGGATATACGTAACAACATTCACTCAAATTCTAATTACACCAAAATGTCCCATCAAAATAAAAATGGCATCTCAAAGTACTAGATATATATCAAAGCAGCCAATATGACAAACAGGTTAGGAAATAAAGATGATAAAAGACTAAAATATGACAGGATATAATATACAGATTACGGTATAGAAACATATTACACCAAGAATCAGAACAGATAGTATAGGAAACAATGGAAAGAGTGGAAGGGAAGTAAAAGTAAATATATACTGTATAGGATTTAAATAATCTGGAATAATATAGATATGCCATTATTATTATTATTATTATTATTATTAATAATAATTTATATTATTTTTCTTATGATTTTGTCCATAATGGTAACATAGTATGTTTTGTTGGTGAGATATAAAAGTAAATTAAAAAATGGAAGAAAACAGTAAAAACATTAATATTAAAAGTATAATATTAAAACAAATTAATATCTCTACTTCTGGAAAGGTTTGCCTAAACAACATATTTTAAGCAAGGATAAAAAGAGTACAGTCAAGGTTGCTGCCTGACCTCAACAGGCAAAGAGGAATTTCAATGAAGAAGTAACCCTAAAAATACCTCATCTGTTATGACGGACTGGCGCTCCATTAACACTAAGGAGGAAGGGAAACAGGGTCGCCAGCTCAATGAATATATGCCACACAATGACAAAAATGTCCCCGGTCAAGAGCTGGTGCTCACTCAACAGGAATGGAAAAAGGTCTCAGACATTGCCACAGGGCTGAGTCGCACTGCTCTGAATATCTGATCAATATAACTCTCCTCCATGTATCATATGTGTGCAGATGAGAACTGGATTTGGGTGAAGGAAACAACCTCTGTTTACTGCTGTTCACAACAGCCTTTGAGGCTGTATAATACACAGAGAACACTTTCCCCTCATGGATGCAATTCTTTGCTCCTGGCATGCGCTACGTACTTTGAAGGATCAAAGGAGAAGAGTAGCAAGAGATTTGTAGACCTAACTTTCCAACAAATAAAAGCCTGAATTCAACACCTTGGCCAATGACTTACACCTTGCAGATCTGGATACGTATTTGAGGAATATTGGGCACCGGGTTTGCACTTGATGGCTTTGAGAGGCAATGCTGACTTCTCTGCTGAGTTGAAGAAACACAATAAAACTGTGGGGATAGAAATTAAAGTCTCCTAAAATAAAATTACTACACAGCAATTGCTATGGTTTCTCCCCAATGTGAGTTCTTTGATGAGAAGAGAGAGTGGAGTTGTGACGGAAGCTCTTTCCACATTCCAAGCACTGATAGGGTTTCTCCCCTGTATGAATTCTTTGATGGGAAATGAGACTATCCTTCCGACTGAACGACTTTCTACATTCCAAGCAATGATATGGTTTCTTCACCATATGAATCTTTTGATGGGATGTGAGACCTGTGCTTTGTGTGAATCTCTTTCCACACTCTTGACATTTAAATGGTTTCTCCCCTGTATGAATTATTTGATGGGAAGTGAGTTTGTAGCTGTGGCTGAAGGATTTTCCACATTCAAAGCACTGAAAGGGTTTCTCTCCAGTATGAATTCTCTGATGGGAAGTGAGAGAGGAATTGTGACTGAAGCTCCTTCCACATTCCTGGCACTGATAGGGTTTCTCCCCTGTATGAATTCTTTGATGGGAAGTCAGATTGCTGTTACTACTGAAGTTATATCCACATTCCAAGCACTGATATGGTTTCTCACCTTTATGTATTCTTTGATGAGAAGTGAGACTACTCTTCTGAGTGAAGCTCTTTCCACATTCCAAACATTGATATGGTTTCTCCCCTGTGTGAATTCTTTGATGAGAAGTGACATTGTAGCTGTGACGGAAGCTCTTTCCACATTCTAAGCACTGATAGGGTTTCTCCCCTGTATGAAATCTTTGGTGGGAAGTCAGATGGCTACTCTGGCTGAAGCTCTTTCCACATTCCAAGCACTGATAGGGTTTCTCCCCTGTATGAATTCTTTGATGGGACGTGAGAGAGCCGTTGTGACTGAAGCTCTTTCCACATTCCAAGCACTGATAGCGGGTCTCCCCAGTATGAATTCTTTGATGAAAAATGAGACCACACTTCTGACTGAAGCTCTTTCCACATTCCAAGCACTGATAGGGTTTCTCCCCAGTATGAATTTTGTGATGGGAAGAGAGATCTGAGCTCTTTCTGAAAGTTTTGCCACATTCAAAGCACTTATAGGGTTTTTCCCCTGTATGACTTCTTCGATGGGATGTCAGACTGTTTTTGTGACTAAAGCTCTTTCCACATTCAAAGCACTGATAAGGTTTCTCCCCTGTATGACTTCTTTGATGGGAAGTGAGATGGGCATTCTTATTGAAACTCTTTCCACATTCCAAGCACTGATAGGGTTTTTCTCCTGTATGAATTCTTTGATGGGAAGTGAGACTGTGGCTGTGACTGAAGCTCTTTCCACATTCGAAGCACTGATAGGGTTTCTCCCCTGTATGAATTCTTTGGTGGGAAGTGAGACTGTTCTTCCAGGTGAAGCTCTTTCCACATTCCAAGCACTGAAAGGGTTTCTCCCCAGTATGAATTCTATGATGGGAAGTGAGAGAGGCGCTCTGACTGAACCTCTTTCCACATTCCTGGCACTGATAGGGTTTCTCCCCAGTATGAATTCTTTGATGGGAAGTGAGATGTGTGCTCTGACTGAAGCTTTTCCCACATTCCTTGCACTGATATGGGTTCTCCCCTGTATGAGTTCTCTGGTGAGAAGTGAAACTGACCTTCCATCTGAAGCTCTTTCCACATTCCTTGCACTGATAGGGTTTCTCCCCGGTATGAATTCTTTGATGGGAAGTGAGATGTGTGCTCTGAGTGAAGCTCTTTCCACATTCCAAGCACTGATATGGATTCTCCCCTGTATGAGTTCTCTGGTGAGAAGTGAAACTGACCTTCCATCTGAAGCTCTTTCCACATTCCAAGCACTGATAGGGTTTCTCCCCGGTATGAATTCTTTGATGAGAAGTGAAATGGGACCTCTGACAGAAGCTCTTTCCACATTCCAAGCACTTATATGGATTCTCCCTTGTATGAATTCTTTGATGGGAAGTGAAACTCACCTTCCATCTGAAGCTCTTTCCACATTCCAAGCACTGATAGGGTTTATTCCCAATGGGATTTATTTGATGAGAAGTGGACTGGGAACTCTGACTAAAGTTCTCTTTACACTCCAAGTATTTATATGACTTCTCCACTGTGTTTATTCTGTCTTGGTCCCTCTTGATACTAATTTCCAATTCATCACCCCCTGGAATGAGAAAAAAACAATTATTTTTAAACATTAATATTTTATTGAAATGTTTTACATTCCTAAAAATATAAGAGAAATGAATAAAAAGAGAAAAGTGTGGAAGAATAATTTTTGAAATAGGAAAATAATTGTGGGGGAAATACAGTGTAACAGATCAAATAAAATCAATTTCACTTCTATACATTATTATATAGATATTAAGTGGTATTGTTACACTTATATATATATATTTAGAGAGAGGAACTAATTAGATTTCCAGGTGGTGTAGTTAGCGCTATTGAGTTCCATCCAAACCTTGCAGATTCATCGCAAGGAAGGATATATGGAATTTTAAAACAGGTATGATGATTCTCAGAGAGCCTTACTCAGAGAATCCAGAAGTATACGATTCTCCTCCATGACCTCCTTATACAGAGCTCTCTGGTCAGGATCCAGCAGCGCCCACTCCTTGTCCGTGAAATGAACAGTGATGTTTTCCAAGTGCACCGGACCCTAAAAGAGAAAGAAAAATGTCCTCCTCTTAGACAGCATAAAGATGATCTACCACACATTGTTCTGTTGTTTTCTGACTGTTAATTGTTGTGTTGTTTTAATGGAATTGTTTTGCTGTACATGGTATGAATTAACATCTCGCTGCAATTACTTTATTATATTAATGATGGGTCCTAATCTTTGCGTAAATGGGTGGAACTCCACATGGTGTTATTCAAAGCATTCTGTCTGCGCAAACATTCCCACATGCTAAATGGAAAGATCCCCTCTCATCTCCCTGTGCAAATTCTTGGGGTATGGAGACCCACCTGATGCCCTAAAGCAGGCATGTCCAAAGTCCGTTTCAGGGGCCTAATCAGTTTAATCCGGCCCCTGTGGCAGTTAATTTCCTGGGGTTAAATCCTAAAAAAAGGTCAACAACTTCGGTCGGCCCCTTATTTCATCAAATTTGGTCCTCTTTGAGAAAAGTTTGGACACCCCAAAGATTACTTCAAGGGGTACAAGGTGGGAAAGGGGGGTAAGGAGAGATGGCATGACTGTTGTCCAACAGATGGGGTTGGTTAGATAAACCCTGGCCCATTTTTATGGTTTGTCAACTGCTTAGAAACCTATTTTAGCCTTAAATGATAAATACCGGTAAACAAAATTGCAACTGCTGATAATTAATACTAGCGACATTGAGAAGGTGATAAGGGTGAGGTGGATGTTCCATATTTTCAGCACATAAACCATCTCGAATGGTTATTTCCTCCTTTTCTTCAGGGCACCTTTGACAGGAGCCAGGAGGTGGAGGGAGTCACCCTGCCAGCCCCACCCCTCAGCCTCTCCCCATACAAGTCTCCTGCCCCCTACCTGATCTGCTTCCCCTTCTCCACCATGAAAAGATCTATGAGGAGGTCTTGTGGGCGTCATCCTGTTACCTGCCAGAGACAAAGGGAAGTGGGAAGCCATGAATGCCTGCTTTTCTCCAAGTGCATCTCTAATTACAGATGTACCTTTGAAGATGTCTACCCTACTGAGTGCCTTTTGACATCCGTTCACCTTTCACCTTTTAGTTGTGTAAAACTACATCTCCCCTGCTGTGGGCTCTTGGGCCCAAGTTGTTGTTGTTCAGTCGTTCAGTCGTGTCCGACTCTTCGTGACCCCATGGACCAGAGCACGCCAGGCACGCCTATCCTTCATTGCCTCTCGCAGTTTGGCCAAACTCATGTTAGTAGCTTCGAGAACACTGTCCAACCATCTCATCCTCTGTCGTCCCCTTCTCCTTGTGCCCTCAATCTTTCCCAACATCAGGGTCTTTTCTAGGGAGTCTTCTCTTCTCATGAGGTGGCCAAAGTACTGGAGCCTTAACCTCAGGATCTGTCCTTCTAGTGAGCACTCAGGGCTGATTTCTTTAAGAATGGATAGGTTTGATCTTCTTGCAGTCCATGGGACTCTCAAGAGTCTCCTCCAGCACCATAATTCAAAAGCATCAATTCTTTGGCGATCAGCCTTCTTTTTTGGTCCAGCTCTCACTTCCGTACATTACTACTGGGAAAACCATAGCTTTAACTATACGGACCTTTGTCGGCAAGGTGATGTCTTTGCTTTTTAAGATGCTGTCTAGGTTTGTCATTGCTTTTCTCCCAAGAAGCAGGCGTCTTCTAATTTCGTGACTGCTGTCACCGTCTGCAGTGATCATGGAACCCAAGAAAGTGAAATCTCTCACTGCCTCCATTTCTTCCCCTTCTATTTGCCAGGAGGTGATGGGACCAGTGGCCATGATCTTAGTTTTTTTGATGTTGAGCTTCAGACCATATTTTGCGCTCTCCTCTTTCACCCTCATTAAAAGGTTCTTTAATTCCTCCTCACTTTCTGCCATCAAGGTTGTGTCATCAGCATATCTGAGGTTGTTGATATTTCTTCCGGCAATCTTAATTCCGGTTTGGGAGTCATCCAGTCCAGCCTTTCGCATGATGAATTATGCATATAACTTCTTGTCCCACATAAGAGATTTATCAGGGTTTTATCAGATTTATAAGTTAAATAAGCAGGGAGACAATATACAGCCTTGTCGTACTCCTTTCCCAATTTTGAACCAATCAGTTATTCCATATCCAGTTCTAACTGTAGCTTCTTGTCCCACATAAAGATTTCTCAGGAGACGGATGAGGTGATCAGGCACTCCCATTTCTTTAAGAACTTGCCATAGTTTGCTGTGGTCGACACAGTCAAAAGCTTTTGCGTAGTCAATGAAGCAGAAGTAAATGTTTTTCTGGAACTCTCTAGCTTTCTCCATAATCCACCGCATGTTTGCAATTTGGTCTCTGGTTCCTCTGCCCCTTCGAAATCCAGCTTGCACTTCTGGGAGTTCTCGGTCCACATACTGCTTAAGCCTGCCTTGTAGAATTTTTAGCAAAACCTTGCTAGCGTGTGAAATGAGCGCTATTGTTTGGTAGTTGGAGCATTCTTTGGCACTGCCCTTCTTTGGGATTGGGATGTAGACTGATCTTCTCCAATCCTCTGGCCACTGCTGAGTTTTCCAAACTTGCTGGCATATTGAGTGTAGCACCTTAACAGCATCATCTTTTAGAATTTTAAATAGTTCAGCTGGAATATCATCACTTCCACTGGCCTTGTTGTTAGCAAGGCTTTCTAAGGCCCATTTGACTTCACTCTCCAGGATGTCTGGCTCAAGGTCAGCAACCACACTACCTGAGGTGTATGAGACCTCCATATCTTTCTGGTATAATTCCTCTGTGTATTCTTGCCACCTCTTCTTGATGTCTTCTGCTTCTGTTAGGTCCTTTCCACTTTTGTCCTTAATTGTGGTAATCTTTGTACGAAATGTTCCTTTCATATCTCCAATTTTCTTGAACAGATCTCTGGTTTTTCCCATTCTGTTGTTTTCCTCTATTTCTTTGCATTGCTCATTTAAAAAGGCCCTCTTGTCTCTCCTTGCTATTTTTTGGAAATCTGCATTCAATTTCCTGTATCTTTCACTATCTCCCTCGCATTTTGCTTGCCTTCTCTCCCCGGCTATTTGTAAGGCCTCATTTGACAGCCACTTTGCTTTCTTGCATTTCTTTTTCATTGGGATGGTTTTCGTTGCTGCCTCCTGTATAATGTTACGAGCCTCCATCCACAGTTCTTCAGGCACTCTATCCACCAAATCTAAATCCTTAAACCTGTTCTTCACTTCAACTGTGTATTCATAAGGAATTTGATTTAGATTGTATCTCACTGGCCCAGTGGTTTTTCCTACTTTCTTCAGTTTAAGCTGGAATTTTGCTATAAGAAGCTGATGATCTGAGCCACAGTCAGCTCCAGGTCTTGTTTTTGCTGAGTGTATAGAGCTTCTCCATCTTATGGGCCCAACTACGTCCCCATAAAAGAGGAAAAGAACCCACAGATTAGTTTCCGAATCCCCAGGATGTGACCAAGGAGAAAAATAACTCCCTCCTTACCCAGTCGTCTCTCTCTGGTTTCCATCAGAGTCCTCTCTGCCTCAGAGGAAACAGGACCCATTTCTGCCATCAGATCCTTTCCCTGAAAGAGCAACAAAGATTCAAGAGAGATAATTGGGAGGAGGATTAGAAAAGGAATGGCAGAGACAAACACTCTAGAGCAAGGATGTCCAACAGGTCAATCATGATCTACTAGTAGATCCCCATTAGGTTTTGGTAGATTGCAGCTATCTCTGGCTTCCTTTCCGTAGCATCGGTAAAACTGCTTCCTGCCCCCCTCGCCTCCCTTGTTGTTCGATCTCTGGAAGAGTAGACGGAGCTTTCTCAGTGCTGCTGTTCTCCTCCTTTATTCCTAAAAACGGTGACTTTACCCCTAAAATTGGGCCTTTCCTCCTCCCTAAAAAAAGGTCAACATCTTTGAGCTTAACCCCCCCAAAAAACGGGAGTAGATCACTGCCAGTTTTAATTCTTAAAGTAGATCGCAGTCACACACCCCTCTAGGGGTATCACATCTAAATTCTTGGATCCTATCCATAAAGGGACGGGACATTAGTACTGCTATTTTGGAGTACTCTCCCTCTGGTTTGGAGCCCCTTGGGAG
The DNA here is from genome assembly GCA_034642065.1 of Darevskia nairensis. Lineage (NCBI taxonomy): Eukaryota > Metazoa > Chordata > Lepidosauria > Squamata > Lacertidae > Darevskia > Darevskia nairensis. The sequence continues at coordinate 134,305 of JAWWNI010000516.1, read as the reverse complement.
TATTCAGAGGAAAGTCTCTCTCACCTGCTGCTCTGCCTCCTTTCTCTCCTCTGCCTGACTCAGGAGGAAACCTTCGGCCAGGGCCACTGCCTGGGAACTGGTCTCCGCTCCACATTCCCTCACCCAGCTCTCCACCTCTGGTGGAAGGACAGCCAGAAACTGCTCCAAGATCACCAGGTCCAGCATCTCAGCTTTCGTGTGCCTTTCTGGCTTCAGCCACTGACAGACAAGGTGGTAGAGTCGGCTGCAAACCTCTCGGGGTCCTTCGGCCTCCAGGCAGCAGAATTGCCTGAGCTGCTGGCTCTGGACATCTGAGCAGAGGGTGTCCTCCTCACCCAGGATCTTGCGCACAGAGTTTTCCCAGAATCCCCCACTGCTTCCATCTTCAATGGCCCGGCCACTTCCTGTTTTAGGTCCAGCCGAGTTTTGCTCATCCATCTCGGCTTTCAGGAAGCTTCCAAGAGATCAGAAGGTGTCCTTTTCTTCTTCTGCAAAGTTCTTCCTGTCTGAATTCGAGGTGCTGGCAAACCCTACAAAGCAAATGCATTGTTCTGTTATAAAATTGGCACTCTGTCAGGATCAGAAAAATGTCCCTAGACAAATGTGGGTGACTTTTGGTAGCAATCAAAGCTGCATTGCACTAAAGCCCAGACTCTGAACATATTGTGGTTGTAAGTTGTCTTAAGCTATTTTTAAACTTGATTACAGCTCCTGAGAGAAAAATAAAGTCTGCAGAAAACAACAGCACACCATTGGGATTTGTCTTAATCTGGCTGGTCTAAATTTAAATATAAGCAGAAGTTATTATCTCCAGAAAACACACACACAAATCATCAGAATTTGGCTCAGTCTGGCTGGTCTAAATATAAATTTAAGCATAGTAATAGCAATACATAATTACTACTATTACTACTACTAGAACTACTGCTACTACTATGCCGCCCATCCTACTGGGTTGCCTCAACTACTCTGAGCGGCTTCCAATAAGATGAACATCAAACACAGAAAGGAATCATACATTAAAAACATTTCTGCATCAATATAGCAATTATTCTCCTAGCAGGTTCTCTCAGCGGCTTTTGATACCATCGACCATAACATCCTTCTGGACCGTCTAAAGGGGTTGGGAGCTGGGGGCACTGTTATACAGTGGTTCCGCTCCTTTCTCCTGGGCCGTATCCAGAAAGCGGTGGGGGGGATGAGTATTCAGACCCCTGGGCTCTCACTTGTGGGGTGCCTCAGGGTTCTGTCCTCTCCCCCATGCTTTTTAACATCTACATGCAGCCGCTGGGAGAGATCATCAGGGGGTTTAGGCTGGGTGTTCATCAGTATGTGGATGATACCCAGCTCTACCTCTCTTTTAAATCAGAACCAGTGAAGGTGGTGAAGGTCCTGTGTGAGTGTCTGGAGGCGGTTGGAGGATGGATGGCGGGTAACGCATTGAAGTTGAATCCTGACAAGACAGAAGTACTGTTTTGGGGGGACAAGAGGCAAGTGGGTGTGGGGGAATCCCTTGTCCTGAATGGGGTAACTGTGCCCCTGAAGGACCAGGAGCACAGACTGGGATTAATTTTGGACTCACAGCTGTCCGTGGAGGCACAGGTTAATTCTGTTTTCAGGGCAGCTGTCTACCAGTTCCATCTGGTACGCAGGATGAGACCCTCCCTGCCCGCAGACTGTCTCGCCAGAGTGGTGAATGCTCTAGTTATCTCCCACTTGGACTACTGCAATGCGCTCTACGTGGGGCTACCTTTGAAGGTGACCTGGAAACTAAAACTAATCCAGAATGCAGCAGCTAGACTGGTGACTGGGAGCGGCCACCAAGACCATATAACTTGAAAGACCTACATTGGCTCCCCATACGTTTCCGAGCACAATTCAAAGTGTTGGTGCTGACCTTTAAAGCCCTCAACGGCCTCGGTCCTGTATACCTGAAGGAGCGTCTCCACCCCCACCGTTCAGCCCGGACACTGAGATCCAGCACTGAGGGCCTTCTGGCGGTTCCCTCATTACGAGAAGTGAGGTTACAGGGAACCAGTCAAAGGGCCTTCTTCGTAGTGGCACCTGCCCTGTGGAATGCCCTCCCAGCATATGTCAAGGCAAAAAGCAACTATCTTACTTTTAAAAGACATCTGAAGGGAGCCATGTTTAGGGAAGTTTTAAATGTTTAATGCTGTATTGTGTTTTTAATATTTGGTTGGGAGCTGCCCAGAGTGGCTGGGGAAACCAAGCCAGATAGGTGGGGTATTAATAAATTTATTAATTATTATTATTATTATAATTAATTATTATTATTATTATAGCTTTTAATCTCATCTCCCAAGTTCATCAATAGACCAACAGTATATGTTGTTTCATTGGTAGTAGAAGAGGAAAAATCTAAGCACAAGGGCTCCAGACTAGGTGCTTGACTACGAAGTGAACTGCTAATCTGTTAATTCTTCTATATCCTGTTTCCCCTTCTTCTGTTTAAGACAATTCATGAACCCAGAACTCAATACAGTGACCACTAATAATTAAACATATGTCGCAGATATCCCTGCACGTTTATTACGATATTTTGTGATATACAAATGATGGGAGAGGATTTACAATCGAAGAACCATTGAATGGGAAGGGACCCCGAGGATCATGTAGTCCAGCCCCCTGGAGCACAAACCCATGACTAGGAATTTAAAAGTCTCATGCTTTACTGACCGACTCAGTCTATTCATTTGGATCATTTCCCATTATCCCTGTTTACACAACCCCATTAAGAGTTATTCCAAAAGAAAGGAAAAAGACAAACACAGCCCCCTCCCCCCGCCTGCATCTACAAAGCCAGGATGAGGCCACTTTAAAGAGTCCTGGCTTCCTCCAAATAATGGAGGGTGCAGGGAAAGCTCGCTGATTTGGGGGGGGGGTCTCTGCCCCCCTCATGCACCTTCCTCCTACAGCCAGGGGACCCCCTTCTATTCAAGGCACCTCCCTCGGGGGTGGGGGTTCAATGGCATGCCACCTTTTCCCTCCCCAAAGGGACAAAGGAAGAACAGAGAGGAAGGGGGAAGATGCTCCCTGCCTTGGGGGTCACCCCCCCCCGTGCAGAAGCTGACCCCTTGGGCATCCTCCCCCTGTAGCCCTGGGACCCCCCCTTCTCCCCCAGGAGCCCCAAGGGGAGACAGAGAGAGAGGAGACTCACTGGATCCCAGGAGGGGCCACCGAGGCAGCCTTGGAAGAGGACAGAGGAGGGGCTTCCGTTCTGGAGGACCTGGGACCCCCGCCCCCACTTCCTGGCCTCTCTAGGATTCCAGCTAGCCTCCTTTTCTTGCATGTCTTCTGCGCCTGCGCCCTAAGCCTCTCGGACGAGGGCGGTCTTGCACTCCTGAGGGTCGCCATCTCTGACGCGGGAGGGCAGCAGGAAGCCGCGCCTCCTCCGGGCCCTCAATCTAATGGCTCGTGGGTGACGTCATGCCGGAAGGGGATCTCGGGATTGGCCCCGCCTGTGAGCTGAGGGGAAAGGAAAAGGCGGGAAAGGGGAGAAGGGAAAACTCTTTCTCCCTTATGGACGTCTGAAGAAGTGCGCATGCGCACGAAAGCTCATACCAAGAACGCACTTAGTTGGTCTCTGAGGTGCTACTGGAAGGAATATTTTTATTTTTTATTACCTCATGGATGCTGCTCTTGGCCTTCGCTCCGTGTGTCTTTTGAATGACTGACGGTGAAGAGCAGCCAGAGGAACCTGGACCTCCCCTTCCCACAGAGAAAAGGCGCTTGGCTCTGAAGAGCAGCCTTGGGCCCTGTCCCCTTCACCTGCCCACCAGCAGCTTGAAAGGCCATAGCAATATTGGGAGGGGACTTGAACCCCACCTCGGGCAAAAGATGGCAAGGGACTGGGCTGTATAATAATAATAATAATAATAAATAAATAATAATAATAAATTTATTATTTGTACCCCGCCCATCTGGCTGGGTCTCCCCAGCCACTCGGGGCGGCTTCCAACAAATATAAAAATACATTAAAATGTCACAGACCCTGGTGGTCCCTTCTGACTCTCCAGATGCACAAATATGGGATGGGGGACTCCTGGCTTACTAGCAGTACATACCGGTATGAAAAGGATCTAGGGGTCTGGGTAGATCACAAGCTGAGCATGAGTCAACAGGGTGATGCAGAAGCAAAACATAATGTGGGATTACGAGTTATATTAACACGGAGCGTTGACGCTCTGCCACCAAGCTCAGCGTGTGACCTCGGGCAACACAGGATCAAATTTTATAGACAGTGGTATCTTAAAAGCATGCCAGCTATAAAGCATATAGAACAATAATATCAGAAAAGGTTTAGAACTACAGGGGTACCTCAGGTTAAGAACTTAATAAGTTAACCTGAAACTGTTTTTAACCTGAGGTGTGCTTTTGCTAATGGGGCCTCCCGCTGTGCCACCACCACGCAATTTCTGTTCTCATCCTGAGGTAAAGTTCTCAACCCGAGGTACTACTTCCAGGTTAGCGCCGTTTGTAACCCGAGGTGTTTGTAACCTGAGGTACCACTGTACTTAAAAATAAACACATTAAAGAAGAAGAGGAAAGCATCCATAGACCCTTGTTGGGGAGGCCTTCCTCATGGCCTGCCTATTTGAAGGCACCTGAGTCTGAATCTCTAGTCACTGGGCCCATGACCCTCAAGACTGGAGATCAACAATGGTAAAAAGAAAACCATAACAACTTTCTTGAGCAACTTGCGGGGAAAGTGTCAGACACTAACAAAAATGTCCCCCTGGTCAAGATCTGGTGCTCTTTCCCCATGGCATGGAAAAAGGACTCAGACGCTGCCACTGGGGTGACTCGTGTTGCTCTGAATCTCAGTTCCATCCAAACCTCCTACCTTGTGTTGGATGTGTGCAGATGTGAACTGCATTTGGCTTAAGCAAACAAACTTGCTGGAGAACAGACAGTGAATCCTAGATGTAACCTTCCCACAGAGAAAAGCCTGAATTGGCCAATGACTTCCACCTCACAGATCCTGTGATTCCCTATAGACCTTCCTGGGTGTTCAGGAACGCTCTTGCGTGTTCAGGATGGCAGAGGGGGCCCTCTTGGTTGTTTCCCCAATCTCAGAGTTTGGGGTGAAGGGAGGACATGCTGGTGGTGGATCCTCCGCTGGGGAATCCCCCTTCCCCACAGAGGGGAACCAGGCACTTCACCCTCTTCTCCAAGGCCTTGGACACAGGAACGCACCCACAAGGACTCCTGACTAGCCATTTGGTTATACAATGTGGGCTGCTCTGTTAACTCTGTTCTGTCCAGTCTCCCCTTTTTCTGCTTCTGTTTAATTCACCAATTTACCAACCAAGAATTGAACTAAGTCATAGATACTCCTGCTATTTTTGTGATACAAATGGCAGGGGGAGACTCCTTCTATTTATCTGTATCTTAATTATTCCTACTGTCCTTGTTAACAACCCCCCCCCAAAAGAAATGTTATTTCCAAAAGAAAGGGGGGGAAACAACACATGCAAACAGGATCAGGCCACTTTAAAGAGTCCTGGCTTCCTCCAAAGAATCCTGAGAACCATGGTTTGTTGAGGGTCCTGAGAGTTGCTAGGAGATGTCCCCACCTTGAGTGGTTTAGCAACCCCTCCTTCTTTCCAGGGTGGAGGGGGCTGGTGAGAGAGGGTCTTCCAGGAACTCTAAGCACTTGGAGTGGGGTTGTCCATAATGACCTTCTGAGGGAGAAGGTTCCACTGTCAAACATCCCCAGCTCCTTCAACCACTCCTTCCAGAGCCTTGATCATCTTGGTTGCCCTCCTCTGCACACCTTCCAGCTTGTCAACATCCTTCTTAAATTGTGGTGCCCAGAACTGGACACAGTATTCCAGGTGTGGTCTCACCAAGGAAGAATAGAGCGGGACTATAACTTCCCTTGATCTGGGGAGTATACAGCTTTGTCTGCTGAAGAGCCCCTCTTTTCCCTAGGTCTGTGTGTGGACCGCTTCTGCTTGCGTTTACTCTCATGGTGACAAAGCAAGCTGGTCCGGGTGTAAACCGCCCTCCCTCCTGAGGGAATCATTAAGGAGAGCATGGGCAGAGCCAGGATTTTTGTTATGGGGTGCAGGGAGGGTTTGAACCCTGATCTCCTGGGAGACCACTCTAACCACTAGGCCATCCTAGCCTTTCTGTCCTGTTCACTCTCTGGAGCCAGCGGCCATTCCGAGGCAGCCTCCCTGCTAGGACCTGATCCTGGATGAGATCCCTCTCCTTCTGGAAGGTGTCCGATATCCTGAGGCTGCGAGTTCTGCGGGTCAGCCCCTGCAGCCCCTGGCCTCTCACCAGTTGTAGTAGTGCCGGCCGGTCTGCAGGGGGCGCCCATGAGCAATTAGCTGCCCGTCCAGATAGCGCAGCTGCGGCAAGCGAAGGAGGGGGGAGGGGAGTCCGCAGGTGCAGAAGCAGGAAAACTGCAGGCAGGGAGAGGGAGGGGCGGTCTCGGTGCCCTCGGCTTGCTAGGGAGCACAGGGAGAAGAAAAGCTCTTCTGCATCTGCAGCAGCACAACTGGACCACTTCCTCTGTCCCAGATGCAACAAAACATGTCTCTCCCCTGTCGGTCTCTCTATCCACAGCTGGCGCTGTTACATTCCAACAGCTGGATCTCACTCCCAAAGGCACCCTCTTCCATGGTCTCCCAAGGCAGATGGAGGCCAACCAACCAACCATCCCCCCCCCACAATGCACAATGGGGCTTTCCCTCCCCTCTCCTCCCCCCTCCTGGTGCCCTTGAAGTTGGCTTGAGGACATTGGGGGGGGGGGATGAGAGAGGAGGCTTGCAAAGAATTACTTGAAGATGAGTGCCGTATAATCATAACATTATTATGATGTGGAATTCCCTCATTTACACAAAGATTAAGACCCATCATTAAAATTGTTCCGTTAAGATGTTGAAATAAGCATGCAGGAAAAGAATAGAATTAAAACAGTGCAGCTATTGCAAGGCAGAGTCCTTGGCACAGATGGAGGAGTGGGAGGGGGCAACCCCTTGAGCGCAGGCGCAGAAGCAGGAAAACTGTAGGAAGGGAGAGGGAGGGGGTGCCCTCGGCTTTACATGGGTTAAAAGGAGCAAAGCTGGATTCCTAGAGAGGACAGGAAGTGAAGGGGGAGGGGGCGACGTTCTCCATGGCTAAATTCCCTCCCTCCCACATCCCTTCCTGCCGTCAGATTTCTTCTGTCTCCTTTGCAAAAGCTTCCTCGGTGCCCTTCCTGCAATCCGGTGAGTCTTTTTTCTCCTCCTTCTGAAGGTGCAATGGGGAGAAGGGGGTCCCAGGGGTACGGGGAGGGTGCATGGGGGTCCCTGTTCAGATCATGCATGGTGGGGGGAGACCCCCAAGTCAGGAAGCAGAGGGTCCTCCTTTGTCCTCTCTGCCAAGCCAGGGAGGGGGCGAGTTCGCTGGAGGTCTGCAACTCTGTTCTTCCTTGGGATCCAGATGCTGCCTTCCTTTTTGGGGAGGGGGCTTTGGGTCAAGGAAAACTGAGCATGCAAATAAACCCCCTTCAGATTGAGGGATAAGTCACATTTGTGAACAGAGGCTGCAGCCAGAGAGGAACATTTGCACATGGGAGGAGCACAGGGAGAAGAACAGCCCTTCTGCATCTGCAGCAGCAAAACCCGACCACTTCCTCTGTCCCAGATGCAACAAAACATGTCTCTCCCCTATTCAGTGTTACGGGGAGCTGAGGAGGGGTACCCCCTTCTTGCTGTCTTTCCCCTCCGCTTGCCGCAAGAGACAGCAGCAGCCAGTGCGGGACCTCCCTTCCCACTGATCTGCACCCCTTTACCCACTTTGCTTTCCCCTTCTCTTCCCACACCATGTTGTACAAGCACACACACAAACCCTCGCGAAACTCAGCTTCAAGTGGTTATTAATACTATTTGGATATATTGTATCAAGTTGAACTCTGAACATGTGCAGAGCCTTTAAACCTTTGGAAATTCATTTAAAATCACAGCCTCCACGGATTTTCTCTCTGTTTCTGCCATTCTACTCTGACTGCCCCCCCCCAGGTCAGCCCTTGTCCTCCATCATCCCTAAGCAGGAGACCATGTACACACACCTAGGGCCTCAGGAAATGCCACACCTGGGTAATCCTCTCACAAGCACCCATCCTCAGGTTCCCAAGGCGACAGACAGCCTCCAAGATGTTTTCCATTGTTCCACCCCGGTGGAAGCTCAGGATGTATATTAAGCCCACCCAAAACCCATTTACCTGTTCCTGTAACCTTTCACTCATATGTAGATCTTGTTTACCCATATGTTAATCATGTTGAACCCTCCTACTCTCCACCCCTTCTTGACGTTTTGCTTATGTATTAGTGATGTAGTTGTGATGTATGGTGAACTGTATTCTGGGTTGTAGCGGGAAGTTTTAAAAGTTTCTGTCGCCCTTTTTTCGGGGTCCAGTCTCGTGACTGTAACCTGTTGCGCAATAAACTCCTTTGCCTTTGCTCCAACTTCTGGCTGTTCTCCTTTGATCTCCGCTGCGAACCACGGGCTTCTCTCGTAGGGCTGGGTGCTGAGCAACCTCTAACCCAGGAATTTCCTCTAACATCAGGCTAAAGAAGTAGATGAACTAACGTGAAAGCATATTTCAGAACTATCCACATGAAATGCTAATGCAAGTATAAAAGACTCCTTCTCCCAACATTCTGGGACAAATGAGGAGGGATTATCAGTCACTCGGTAGCTTGTACTACTAAAAGAGGACATGGAACGCATAAAATCTTTTTTTCCCTGACTGTAATAAAATTCTTACTATCCTGATAGGTACTTGTAAAACCTTTTTTTGGGGAAATCTAGCAGAGAGTCTGTGGGTTTTGATAAACAAGAAATGGAAATTGGTGTTATCTCAAAATAAGCTAGTTCTATCAAGCTACCCTTTGGGAATCTTGTCACAAGAGAAGCGTAAAGCTCACCTGGAGTTTTTAAAGAGTATACATGCCTGACATGTGGAAGATCTATACTTTGATGGTTTCCATGCCAGGGTGGGGGCCACATTTCGAAATTGGAGACTTGCGAAGATGGTGTATAAACACACAATATCTAAGGAGGAGGGGTGTATTAGTTTCAAGATATTTCAAAAATGTGTCATCACCAGCTCCTCTGCTTCCACATACAGATTTGGTCCCCATGAAACCCCTGACAGAGGCAAATATGGCCACAACATCTGCCTGGCTTGAAATGAGAGAGCTCAAAGAGCGTCAACTGGGCTCTCCATACAAAGCACCTAGCATGCGGGCACCTACATGTAATAGCTACTCAGCTACTTTCTGCCCATGCTCTGGGGTTGCAGTTTTCAGGGTTGGGAACTGGTTTTGCACCAAGTTCTGTCAATTATCCCCACTGAGTTCAATGGGATCCACTCTCAGGTCACTGCTGTACAGACCATGCCAGGCTTTCGAAGTGGGGTGAGGAGCATACAGAGGAATCACTGGAGATGTTTAGAAGTGGGGCTTCTGTTGGGAATCATAGAATCATAGAGTTGGAAGAGACCCCAAGGGCCATCCAGTCCAACCCCCTGCCAAGCAGGAAACACCATCAAAGCATTCCTGACAGGTGGCTGTCAAGCCTCTGCTTAAAGACCTCCAAAGAAGGAGACTTCACACTCCTTGGCAGCAAATTCCACTGTCGAACAGCTCTTACTGTCAGGAAGTTCTTCCTAATGTTTAGGTGGAATCTTCTTTCTTGTAGTTTGAACCCATTGCTCCGTGTCCTCTTCTCAGGAACAGCAGAAAACAACCTTTCTCCCTCCTCTATATGAAATCCTTTTATATATTTGAACATGGCTATCATATCACCCCTTAACCTTCTCTTCTCCAGGCTAAACATACCCAGCTCCCTAAGCCGTTCCTCATAAGGCATCGTTTCCAGGCCTTTGACCATTTTGGTTTCCCTCCTCTGGGCATGTTCCAGCTTGTCAGTATCCTTCTTGAACTGTGGTGCCCAGAACTGGACACAGTATTCCAGGTGAAGGGGCTGCCCCATTTGTGCTTCTCCAGGGGCAGGAGAATCCCTGCAGGGCCTCTGAGGCTCCCTTTGCTTCTTCCTCTCTCCCAGGACCCTGCAGCTTGTTTTGGCTCCTCGACTCCTCAGGAAGAATGAAAGAGACGGATCCTGCAAACCTAGCGAGGAAGGAAGGGGGAAGATGGACGGTTGACCTGGTCAGGTTGTCTCCTGCATCCCTCCCCACAACCTCTGAGCGTTCCTTCCCAGGGACCTCCGAGAGATCTGGTGAGTTCCAGGGGAGTGGAGATGGGGACCTGGATGGATGGAGCCGGAGAGGTATTGGGGTTTGCTCATCTTTGGGGTGGGGGGAGGAAGGCAGGTGGATGGAGATGGAGAAGGGGGTACAACATCACCTTCTCTCCCTGGAGCTGCTGGGCCAGCCCTCTCCTTCCCTTTCCCTCAGGTGAAATCCCCAATGGAGTCTGAATCACAAACCACAGTGGGTTTTCTTTGGGAACACAGAGTAGGACTGTCAGAAGATTTGTAACATTAAAATATCACTTATTTATGCCGAAGAATGTTATGAGATAGATATTCATGTAACTGAAAAAAGAAACAAAACATAACGTAAATAATTATACGGTATAGATTGGTAAACTATTAGACGTGATGGAAGGAAGTCATAAGGCTCAATCGAGTAAGAGACGTTAAGAAAAAAGATATGATGAGATGTATTGTGTCTATATGTTGAAAAAAATCTTTGAGAAAACAGGTTGCTAACAAACCTTATTATAACAGATGTAAACAAGGAGTTTTGTTTCTTCTTCCACTGAAATGTAACAAATAGTGCTGCTGTTTTTTTCTATTAACATGAATACGGTTTCAAGTTATAGGCTGTATGCTGTTCAGGCTTAAGGCTCCTTCCTTTTACACATCTTCCATAGATCAGACTTCTCCACACACATTTCAGGAACTTGTGTTTTTAATTGGACTTATAGACCTTCAATTCCTCCTTGGCCTCGGAATCACTACTGCCCTTTCCTGTCAGATGATTCCCTCTGAGGACCCTTTGTCCTGCAATCCCTGTGTGGGACTGTGTCTTTTCTATTTTAATAGTTTTCTGTGATTCAGAACCTGAGAGCATATATTGTCAGTTCTCAGCTCTCCTCAGCTCTGCCCCTGATCAGAACAATGTCTACTGTCAGAAAAGAAATCCAGCTGGCTCCCCTGGAAATCTGGCGAATCAGGAGCTGTTGCTAGTTAACTGTTTGCTGGCGGGGGGCGGGGGGGGGCCACTCAGTGACTCAACCTGCTCAGCAAACAAACTTGTATGTCCCACAGATGTTCGGCTTCCAAAAATCGTTCAAAAACGGAACAATCACTTCCGGTTTTCGATCGTTCGGGAGCCGAAACGTTTAAGTCGCAAGGCATTCGGAAGCCGGCATACATCACAGCTCCCCAGCCAACACAATGTGTTTGTGGTTCAAAATGTCTAAAACCAGTAACAATAACTGAATGCCCTACCAGTGTGTCAGGGATCTGCTTCCCCCTTCCAGCCCAGCATTGAGTGTTAATAGAGAGCAGCTGCCGATTTTAACAACGGACTCCTCCTCTGCTTCTGGGAGCAGCAGTGAGCCAGGGGAGGAGGTGTTGCCAGGGCTTGAGTTAAGCAGGGAGAGACCTGGGAGGTTCCAGGGAGGACGTCCGGGGGAAAGACGGAGGCAAAGGAAACGACGCTTTCGCTTTCCCCGATGGGCTTGTTGGCGGGAAAATCGTAGCTCCGCACTTCCGGATTTTGCGAGTGATTGATAAAGACATGTTTATGACTTGCTCTGCATTGTAAAGTAATTAGCTGAGTTAAAAGCTTCAAACCAGATGACTCGGACTCTTTATTGAACGACTGACAAAGGGAGGCACCCCTGACACAGTGTAAGACAACTTACTGATCCATCAGGTAGCACTAGACGCCACGACTCTTGAAAGTTACCTGATCCTGGTATGCAGATCGAACACAGATCTCTGTGTGTTGCCTTTTTCTTTTCTTTTTGGAAGAACTTTTTTTTTGCTTCTAAAATCAAGGATCATAGGACCACTAAATGATACAAATATGTAGACCAAGTCTTCTCATGTCATTTGTATATCTCAAAACTAGTAGAATAAATTTGCAGGAATATCTATAACATGGTTCATCATTAGTTGACAGTGTATGAGTTCTGCGTTCATGAATTGCATTAAACTGGAACAAAAAAAGGGGAAAGAGGAGAGAACAGAGAGCATTCAAATTTTAAATACTTTGAAACACTGTAATCTGATTCACTCTCTCTGTCTCCCCTCTGTCTCTAACTCACTCTGACTCCTATGCCTCCCACCCACAAGAAACCAACCAAACTAACTGTCTCTCAAATTCCAACTGTCTAAACCTCTGGCTAAGCCTTTTAAAAGCAGGTAGGCTCCGCCTCTGGTCTTTGTCTCCTCTGGTCTTCGTGAGAGAGCGTCTGCTACAATGTTTAAGGACCCTTTCATGCTTTTTATAGTGAAATTGAAGTCCTGCAGCTACAGAGCCCAGCTCATCAGTTTGCTATTGGTTCTCATTGCCCTTAACCAAAGCAAGGGTGAATGATCGGTGCACAGTATAAATTTCCGGCCCCACATGTATGGCTTCAACTTCGGTAGGGACCAGACGATAGCAAAACATTCATTTTCTATCGTGGAAAGGTGCTTCTCTCTGGGTAGCAATTTCTTGCTGACATACGTGATCGGATGCAGGTTGTCTTCCTCTCCCGGTTGACACAGCACGGCTCCAATCCCGGCATTTGACGCATCTGTTACTGTCTCAGTTTTGATATTTCTTAATGGGATCGCTTCTGGATATCAGCTTGCAAAATCTATGATGGTCAGGATATATTTATTTCCCTGTTTAGTGGCTCTGGGCAATGGCCCTACTAGGTCAAGCCCCAACCTTTGAAATGGGGTAGAGATCAGAGGTAAAGGACACATTTTGGCCTTGGTTTTGTCCTGCCCTGTACCTCGTCTTTGGCATATATCACATGCCTGACAATATAGCTTGGCTTGCTTCCCCGTGCCTGGCCAGTAAAAGTTCTGCACAACCCTTCATTTAGTGCGCGTTATTCCCATATATTCCCCCAAAACGCTATTAAGGGGGTTGTTGCAAAATCTTTTCCCTATATGTATATTATTATTATTATATTTATTTATTTATTTATTTATTTATACATACCCCACCCATCTGGCTGGGTTTCCCCAGCCACTCTGGGTGGCTTCCAACAGGATATTAAAATACGATAATCTATTAAACATTAAAAGCCTCCCTAAACAGGGCTGCCTTCAGATGTCTCCTAAACGTCTGGTAGTTGTTTTTCTCTTTGACATCTGGTGGGAGTGTGTTCCACGGGGCGGGTGCCACTACCGAGAAGGCCCTCTGCCTGGTTCCCTGTAACTTGGTTTCTTGCAGTAAGGGAACCGCCAGAAGACCCTTGGCACTGGATCTCGGTGTCCGGGCAGAACGATGGGGGTGGAGACGCTCCTTCAGGTATACTGGACCGAAGCCATTTAGGGCTTTAAAGGTCAGCACCAACACTTTGAATTGTGCTCAGAAACGTACTGGGAGCCAATGTAGGTCTTTCAAGACCGGTGTTATGTGGTCTCAGCGGCCGCTCCCAGTCACCAGTATAGCTGCCGCATTCTGGATTAGTTGTAGTTTCCGGGTCACCTTCAAAGGTAGCTCCACATAGAGCGCATTGCAGTAGTCCAAGTGAGAGATTACTAGAGCATGCACCACTCTGGCGAGACAGTCCGCGGGCAGGTAGGGTCTCAGCCTGCATACCAGATGGAGCTGATACACAGCTGCCCTGGACACAGAATTAACATGCACCTCCATGGACAGCTGTGAGTCCAAAATGACTCCCAGGCTGCGCACCTGGTCCTTCAGGGGCACAGTTACCCCATTCAGGACCAGGGAGTCCTCCACACCTGCCCACCTCCTGTCCCCCAAAAACAGTACTTCTGTCTTGTCAGAATTCAACCTCAATCTATTAGCTGATATCCATCCTCCAACCGCCTCCAGACACTCACACAGCACCTTCACCGCCTTCACTGGTTCTGATTTGAAAGAGAGGTAGAGCTGGGTATCATCTGCATACTGATGAACACCCAGCCCAAACCCCCTGATGATCTCTCCCAGTGGCTGCATGTAGATATTGAAAAGCATGGGGAAGAGGATAGAACCCTGAGGCACCCCACAAGTGAGAGCCCAGGGGTCTGAACACTCATCCCCCACCACCACTTTCTGAACACGGCCCAGGAGGAAGGAGCGGAACCACTGTATAACTGTGAGGGATTACCACTTGTTTATGGGTTTTCCCCCATAGGGTGTGGGAAGGTCTTCCCTATACAAAAGCCCGTTGTCAATGCATAATCTTTCTGGACAGTCAGGGGTTAAAGGAACAGCAGATTTTGTTGCCTCAAAACAACTGCTTAACCCAACACCCTCTTTTTGCTCCTGAGTGAAACTAGCCTTATGTGTGTTTTTAAAACAAACTATAATGGCTTCAGTTTCTGCCTCAAACTTTCTGATGGAGGTTCTCTAGCACTGCCTTCACTGGCAACTGTTTCATTTTCCCCAGTATCGGGTGATTGTTGGCCCCCCTTTGATCGAGTAACCACAAAGGTACTCTTGACATGCTCTAGGAGATCCCAGCCGATAAGTACTGTTGTTGGAACTTCCTCAGAAATGACTACTTGCCACTTCCCGGTCCAATCACGAAAATTAATATTAATTTCAGCCATTTTCAGTGTTACCGGTTCCTTGGCAATCCCTTTTAACTTTGTTTTGCCTGGTATTAATCTAGTGGGGGAAATTATCTCCGGGTGAACAATTGTGATTTGTGAGCCGGTGTCTCTTAAACCAAGGTACTTTTTCCCATCAATCCAGATATGTTCCCCAGAGTTTTTCAAGAGGAAATTATCCTGTTTAATCAAGTAGCATTGTACCACACGAGCCTCAGGTATCTCGTCAGGCTTCGGCCTAGCTATGGCTTCTGTTTCCATAGCAGCCTGGCTAGCCTTTCCGTGCTCTACCAAGTGGATACAATAAGTCTGTTTTTGAGGACCAGCGCTCACAGATTTAACCTTTCCATCCCTGCAGTCTAAACTTCGGTGGCCTTATTTACCACACAACCAGCACTTTATCTCCCTGTACCTAGTATAATTAATTCTATTTTCTTTTCCATCAGTGGGACGGGCGTTAGTTGAGCCCTTGTCAGTTGGGCTTCTAGGTTGTGGCATATTTCTTTCAGGTTTGTTGTTTTTGTTTTTTCTTCTGTCGGCATTTTGTTGACCAAAGAGATGACTGACCTTGGAGATTAAGAGAATTCCATGATTGAGCCAAACAAGATCTATCCCAGATAAAAGCCAAGCAATATGTCAATTGATACCAGCCAACAAAGGCACTGAAAATTATAGGAAAGCCTCACAACTAATTATCTTCAGTTCTTCCTCTATCACAAGCATTCATACCAAGAACAAGCTCATACCAAGAACAAACTTAGTTGGTCTCTAAGGTGCTACTGGAAGGATTTTTAAAATTTTGTTTCGACAAGAATTCATTAACATTGTTCAAAAATCTGGCGCTTCATTTGTTCCTGAGGCTCTAATTAGCTCCTCTCTTCATTGCAGATGGTGATGAATTGGAAGGGAAGAACAAGGGGGACCACAACAGAAGCCACTTAGCGGAGAAGTCAAATAAATATTCAGCGTGTGGAGAGAACATCCGTGAGAGCTCCCAGTCCACCTCCCATCAAAGAAAGAGCTTCAGTCGGAGGGATAGGCTCACATCACACGGAAGAGCACAGAGGGAGAAATTGTATCAGTGCAGCGAATGTGGGAAGGGCTTCAGTCGGAAGGACACTCTCACTTCCCATCAAATAACTCATACAGGGGAGAAACCCTATCAGTGTGTGGAATGTGGAAAGAGCTTCATTGATAGGTCCTCTCTCATTTCCCATCAAAGCATTCATACAGGGGAGAAACCCTATCAGTGCCTGGAATGTGGAAAGTGCTTCAGTCACAGCCAAAGTCTCAGTTCCCATCAAAGAATTCATACAGGGGAGAAACCCTATCAGTGCCTGGAATGTGGAAAGTGCTTCAGTCGCAGCCAGTATCTCACTTCCCATAAAACAATTCATACAGGGGAGAAACCGTATCAGTGCTTGGAATGTGGAAACCACTTCAGTCAGAGCACCCATCTCACTTCCCATTATAGAATTCATACAGGGGAGAAACCCTATAAGTGCTTGGAATGTGGAAAGAGCTTTAGTGAGAGTGGAAAACTCACTTTGCATCAAAGAATTCATACAGGGGAGAAACCCTATCAGTGCTTGGAATGTGGAAAGAGCTTCAGATGGAAGGTTAGTTTCACCTCCCATCAAAGAATTCATACAGGGGAGAAACCCTATCAGTGCTTGGAATGTGGAAAGAGCTTTAGTGAGAGAGGAAAACTCACTTCCCATAGAAGAATTCATACAGGGGAGAAACCCTATCAGTGCTTGGAATGTGGAAAGAGCTTTAGTGAGAGTGGAAAACTCACTTCCCATCGAAGAATTCATACAGGGGAGAAACCCTATCAATGCTTGGAATGTGGAAAGAGCTTCACCCAAAGGGCCCATCTCAATACCCATCAAATAGTTCATACTGGGGAGAAACCCTATCAGTGCTAGGAATGTGGAAAGGGATTTCGTGACAGGGGTAAACTCGCATCCCATCAAAGAATTCATACAGGGGAGAAACCCTATCAATGCTTGGCATGTAGAAAGAGTTTCAGTCGGAGGGATAGTCTCACTTCCCATCAAAGAATTCATAAAGGGGAGAAACCATATCAATGCTTGGAATGTGGAAAGAGCTTCAAATGGAAGGTTAGTTTCACCTCCCATCAAAGAGTTCATACAGGGGAGAAACCCTATCAATGCTTGGAATGTAGAAAGAGCTTCAGTCTGAGGGATAGTCTCACTTCGCATCAAAGAATTCATACAGGGGAGAAACCCTATCAGTGCTTGGAATGTGGAAAGAGATTCAGTCAGAGCACCTCTCTCGCTTCCCATCAAAGAATTCATACAGGGGAGAAACCCTATCAGTGCTTCGAATGTGGGAAGAGCTTCCGTCAGAGCAGCAGTCTCACTTCCCATCAGAGAATTCATACAGGGGAGAAACCCTATCAGTGCTTCGAATGTGGGAAGAGCTTCCGTCAGAGCAGCAGTCTCACTTCCCATCAAAGAATTCATACAGGGGAGAAACCCTATCAGTGCTTGGAATGTGGAAAGAGCTTCAGACAGAGCTCAGAGCTCACTTTGCATCAAAGAATTCATACTGGGGAGAAACCCTATCAGTGCTTGGAATGTGGAAAGAGCTTCAGATGGAAAGTTAGTTTCACCTCCCATCAAAGATTTCATACAGCAGAGAAACCCTAACAATGCTTGGAATGTTTAAAGAAATACTAATAATAACACATTATTATGTGTAGGTAGCCTTGTTGGTTTGCCATAATAAATAATTTTCTCCAGTAGCACCTTAAAGACCAACTAAGTTTGTTATTGGTATGAGCTTTCGTGTGCATGTACACTACTTCAGATACCATGCATGGTCTTTAAGGTGCTACTGGAAGATTTATTTATTTTTAAATGTGTGTGTTCCTAACTCTGAGCTCTGGAGAGAGTGTGTCGTTATCTCTGCTAGTGATTAGATGGTGAGTGAGAAGCTCTAACTCACTCAGTCTGTACATGCTGTAAATATATTAGCTTGTAGAAATTAAAGAAGAATTACTTCTAAAACCTCTGAAGCTGAACTGCATCTGTTTATTGGTTGCTGAAGTTGGTGCTCATAGCTAACAGTTACTGCTGGTACCACCCCTTATTCAGAGCCATTCATACCCTGGCCCACCCAGGCTGGTCTCATAATTCCAGATAAGCCAGCATGGGCCAATCCTTGCATTGCCCCTGATCTGCGGCTACCAGCCCCCCCCCCCGATTCCTTTACTCAGAGAGGGGTATCATAATAATAATAATAATAATAGTTCTTTTATTTGTACCCCTCCCATCTGGCCGGGTCTCCCCAGCCACTCTGGGCGGCCTCCAACAGATATAAAAATACATTAAAATATCACAGGTTAAAAACTTCCCTAAATAGGGCTGCCTTGAGGTATCTTCTGAATGTCAGATAGTTGTTCATCTCCTTAAACTCTGCTGGGAGGGCATTCCACAGGGCGGGTGCCACTACTGAGAGGGCCCTCTGCCTGGTTCCCTGTAGCTTTGCTTCTCGCAGTGAGGGAACCGCCAGAAGGCCCTTGGCGCTGGATCTCAGTGTCCGGGCTGAACGGTGGGGGTGGAGACGCTCCTTCAGGTATATAGGACCGAGGCCGTTTAAGGCTTTAAAAGTCAGCACCAACACTTTGAATTGTGCTCGGAAATGTACTGGGAGCCAATGTAGTTCTCTCAGGACCGGTGTTATGTGGTCCCAGCGGCCACTCCCAGTCACCAGTCTAGCTGCTGCATTCTGGATTAATAATAATAATAATAATAATAATTTTATTATTTTTACCCCGCCCATCTGGCCGAGTTTCCCCAGCCACTCTGGGCGGCTTCCAGTCAAATATTAAAACAATACAGCATTAAATATTAAAAACTTCCCTAAACAGGGCTGCCTTCAGATGTCTTTTAAAAATAGGATAGCTGCTTATTTCCTTGACATCCGTTGGAAGGGCGTTCCACAGGGAGGGCGCCACTACCGAGAAGGCCCTCTGTCTGGTTCCCTGTAACCTCACTTCTCGCAATGAGGGAACCGCCAGAAGGCCCTTGGCGCTGGATCTCAGTGTCCGGGCTGAACAATGGGGGTGGAGACGCTCCTTCAGGTATACAGGACCGAGGCCGTTTAGGGCTTTAAAGGTCAGCACAAACACTTTGAATTGTGCTCGGAAACGTACTGGGAGCCAATGTAGTTCTCTCAGGACCGGTGTTATGTGGTCCCGGCGGCCACTCCCAGTCACCAGTCTAGCTGCCGCATTCTGGATTAATTGCAGTTTCCGGGTCACCTTCAAAGGTAGCCCCACGTAGAGCGCATTGCAGTAGTCCAAGCGGGAGATAACTAGAGCATGCGACCAAGGCAGTTTCAGTCCCATGATGAGGCCTGAACCCCGACTGGAAGGGATCCAAATGGTTCGCATCCTCCAGGCATGCTTGGAGTTGTTCAGCAACCACCCGCTCAATCACCTTGCCCAAGAATGGTAGATTTGAGACTGGGCGATAGTTGGCCATAATGGCCGGGTCTAAAGATGTTTTTTTAAGAAGCGGTTTAATGACCGCCTCTTTCAGCAGGTCTGGGAATACTCCCTCGCCAAGGGAAGCATTCACCACCCCGCGAAGCCCATCACCCAGCCCTTCCCGGCTAGCTTTTATTAGCCAGGATGGGCAAGGATCAAGAAGACAGGTGGTTGGTTTCACTCGTCCAAGCAGCCTGTCCACATCCTCGGAAGTAACAGATTTGAATTGATCCCATAAAACATGACTAGACAGAGCTCTAGCACTCTCCCGCCCCGGCCCTGCTCCCACGGTGGAGTCTACCTCCTTCCGAATCTGAGCGACTTTATCTGCAAAAAACTTTGCAAAAGCATTGCAGGAGATCTTGGGGTCCCTACCAGACCCCGATGACGGAGGTGGTTCTGCTAAATTTCAAACCACCTGGAAGAGTCTCCTGCTGCTGTTTTCTGCAGATGCAATAGAAACGGCAAAGAAAGTTCTCTTCGCCGTCGCCATTGCCACTTGGTAGGCTCGAAGTTGAGCTCTAGCCCGTGTCCGGTCTGATTCAGAATGAGTTTTCCGCCACCGGCGCTCTAGCCGTCTCAGCGACTGTTTCATCGCCCTCAGCTCCAGGGAAAACCACGGGGCTGTCCGGGCTCCATGCAATCGGAGAGGGCGCTTCGGAGCCAAACAGTCAATTGCCCTGGTTAACTCCACATTCCAGCGGGCCACCAGGGAATCAGCTGAAAGGCCATCAACATGGGATAAAACATCCCCTACCACTCTCTGGAAGCCAATTGGATCCATTAAGTGGCGGGGGAGGACCATCCGAATTGGTCCCACCTCCCGGCAGAGGGGAAGGGTCGTGGAGAAGTCTAGTTGCATCAGGAAGTGATCTGACCATGGCACTTCTTTTGTTTCGCTTTTACTTAGTGTCAGATCACCAACATCCATAGAGGTGAATACCAGGTCCAAGGCATGTCCGCGGCTATGAGTTGGGCCAGACTTATTCAGGGACAGCCCCATGGAGGCCATGCTTTCCACGAAGTCCCGAGCGGCCCCTTGTAAGGTCGTGTCGGCATGGATGTTAAAATCCCCTAGGACAACCAAACTAGGTGTCTCAAGGAGAACATCCGCCACGACCTGAAGCAGCTCGGTCAGGGAATCCTTGGTGCAGCGTTGCAGTTTCTGGGTCACCTTCAAAGGTAGCCCCACGTAGAGCGCATTGCAGTAGTCCAAGCGGGAGATAACCAGAGCATGCACCACTCTGGCGAGACAGTCCGTGGGCAGATAGGGTCTCAGCTTGCGTACCAGATGGCGCTGGTAGACAGCCACCCTGGACACAGAATTAACCTGCGCCTCCATGGACAGCTGTGAGTCCAAAATAACTCCCAGGCTGCGCACCTGGTCCTTCAGGGGCACAGTTACCCCATTCATGGCCAGGGAGTCCCCCACACCCACCCGCACCCTGTCCCCCAAGAACAGTACTTCTGTCTTGTCAGGATTCAACCTCAATGGTTAATCCCTACCCATTCCCATGTTCACATGTGCCAGACAGATCCCCAAAGCTGTGATATCAAACCTGAGCCCAAGCAGAACTCCCACCACCTGGATCTTTTGTACACTGACTCATCTGCAAAAATAGAAATGTCTCTAAAAATAGAAATGTCAGTCTCGCCACTTGAGCTTAATTACAGTTAGACACGATGGCGTTTGCCACTAGTACCGGTAATTAAGGTAATATAGGGGCGTGGGTCTCCAGGTCTAGCCATTCTTTTCTGGCCTTACTACTGGAGCACTGCCACATTCCTATTCGGTGGGTTGGGGTACTTCCCACCTACACTGCAACTCTGCGGGTGGAGCCATTGGGGTGACCGCACCCTTAACCTGCCTTTCTCTTCCTTTTCGGCCTTCCCCTCATGTTTCTGCTTCCATAACTTATACATTTTCCTTTTGGGAATGCCATCTATCTTTTTCTTAGGAACTCCCACCCTTAGCAATTCTAGAAACATTTGCTTCCGTGTCACCTTAGGGGTGGAAGGCTTCTTATCATCTCCAACCCTCCTTTTTTCCTGTGTTACTCGCAAGCGGGGCTTAGGGGCATCTTCCTCCTGCACCTCCCCTAGTTGTCCTATTGACATAACAACTTTGTTATATCCACATCAATTAATGAGGCTGAGTCAACTTCCGTTTCCAACTTCTGTTTATTAACAAACACCAGAGACTAACAATACTCTGAAGAACCCATGTATAATGAAGTGTCTGTGCCTAGTTCCTGTCAGTTGAGGCCAACTGCTAAAACAGCACTAACTGCCACCACAAACCCAGTTAAACCTTAACCTTATTCTAATTGGAATGTTCACCTCCGCTTGGTAATTGGTCGGGTCACGCCAAGAGACGGACCCATGTGCGGAGGAAGAACTAGGTACACAATACCCCTTCCTCCCCAAATTCCAAACATCATTATCAATAAAAATCCTTTAAATGTGTCGGCCATCTCCGTTCTCGCTGTTACCTTCGTGGCTCCGGTATCTGTGCAGGTGACTGGGGAAGTTCCCCCTGTACCTGTTTTCCACAGGGTGTTGCCGGCTGAGTCAATTCTGCTGGAGTAAATGGCTCTGGGCCAGCTGAGGACTCCAGCTCGAGGTCACTCTGCTGAGGTGCCTCTGTTGCCGGCAAACCCTCTGTTTTCCCACCTGTTCCACTCACCGAGTTACCAGCTGGTACTATAAACCCGTCCTGAGACTCTGCTGCTTGCTCTTCTGAAAATGCCCTGGCCCTGATCTGATCCAGATGCCTTTTCCAGACCAGTCCCCCTTCCAACACCACCTCATAAGAAACCGGGCCAGTACATCGGCCTATGGTGCCTGGAACCCACCTTTGACCCGGCCCATATCGGTAGTTGCGAGCATATACCAGATCCCCTGATGCAAAACCCCTAGGTGCCTTCCGCTCCATGGTGGATGGTTGCTGCTCTGGCCAATCAGGAGCTGTTGCTAGTTAACTGTTTGCTGGCGGGGGGGGGGGACCACTCGGTGACTCAACCTGCTCCGCAAACAAACTTTTCCGTCACAGAAGCTGCTTGTCTGTCCCACTGATGTTCGGTTTCCAAAAATCGTTCGAAAACGGAACCATCACTTCCAGTTTTCGATGGTTCGGGAGCCGAAACGTTTGAGTCGCAAGGCGTTCAGGAACCGGCATACATCACAGCTCCCCAGCTAACGCAATGTGTTTGTGGTTCAAAATGTCTAAAACCAGTAACATGAACTGAATGCCCTACCAGTGTAAGAAAACTTACAGATCTATCTGGCAGCACTAGACGCCATGACTCTTGAAAGCTACCTGATCCTGGTATGCAGATCAAACACAGATGGGGCCTCCGTGTGTTGCCTTTTTCTTTTCTTTTTGGAAAAACTTTTTATTTGCTTTTAAAATCAAGGATCATAGGACCACTAAATGATACAAATATGTAGACCGAGTCTTCTCATGTCATTTGTATATCTCAAAACTAGCAGAATAAAATTGCAGGAGTATCTATAACATGGTTCATCATTAGTTGACAGTGTATGAGTTCTGGGTTCAAGAATTGGATTAAACTGGAACAAAAAAAGGGGAAAGAGGAGAGAACAGAGAGCATTCAACATCGCAAAGCCAAATGCCTAGTCAGGAGCTCTTGTGGCTGTTGTGCTTAGATTAAGTGTGGGTAATAGTCACTTTTCCTCTTTTGTTGCTAATGAAACAATGCAGAGTTGGTCTCCTCATGAACATGGGAGAGGGGTTCAAACTGAAGAAAGTGATTTAGGTATAAATTTAAATTTAGATCAATCAGATTGAGGCAACTGCTGATGGGGAGTGTGCAGGTGAAGATGTTGCTGTTTGTTTCACAGAGAAGGTGTGGATGTTTCTGGATCCTGACCAAAGAGCTCTGCATAAGGAAGCCAAGGAGGAGAATTATGGGATCATGGGCCCTCTTGGTAAACCTCCCTGTTGGATTGTAAGATCAGTTTTGAAATTCCACCCATAACCTTCGCTATTTTGATGGAAACCAACAGCATCATGAATTCTAAAATCCCCCCCGTGAACTCTGAATGCAGGGATATCTGTTTTCTCTGTGAATATTATTCTTCTAGTCATGCCTTTTTAAGCAATGACCAGGCTTTTCTGAACTACCCAGGCCTTTTTAAATGTCATCTTCAGAATTTTTAGGGAAGTTGAAGTAACTTCTGTCAGGTTTGTTATTTTTGTTTTTGCTTCTGTCTGCATTTGGTTGACCAAAGCAATGACAGACCTTGGAGATGAAGCAGATTCCATGACTGAGCCAAACAAGATCTATCCCATATAAAAGCCAAGCAATATGTCAATAAATTTGTTGTTGTTGTTCAGTCCTTTAGTCGTGTCCGACTCTTCGTTACCCCATGGACCAGAGCACGCCAGGCACTCCTGTCTTCCCCTGCCTCCCGCAGTTTGGTCAGACTCATGTTGGTAGCTTCAAGAACACTGTCCAACCATCTCATCCTCTTCCGTCCCCTTCTCCTTGTGCCCCCCATCTTTCCCAACATCAGGGTCTTTTCTAGGGAGTCTTCTCATGAGGTGGCCAAAGTATTGGAACCTCAACTTCAGGATCTGTCCTTCTAGTGAGCATTCAGGGCTGATTTCTTTAAGAATGGATAGGTTTGATCTTCTTGCAGTCCATGGGACTCTCAAGAGTCTCCTCCAGCACCATAATTCAAAAGCATCAATTCTTCGGCGGTCAGACTTCTTTATGGTCCAGCTCTCACTTCCGTGCATTACTACTGGGAAAACCATAGCTTTAACTATACGGACCTTTGTCGGCAAGGTGATGTCTTTGCTTTTTAAGATGCTGTCTAGGTTTGTCATTGCTTTCCTCCCAAGAAGCAGGCGTCTTCTAATTTTGTGACTGCTGTCACCGTCTGCAGTGATCATGGAACCCAAGAAAGTAAAATCTCTCACTGCCTCCATTTCTTCCCCTTCTATTTGCCAGGAGGTGATGGGACCAGTGGCCATGATCTTAGTTTTTTTGATGTTGAGCTTCAGACCATATTTTGCGCTCTCTTTCACCCTCATTAAAAGGTTATCTTTCTGGTATAATTTCTCTGTGTATTCTTGCCACCTCTTCTTGATGTCTTCTGCTTCTGTTAGGTCCTTTCCACTTTTGTCCTTAATTGTGGTAATCTTTGTACGAAATGTTCCTTTCATATCTTCAATTTTCTTGAACAGATTTCTGGTTTTTCCCATTCTGTTGTTTTCCTCTATTTCTTTGCATTGCTCATTTAAGAAGGTCCTCTTGTCTCTCCTTGCTATTTTTTTGAAATCTGCATTCAATTTCCTGTATCTTTCACTATTTCCCTCGCATTTTGCTTGCCTTCTCTCCCCCGCTATTTGTAAGGCCTCATTTGACAGCCACTTTGCTTTCTTGCATTTCTTTTTCATTGGGATGGTTTTCGTTGCTGCCTCCTGTATAATGTTACGGGCCTCCATCCACAGTTCTTCAGGCACTCTATCCACCAAATCTAAATCCTTAAACCTGTTCTTCACTTCAACTGTGTATTCATAAGGAATTTGATTCAGATTGTATCTTACTGGCCCAGTGGTTTTTCCTACTTTCTTCAGTTTAAGCTGGAATTTTGCTATAAGAAGCTGATGATCTGAGCCACAGTCAGCTCCAGGTCTTGTTTTTGCTGAGTGTATAGAGCTTCTCCATCTTTGGCTACAGAGAATATAATCAATCTGATTTCGATGTTGCCCATCTGGTGATGTCCATGTGTAGAGTCGTCTCTTGTGTTGTTGGAAAAGAGTGTTTGTGATGACCAGCTTGTTCTCTTGACAGAACTCTATTAGCCTTTGCCCTGCTTCATTTTGAACTCCAAGGCCAAATTTGCCAGTTGTTCCTTTTATCTCTTGACTCCTTACTTTAGCATTCCAATCCCCTATAATGAGAAGAACATCCTTCTTTGGTGTCATTTCTATAAGGTGTTGTAAGTCTTCATAGAATTGGTCAATTTCAATTTCTTCAGCACTGGTAGTTGGTGCATAAACTTGGAATACTGTGATGTTAAAAGGTCTGCCTTGGATTCGTATCGAGATCATTCTATCATTTTTGAGATTGCATCCCAGTACAGCTTTCGCCACACTTTTGTTGACTATGAGGGCCACTCCATTTCTTTTACAGGATTCTTGCCCACAGTAGTAGATAGGATAGTCATCCAAACTGAATTCGCCCATTCCCGTCCATTTCAGTTCACTGATGCCCAGGATGTCAATGTTTATTCTTGCCATCTCATTTTTTACCACATCCAGCTTACCAAGGTTCATGGTTCTTACATTCCAGGTTCCTATGAAATACTTTTCTTTACAGCATTGGACTTTCCTTTCACTTCCAGGCATATCCGCAACTGAGCGTCCTTTCGGCTTTGGCCCAGCCGCTTCATCAGCTCTGAATCTACTTGTACTTGTCCTCTGCTCTTCCCCAGTAGCATGTTGGATGCCTTCCGACCTGAGGGGCTCATCTTCCAGCATCATATCTTTTATGTGCCTGTTGTCTTTGTCCATGGAGTTTTCTTGGCAGGGATACTGGAGTGGCTTGCCAGTTCCTCCTCCAGGTGGATCACGTTTGGTCCAAACTCTCCACTATGACCTGTCCATAGCTTCCCTGAGTAATTCAAGCCCCTTCACCATGACAAGGCAGTGATCCATGAAGGGATGTCAATAAATACCAGCCAACAAAGGTAGTGGAAATTATAGTAAGACCTCATAACTAATTATCTTCAGTTTTTCCTCTATCACAAGCATTCATGAACATTGTTCAATAATCTGGCACTTAATTTCTTCCTGAGGCTCTAATTAGCTTCTCTCTTCATTGCAGATGGTGATGAATTGGAAGGGAAGAACAAGGGGGACCACAACAGAATCCACATAGCGGAGAAGTCAAATAAGTATTCAGAGTGTGGAGAGAACATCGGTCAGAGCTCCCAGTCCACCTCCCATCAAAGAAAGAGCTTCATTCGGAGCGATAGGCTCACTTTACACAAAAGAACTCACAGTGGAGAGAAATTGTATAAGTGCTTGGAGTGTGGGAAGAGCTTCAGTCGGAAGGACAATCTCACTTCCCATCAAATAACTCATACAGGGGAGAAGCCCTATCAGTGCCTGGAATGTGGAAAGAGCTTCAGTCGGAAGGACAGTCTCACTTTGCATCAAAGAATTCATACAGGGGAGAAACCCTATCAGTGTTTGCAATGTGGAATGTGCTTCAGTCAGAGGAGCAGTCTCGCTACCCATCAAAGAATTCATACAGGGGAGACACCGTATCAGTGCTTCGAATGTGGTAACAGCTTCAGACAGAGCTCAGAGCTCAATTCCCATCAAAGAATTCATACAGGGGAGAAACCCTATCAGTGTTTGGAATGTGGAAAGTGCTTCAGTCACAGCCACAGTCTCACTTCCCATCAAAGAATTCATACAGGGGAGAAACCCTATCAATGCTTGGAATGTGGAAAGTGCTTCAGTCGGAAGTATAGTCTCACTTTGCATCAAAGAATTCACACAGGGGAGAAACCTTATCAGTGCTTGAAATGTGGAAAGAGCTTCAGTCACAGCAAGAGTCTCACTTTGCATCATAGAATTCATACAGGGGAGAAACCCTATCAGTGCTTGGAATGTGGAAAGAGCTTTAGTGAGAGTGGAAAACTCGCTTCCCATCGAAGAATTCATACAGGGGAGAAACCTTTTCAGTGCCATGAATGTGGAAATAGCTTCAGTCAGAGCTCCAGTCTCACTTCCCATCAAAAAATTCATACAGGTCAGAAAGCATATAAATGCTTTCAGTGTGGAAAGAGCTTCAGTCACAGCGCCAGTCTCACTTTGCATCAAAGAATTCATACAGGGGAGAAACCCTATCAGTGCCTGGAATGTGGAAAGAGCTTTAGTGAGAGTGGAAAACTCACTTCCCATCGAAGAATTCATACAGGGGAGAAACCCTATCAATGCTTGGAATGTGGAAAGAGCTTCACCCAAAGGGCCCATCTCACTTCCCATAAAAGAGTTCATACTGGGGAGAAGCCCTATCAGTGCCTGGAATGTGGAAAGAGCTTTAGTCAACGGCACAGTCTCACTTCCCATCAAAGAATTCATAAAAGGGAGAAACCCTATCAGTGCTTGGAATGTGGAAAGAGCTTCACCCAAAGGGCCTCTCTCACTTCCCATAAAAGAGTTCATACTGGGGAGAAGCCCTATCAGTGCCTGGAATGTGGAAAGAGCTTTAGTCAAAGCCGCAGTCTCACCTCCCATCAAAGATTTCATATAGCAGAGAAACCCTAACAATGCTTGGAATGTTTAAAGAAATAATAATAATAATAATAATAATAATAATAGATAGAGGTAGGTAGCCGTGTTGTTTTGCCATAATCAAAACAAAATTTAAAAAATTCTTCCAGTATGAGCTTTCGTGTGCATGTACATTAGTTCAGATACTATGCATGAACAAACTTAGTTGGTCTTTAAGGTGCTAATGGAAGATTTTTTTAAAATAATAACAATTTATTATTTGTTCCCTACCCATCTGGCTGCTGTTCCACAGCCACTCTGGGCAGCTCCCAACAGAATATTGAAAACATGATAAAACATCAAGCATTGTTGTTGTTTAGTCATCTAGTTGTGTCTGACTTCGTGACCCCCTGGACCAGAGTACGCCAGGTACTCCTGTTTTCCACTGCCTCCTACAGTTTGGTCAAACTCATATTGGTAGCTTCGAGAACACTGTCCAACCATCTCATCTTCTGTTGTCCCCTTCTCCTTGTGCCCTCCATCTTTCTGTTGAGGTCAGGCAGCAACCTTGACTGTACCCTTTTTGATCCTTGCTTAAAATATGTTGTTTAGGCAAACCTTTCTAGAAGTAGAGATATTGATTTGTTTTAATATTATACTTTTAATATTAATGTTTTTACTGTTTTCCATTTTTTAATTTACTTTTCTTTTATATCTCACCAACAAAACATACTATGTTACCGTCATGGACAAAATCATAAGAAAAATAATATAAATTAATAATAATTATGGCATATCTAAATTATTCCAAATTATTTAAATAGAATTAGGAGATCATTAATGAGAGTATGGGAGAGGTATAAAGATTTAATAGAACAAAAAACACCTTGGGGGCTATCACCAATTGAAGCTTCGTTGCTCAAACCGCTTGACAAAAAGGGAAAGTGGCCTACATATAGAGACTTAGGTCAAATCAGTTATGATTAAATGGGCGCAAGATATAGGACATAACGTACAATTTGAAGACCGGGAAAAATTATGGGAAGCTAGATTTGAAATTTACAGATTGTTTTCTTTTGAAGGAAAATTATATGAAAATCATAGAATCATAGAGTTGGAAGAGACCACAAGGGCCATCCAGTCCAACCCCCTGCCAAGCAGGAACACCATCAAAGCATTCTTGAAAGATGGCTGTCAAGCCTCTGCTTAAAGACCTCCAAAGAAGGAGACTCCACCACACTCCTTGGCAGCAAATTCCACTGTCAAACAGCTCTTACTGTCAGGAAGTTCTTCCTAATGTTTAGGTGGAATCTTCTTTCTTGTAGTTTGAATCCATTGCTCCGTGTCCGCTTCTCTGGAGCAGCAGAAAACAACCTTTCTCCCTCCTCTATATGACATCCTTTTATATATTTGAACATGGCTATCATATCACCCCTTAACCTTTCTCCAGGCTAAACATACCCAGCTCCCTAAGCCGTTCCTCATAAGACATCATTTCCAGGCCTTTGACCATTTAGAGCTGTTCGACAGTGGAATTTGCTGCCAAGGAGTGTGGTGGAGTCTCCTTCTTTGGAGGTCTTTAAGCAGAGGCTTGACAGCCACCTGTCAGGAATGCTTTGATGGTGTTTCCTGCTTGGCAGGGGGTTGGACTGGATGGCCCTTGTGGTCTCTTCCAACTCTATGATTCTATGATTCATTTTGGTTGCCCTCTTCTGGACACGTTCCAGCTTGTCAGTATCCTTCTTGAACTGTGGTGCCCAGAACTGGACACAGTATTCCAGGTGAGGTCTGACCAGAGCGGAATACAGTGGTACTATTACTTCCCTTGATCTAGATGCTATACTCCTGTTGATGCAGCCGAGAATTGCATTGGCTTTTTTAGCTGCTGCATCACACTGTTGACTCATGTCAAGTTTATGGTCTACCAAGACTCCTAGATCCTTTTCACATGTACTGCTCTCAAGCCAGGTGTCACCCATTCTGTATTTGTGCCTTTCATTTTTTTTGCCCAAGTGTAGTACTTTACATTTCTCCCTGTTAAAATTCATCTTGTTTGCTTTGGCCCAGTTCTCTAATCTGTTAAGGTCATTTTGAAGTGTGATCCTGTCCTCTGGGGTATTAGCCACCCCTCCCAATTTGGTGTCATCTGCAAACTTGATCAGGATGCCCTCAAGCCCATCATCCAAGTCATTGATAAAGATGTTGAATAAGACTGGGCCCAAGACAGAACCCTGTGGCACCCCACTAGTCACTTCTCTCCAGGATGAAGGGGATCCATTAATGAACACCCTTTGGGTTCGGTCAGTCAGCCAGTTACAAATCCACTGAATGGTAGCATTGTCTAGCCCACATTTTACCAGCTTCTTTACAAGAATATCATGGGGCACCTTGTCAAAGGCCTTGCTGAAATCAAGATAGGCTACATCCACGGCATTCCCTTCATCTACCAGGCTTGTAATTCTGTTTGGGGATTCTGGGACAGGACCTGCCATGGAAAAGGAAGAATGAGGAAATCCCAGCAAAAGAACAATGGCAAGAAAGACTGATGAAGTATGTGGAGATGGCAAAGTTAACATACAAACAACGTGAGAAGGACAATTGTGACTTCTTGGTAGTGGCACCCGCCCTTTGGAATGCCCTCTCACCAGATGTCAAAGAGAAGAACAACTACCAGACTTTTATAAGACATCTGAAGGCAGCCCTGTTTAGGGAGACTTTTAATGTTTAATACATTACTGCATTTTAATGTTCTGTTGGAAGCCGCCCAGAGTGGCTGGGGAAACCCAGCCAGCTGGATGGGGTATAAATAATAAATTATTATTATTATTATTATTATTATTATTATTATTATTATTATTATTTAAGGAATAATGGAAACTTTTTACAAACTATTTAAAAAGACAACAAAAGGATTTGGACTCCTTGGCAGGTTTTGAATAAACATCCACAAATTTATTAGTAGAACATATGATAGATAAAGTAATGATATGTACAAATTTACAACATGCAGACAATAATATGTACAATAATATGTATCACTGTGCCACTGAGAGCGTGCTCACTTATGGCTTATGTGTGTGGTACGGAAGCTGTACTACCCAGGACAGGATGGGGTTGTGCAGAGTTGTTAAGGCAGCGGAGAGCATTGTTGGCTGCTCGCTCTCCACCTTAGAGCAGATTTATGCCATGAGGTGCCACAGAAAGGCACTGGACATAGTGAAAGATCCATCACATCCTGGTCACCGTCTCTTCGAGCTCTTATGAAACAATTCCTTTAGAAGCTCTGGTCCGCTTGCACCGAACATGCTTTTTATTTGTTGTTTAGTCGTGTCCGGCTCTTCGTGACCCCATGGACCAGAGCACACCAGGCACTCCTGTCTTCCACTGCCTATCATCTATCTATCTATCTATCTATCTATCTATCTATCTATCTATCTATCTATCTATCTATCTATCTATCTATCTATCTGCCTGTTGTTGTTGTCGTTTAGTCGTGTCCGCCTCTTCGTGACCCCATGGACCAGAGCACGCCAGGCCCTCCTGTCTTCCACTGCCTCCCGCAGTCTGGCCAGACTCATGTTAGTAGCTTCCAGAACACTGTCCAACCATCTCATCCTCTGTCATCCCCTTCTCCTTGTGCCCTCCATTTTTCCCAACATCAGGGTCTTTTCCAGGGAGTCTTCTCTTCTCATGAGGTGGCCAAAGTACTGGAGCCTCAGCTTCAGGATCTGTCCTTCCAGTAAGCATTCAGGGCTGATTTCTTTAAGAATGGATAGGTTTGATCTTCTTGCAAGAAAAATAATAAATTTCTTGGGAAAAGAGAAAGATAAAAACAGATACATTTAGAAATACAAAATATTGTTAAGTAAAAAGTCAAGTTAAAGATACAAAGAACTTTTCAACTTCAATGTCTGAATAGTCTTCCCTCAATAAAAATTGTTTTCCCAGGCACCAAAAGGAAGCGAAGGTGTCAAAAGGCGGAATGTGGCAAAGTGTATGTGCTGCCACAGGAAGGGATCCAATTTTACCTGCTCACTGATGGTGGAAAATTTAAAAGACATCAACAAGCTCAGACAAGGGAGAAATCATGTAAATGTCAGGAATATAAATTGAATTTCAATTAAAATTTAAGTCTTTTATGTATAGACATGAAGGTTGTTGTTGTTTAGTCATTCAGTCGTGTCCGACTCTTCGTGACCCCATGGACCAGAGCACGCCAGGCACTCCTGTCTTCCACTGTCTCTCGCAGTTTGGCCAAACTCATGTTAGTAGCTTCGAGAACACTGTCCAACCATCTCGTCCTCTGCCGTCCCCTTCTCCTTGTGCCCTCCATCTTTCCCAGCATCAGGGTCTTTTCCAGGGCCTGGGAGGCATTACTGGAACCTGGTGGGATGAGACTCAGGACAGGAAGGAGTTTTGGTGACTTTAAAGTCGGCTGTGCAGGCGGAAGTTCAAGAGGGGAAGCTTCAGCCTGGTCCAGAGTCCTGTTCTCACAACTCGATGCTGCAAAGGGCAGGACCCGAATGCAAGGGGACTCCCTCCTGAGGGCTTCCAGCAACTGGGATCCAGAACCTCCAACCTTGGAAGGCCTCCCATCTCCTCCTCCTCCGTGGATTTTTCTGATCCTCTTAAAGCCATCCCTGCCTCCTGCTCCAGCGAATCCTGCAAGTTAGCTATGAGCCAGGTGAAGAAGCAGAATGATGCCAGCAGGAACTATACCAGTGCGACTCCTGCCTGTCATGCAGCTCTCAGCCAGCTGAGGCCATCCCTCTTAATATGGGAGAGAGCTTTTCAAACTTTTCCTGTTGGCGACACACTTTTTGGACGTGCATCATTTCGCAACACAGTAATTCAGTTTGACTAGCAAACCGGGATAAGCGTGGGGAGCATTCACACGACACACCTACGCACTGCAGCCAACACACAGTTTGGAAAGCTCTGATATAGGGAAAGGTGCACTTTGGTACTGGGATCAAAAGTGTTAAATCAACAAGGGAAGGGAGGGAGAGTCTGAAGGAAGCCCCTCACTGCATGGGTGACGCAACCCCTTCCTGGAGACAGGAAACTGGGTTTCCAGACCCCCATTGTGCTCCTTCCTGCACTGGGGGAGAGGGAAGGAGTCCTGGGGGAGAGGGAGAGGCCAAATTCTGCTGTGGGGCAAAGGGAAAACGCGGATACAGAACACAACAGAATCTCCCGGACTGGATTCCCAGGGGAATATATTTTCGAAGCTGCAGCCAAAGGCAATGGCTAGGCAATGGAGACTGGATTTCTCCTGTGTCCTCGCAGCCAGAATCCTTGGCCTCAGTTCCCTTTTAATCTTCCCTTTGTAGATTTGCAAAGGGGTCCCCCAAGGCTCATCTAGTCCAACCCCGTCTTGGTAGGCCATTTCTACATTGTTACAAGAAAGGGGCCAGGCTGGTGTTCTCCAGAAGTTGTGGACTATTTATTTATTAGATGTGTGTACTACAACTCCCATCATGCTGTTCCACAACCGTTGGAGGGTGCCAGGTTGGCAAACACTGGATCTGGACATTACTGGGGTCTGCATGGGCCACTGGCCACATGAGGCTTCTTTTCTGCTTTGCCCGCAAGAGGCAGGCGGTGCAGGAGCAAGGCCTTTGCCTGTGTAGAACGGTAGAAGTGTAGAGTTTTGTAGGGACCCCGGGGGGTCATCGGGTCCAACCGCCTGCAATGCAGAAATCTTCCTTTGCCCAACACGGGGCTCGAACCTGCGACCCTGAGGTTAAGACTCCCATGCACTACATGCCATTGCTGCCCAGAGATCTGCTCTGGTTGCTGATTTGCTACTGGGCTGAGCTCACAGAAACATAAGTTAGAAGGGATCCTGGGGGTCATCTAGTCCAACCCCATGCTGAGAGCTGGATTCCAGTTTACCAGTGAGATCCGCTTGACCCCAATGCACCCGCTTTGCGACTTTGATCGGCGGAATTGGCCACATAATGCCAGTTCTGCATCTGTAAGAAAATGGAGCTTTGGAACTCCCTGCCTATTGACACCCAGGCAGGCTCCTTCGCTTCCTTCACTACAGCTTTTGGCACCTGCTGAAAACATTATTGCTTGGCCGAGATGCATAGGATGAGGTTGTGGTTTTTGTAACAGTCAAGCGATCTATACATTTTAGGAAATGAAATAGTTTTGACTCCTGCGAGGCAGCGGGTTGGACTAGATGACCCTTGGGGATATCTTCCAACTCTACGATTCCAGGACTCTGAATGCCACATCTTCAGTTCAAGGGATGTGTCCACACCATTTGTGGAGTCACACACACAGGCTTCAGTCTCAGCCTGGTCCAGCAATTTGCACATCTCTCCAGCTTCCCTGCACGAGCCCGTTCCACGTTTTCCATCTGCCCTCTCCTGTAAAGTCAGAAGACCAATCTCTCTCTCTCTCTCTCTCTCTCTCTCTCTCTCTCTCTCTCTCTCTCAATACCCGTCGGAATCCAGTTCTGCGTTTGCATAAATCACACCAGCCCAAACAAAATAAAAATTAAAAAATTCCTTCCAGTAGCACCTTAGAGACCAACTAAGTTTGTTCTTGGTTTGAGCTTTCGTGTGCATGATGCACACTTCTTCAGATACCACACCAGCCCAATCCTCCTCGTACTCCATCCCAGGCTTTCGCTGAAGCTGACCTCGTTTGCATCGACTTCCCCTCTGGGCTATGCACCTGCCACCCTCAGTCCGTGAAGGCCGGTTCCAGGTTTTCATTCTACTTCCTGACTCCCGATTCCAGATCTTCCCTAGCCATTCCTGGGCAAACTCCAGTTCCGTGGTTTGGGGCTGCTCAGGGCTTCCTCTACTCTGCGCTCCAACTCTGCCAGCCTCTCCCTCTCCATTCCCGAGGCGGAATCCAGTCCCGGGGTTTCTTCTGCCCGCCTCTCTCTCCCCAGTCTCCTGGCTCCGCTCCCAGAGAATCCGGCTCCGGGTTCCCCTTCCTCCGCTTTGTCCCTGGCTCCGCTCCCAGCTCGCTCCGCTTCCGGACTTTCCATCCTGCCCCCTCCCTTGGCAGGCGCCCGCCTGCTGGGTGAAAGCAACGGGGCACTCCTGGGTCCCTTGTTCCCTGCAGCCCGGCACACCCCATGGGGTCCTTTCCTCCAGCACCCAGGTGAGACCCATGGGAGGGTGGGTGAGGCATTATCAGTGGGAGCTGTTCCTTTAGGGTGGAGTAGAGTTGGAGGGAGGGTCCCCCAAGGGTCATCCAGTCCAACCCCCTGCAACGCAAGGGGCAGAGTCTTCGGAAGGAAGGAGGCAAGAGTTTCTAGCAAGCGGTTTAGGGGCTGAGGGGGTTTAAAAAAAGTGTTGGGGTGGAATTCTTGCTTGTGGGACCCTCGTCGGAAGCACCCTTAAGAGGAGGCGGGTTTGCAGGTAGGGTTTGGGGTGAAAACGAGCCAGGGGGCGGGCAGCAGGGTGGGAGGACCCCCCCCCCCAAAAGAAAAACCCATGGGGAAAAACACCCCCTCCCCTGCTTCTCTCCCCTCAGCTGCCCTCGGGCGTGAGGGGAGGGGGGTCCGGATGTTCCCCCGCTCTCTTCGCCACCTGCTGGATGGGGCAGGGGACGCCGGTGTGACCCTCAGCGCTTTCCGGAGCAGGACCCCCGAGTCGGAGCGCGGACCCCCAACGCCTGAGCAGGTCAGTAGCAGCAGAGAGGTGTTTGGTGGGGGGAATGCATGCAGGAGTTGTTCTCTTGTGTGTATGCTTGGCAGGTGCTGGGTTCAAGAGTTCCCTCGTCCGTGCCCACGAGCCATAGAAGGGATCTCCCAGCGTCACCCCCACCGGTCACTTCCAGAGGTGACCCCCCTTTGCAGACAGGTGTCCTGCCCGCCCGCCTCATTGTGTGGCTGCATCCCAGGGTGCAGATCCAACTGGTGGGTCGTGATGGCGCTGCTGCCCTCCTCCTCCTCCTCCTCTGCCTGCACTGCAGGGTTGGCGTAGTCAGTGCGTCTGTTTGCATTCCCTGGCAGACCCACGATGTGCAGGCTAGGACTGGACAGGTGTGTTCACGTGTGTGTTTGCATGTCTGCCTGCCGCTCTCTGTTGACCCACTGCGTGGCTCCGTTGCCGGGGTGACAAAGCTCCGTCTCTGGAGGCGAACACCTTTGATCCGGGCTGGGCGCGCCTTCCCAGCTGGCAGCTGCACCTGTTGGACTCCAGCCTGCCTGCTGCTGCCTGTGTGTGCATGTGTATAGCGGGACCTGTTGTTGTTGGGGGGGTTGGCTGAGAGACACACACAGAGAGAAGTGGAATCTGGTTTGGCCTGTTTTTGGGGAAGTCCTCTGCAGGGCGGGGAAGGGGCCGGGCCCAATCCTGCGAAGCGGAAGGAGAGACACCGAAAGGGAGACAGGAGAGAAACACACACGAGGCCTGGGTGGGGGGCCAGGATTTCAGCCTGGGCCCCCCCATCCCAACCCTCTTTCTGTCTCGGCTGCTGCCCGCAAAGAGGACCCCACCCCACTTTCTCCAGCTGGGGGCAGGAGGGGTGCAAAGGAGTGGGGGGGTGATCTGCCACCCCCATGAAGGTCTTCCTCCGCCTGGGGGGCTGCCTGGAGCCGGGAGGGGGCTCCGCAGAGGGGGGGATCCTCACGCGCACCCGTTGGTACTGCCTGCCTGTGAAGGTAAGGCTTGGGGGGTTTTATGGGGGTGTTGTGTCGGAAGCCAAGGTGGCGCAGTGGTTCGAGGACTTGGGTTCAAATCATCGCAGGGTGGTGACCTCGGGGCCAGTCCCTGCCTTCTCCCAGGCTGGCCTACCTCTCAGGGTTGTTGAGGGGGCGGCTGGAGGGACGGAACAGATCCACAAATAAATAGCCATAAATGAAGGAGCAACTTGGGGCTGGGGAGGAATTGCACACGGGCTGAAATGTCTTTTTTCTCCCCCCACCGCAGCCCCCAGTGACCCTGTGGGAGGAGAAGGAGGAAGGCGCCATCTACACCGTCAGCTCTCGGCTGCCAGGGGGCGCCAACAGAGCCAGCCTGGTCTCTGGGGTAAGTCGTGCCCCATGCCTGGGGGGTGGGTGGGGGTGTATATTGCCAAAGGAAGAGAAGCGTTAAAAGACGTATCACTTACATTGCTGCGTTTTCATGGCATGGGCGAAACGTCACCTGTTGAATTTCTGCCTGCTGTGCAACAGTTAGAGCCCCTGGTGGTGTGCAAGCCAAGCAAGGGAATGATGTGCCCCGCCCTCCACAGGCCAGACGAGGAGGAGGCTGCTTCCGTTTACATAAAATTGAAAAAATGGGAGGGATCCCCAGAGGTCATCCAGCTCAACCCGCCGGCCGTGCGGGGAACCGCTGCTAAGAAATCCACAACCTCTGCTTACAAACCGGGCCTCCTTCCTTGTCATTGGAGCCCACCCCTTTCTCTTTCTCGCAGGGTGAGGACCCGCCAAGCGCCTCGGGTCACCCGGGGGCTGCTGATTCCGGGGCGCTGGGGGTGCCGGGGTCCCCGGCTGGCTGCTCTCGGGTGCTGAAGGCGGGATCGCTGCCCCGCCTGGCCAGGCACCTTCTGGAAGCCCCTTCGCTCGGAGACACCTGCTACGTGCCGGCCTTCCTGGCCACCTACCGGACTTTTGCCACGACCGGCCTGATCCTGGGGCTCCTGCTCGAGAGGTTTGCAACGGAGGGGAGATTGTCTGGGGGGGAGGGAACGTTGGCAGTTCTGTTTGTTTGGTCAGCAGGCGGGAATCCAGCAGGTGCAGCTTGTGCGGCCAGACGAGGGCCAGAGAGACCCCGGATCAAATCCTGCCCCACCCCCCCTTTACTCGATGGGCTTTGTCTCATGGCCTGGCCTACCTCGCAGGGACACTGCCGTGATAAAATCATGGGGGGGGGGAGAGAACAACATGCGCCACCCTGAGCAGCTCAGGAGGGAGGAGAGCGTTCAAAGGCGTATCATTAACGCTGCTGAGTTTTCATGGTAAGAACAACATCACCTGTTGGATTTCTGCCTGCTGAGGCTGTGGAGCCGCACCAGGAGAGGTGGCGGGTGGCTGGCAGGGCGAGAGAGTAGAAGGATTACTAAATTAATTGAGTTCCTTGGTTTTTCTCACCCCACCCCACCCCAGGCTCCAGGCGGTTGTGGGTTCAAGTTCAGACGCTACCCCGGAAACAGCAGACCTTCAGCGGTGAGTGGGCGCCTGCTTCCTTTTCCTTGCTCCCCTGAGTAGTTAATAACAGCCCCCCGGCCATATCCCTCTCCACAGCCTAAATCCATTTTCTGAGCTAATTCCTAAGCAGGTTTTGGGCTCTAGGCTTACACTGGACTCTCTCCTCTCTCCACCAGAAGGATGGCTGCCTGTGTTTGTGTTATGGTTATGAACTGGGTAAGGTCATTGAATCATAGCATTGGAAGGGACCCTGGCGGTCATCTAGCCCAACCCCTTGCCGTGCAGGAATCTCAGAGGTCGCTGAACTCGGCACATGCTCAGAGGCACGGTGGTCGTCGCAAGCCTTTGGGGTTCTGGGTTTGAGCTCCGGCTCCAGCCTTGCTTCTTAACGGCCTTACATTAGTGCAATCCCAGACGTAGAAACATAGAAGTGTAGAGTTTGGAAGGGGACCCCCTGCGGTCATCCAGTCCAGCCCCCTGCCAGGCAGGAATCTCAGCGAAAGCATCCAGGAGAGGTGGCCCTGCAACCTTCAGGGAAGGAGAGGCCACCACCTCCCGAAGCGGCTCTCATATGTCTACTCAGGAGTAAATCCCGCTTGTTTACGCCTACGTAAAAATATTTGTACTGCGACACATCTTTTTTTTAACGGTAGGTTGGTATATACATATTTTTAATAAATAAATAAAAAACCAGGCATCAGTTTACTGTTGAGGAAGGATTTATATCTATTCTATTATTATCTATTATCTATTATCTATTATCTATTACCGTATATACTCGAGTATAAGCCGACCCGAATATAAGCCGAGGCACCCAATTTTACCACAAAAAACCTGGGAAAGCTTCATAGGAGCCACTGCCTGCCTCACTCGAGTATAAGCTGAGGGCGGCTTTTTCAGCACAAAAAATGTGCTGAAAAACTAGGCTTATACTTGAGTATATAGGGTATCTATTATCTATTATCTATTATTATCTATTATCTATTATCTATTATCTATTATCTATTATCTATTATCTATTATCTATTATCTATTATCTATTATCTATTATCTATTATCTATTATCTATTATTAGGCTTAGGATTTATATATCATCCATGAAAAGCTTTCAGGGCAAATCACTAGATAAAAATACAAGATTAAAACACAAATAAGTAGTTGAAGGGGGGGAGCCAAACAAACACAAAAATAGCCAGCCATCCCCCCCCCTCCCCGCCCCCAGCTTGTGGAATATATACACGGTACATTTTCTGCTGGCCTGGGAGGTTGTCCTCCTGGGCTGTCCCCTTTTGGAGACAGGACACTAGGTCAGGAGAGGGTCAAGCAGGGCTGCTCCTTTTAGCCTTCGGTGGGAAGCGGGTGCGGGAGGCGACACCCTCCCTGAAATGCCCTCCTGCCGGCTGCGTCTGGCCTTGCCGTGGGCGTGAGGCACGTGGACTGGGGTGGGGGGCGGCGGGGGCGGGGCACGTGGGCTTGGCTCCCTCGCACGAGTGAGTCACCAGAGACTCCCTGGTCTGGGAGGCTGCACCTGCTGTCTGGGGTAGGGTGTCTCTGAGGCAGGTGCAGAATAGGGCGACTGGAAAGGTCAGAGAGGGACAGAGTGGAAGAGTCCAACCCTGCAATACCCAGCATGGGGACTTTTTCATTCAGAGGGAAGGCGAAGAGGAGGCCGATACAGCTGGAGAAAGGGGGTTGGACTAGATGACCGCCAGGCCCCTTCTATGATTCTATGACCAGTTGCTGGAAACCGCAGAGAGGGAGAGGGCTCTTGGGTTCGAATCCTACTTGCCGGTTTCCCGTAATGGACCTCTCTGCTTGGCTGAGAATGGAATTGGGACTGCCATCCATTGTAGCAAAAGCCCATCCTATATAATAATCTCCCTGTGTCCCTGCGTCCACCGTCCGTGTGTCAGTGGAATTGGCCAAGTGCGCATGCGCTCCACTGACACAGAGATTGGAGCGCAGAGAGGAGGAGGAGCCTGATTGGTTGGAGCGCAGTGCGAGCGAAGCGCTTGCGCTTCGCGAGCCTCCGAACCTCTCCGCTTCAATCGCCGCCGCCACCGCTCCTACCGCCGCCTCCTCCTGCTCCGGGGCCAGAAGCCGCAATGGCGGCCGCTCCCCGCGCGCTGCTGCTTCTCCCCCTCCCTTCTTTCTCCCCGCCTCAGCCGCCCGTGGCGGCGGCGGGGAGGGCGGCCGTCGCCGGGGCTGCCGGCGGGGCAGCGGCAACAGGCGACTCCGCCATGGTGGTGGCTTGGCCGGCTGAGGCGGGGAGAAGGAAGGGAGGGAGACAACTGCATATTGCGCCTCAGGTTCCGGTCGCCGCCGCTAGCGCCCATTATTAATGGGCTGAATTCAACTAGTATCAGAATAATTACTTACTACAGATCACTTGCAGAAACTCCAAACTCTCTGTTAGCGAAACGAGCCTTCACAGCCTTTATCGGCAGCCGCTCCTGGTCAAAGGGCACGGAGACCATCTGCGATCGCTACTCACTTCCAGACTTCGCTGCCCTGTCCTCATGGGACAAAGATAAAATCCGCGACTGGATTTTAGCTAAGGATGAAGCCCTCGATCTAGCACTATCCAACGCGGCCAGATTATCCACGTGGTTTCCTCGCGTGAAGGCAGTCAGATCTCCGGCCCATTATCTGAGTGATCTGATAAATCCCATGTTAAGAAGGGCCTTCACATTAGCACGATTCCACGCCATCCCGACAGCATTCTTACAGGGTGTATTTTCCAATACTCCGCTGGAGCTTCGACTCTGCCCATGCAACAAGGGAAAGATAGAGGACTTTATCCATTTCTTCTTCCACTGCCCTCTATATGTCACAGTTAGACCCAGGCTTTTCCTCCTAATCCTGCCGACCATCGCCCGGGATGACGACCGTATGAAATACTTCTTGGTAGATGCCAACCCTCTGGTCACACGTGGTGTGGCTATCTACATTTTACAGGCACTGAAACTCATAGAATCATAGAATCCTAGATTTGGAAGAGACCCCAAGGGCCATCCAGTCCAACCCCCTGCCAAGCAGGAAACACCATCAAAGCATTCTTGACAGGTGGCTGTCAAGCCTCTGCTTAAACTCAGGGCCACCTCTTCGGCTAACTTGCCATAGACCTAGCCCTATGTAACTTCGTGACATAGTCACTGTCGACGTGCCCTGTTATTGCTTCTTATTTTATCAGTTTTACTCAGCATGATTTTACACTTAAAAGTTTTTAAATGTATTTGTACAAAATGTACAAAATGTATCTGTTGTATTTTATGTCCATTCGCGACAGGTTTCCGCCTGGTTTCTCATTATGTGCTATGGCCATATGGCTAATGCAATAAATAATATTTGACTTGATTTGCTTGGCTGCTGTGCAGAGGTCGTGGGATGGGGGGGGGCTCCCTGGGGTCCCAGCAGTCACATACTCCCCCCCCTTTCACCTCCTCACAGGGCCCTGGGGTCTCTGCTGTGCTCCTGGCTGGACGGGTACCCGGAGGACTTTGTGGGGTTGGATGCCGGCCTGAAGGAGCAGCTGGGAGCCTGGCTATGCTGGGCGCTGGGCAGCGGATCGGACCCCGAGAAGACCCTCCTGGCGGCTGGCCAAGAGGGAGCACCCAAGGGCCAGGAGGACCCCTGGGAGGACAAGGGCGTCACAGACGAAGGGCCCCCCGACCCCCACTACATCCTGGGGCTCCAGGCGGAAGACGTGGCCGCTCATCTCACTGCGCAGGATGCCGTGAGTGGGACGGGGGGGGGGGCAGGGGAGAGGGCCTGGGGGGGTCCTGCAGGGGTTCTGGATGAGGTCCACAACTCTCTTTCTGCCCTCTGTCACCCTCCAACTCTTCAGGCATGAGGACTAGAGACTTGGGAGGTTTTGCTTTCCGTCAACGAAAGCTGTTCTTCCTGGTCAGAGAATCCCAGCCTGCATTTGAGGGGCACAGTTTTCGGGTTCCTTTTAAGCCAGCCTGCCAGTGATTGGGAGCTTTTTCCAGGGGGTGGGTCCCTCCCCTCTCCCTCCCCTCTCCCTCCCCTCTCCCTCCCCTCTCCCTCCCCTCCTTCAGCTTCTTCTCTCCTGCCCCCCAGGAGCTCTTCCTGCGCCTGGTGCCCCACGAGTGCCAGGGCCAGCTGTGGTCGCAGCGTGACAAGAGGGGCCGCGAGGGGGCCTGCCCCTCCGTCCGCGCCACCGTGGCCCAGTTCAACCGTGTGGCCAACGCCGTCGTCTCCTCCTGCCTGGGCGACACGGAGCTGCGGGCGGCGCAGAGGGCGCGGCTGCTGGAGAAGTGGATCCGCGTGGCAGAGGTGGGGCGCGGTTCCTTCTCTTCCTTTCCGGCTTCGTGCTGGCTTAAGCGCTGCGCGCCATAAGCCGCTTTGAGTAGGCTTAAACCATAACAGAAAGATGGAATTCATAGAACCATCGGATGGTTAGGGTTGGAAGGAGGGCACCCGAGGGTCATCCAGCCCAACCCTCTGCAATGCAGGAATCTTTTGCCCAACGCAGGACTCGAACCCATGACCCTGAGATTGAGAGTCTTCTGCTCTACCAACTGAGCAATCCTGAATGCAGTTACGGAGTTGGCATGGGTACCCCGTGGCAATGCAGGAATAATGACAATAAACAAAACAACAACAAAATTCCTGGGTCCATGGAGCAGTCTTTGCCAACTGGGTGGCTGTTTTATCTATTTATTTGGAATGTTTATTAGCTGCATTTGTTGTCGTTGTTGTTGTTTAGATATAAACAGGTAGGCTTTGCATAAAAACCTCCCAGGAAGGAGGTTGACAGACCCTTTTTCTTATTCTCTCTTTTCCATCCCAGGAGTGTTTCCTCCTCCGCAACTTCTCCTCTCTCTACGCCATCGTCTCTGCGCTGAAGTCCACCCCTTTGCATCGCCTCAAGAGAACTTGGGAGGAGACATCCAGGTAGACCCCCCATCCTCTGCTTCAGAGCTCCTTCCCCTCACAGAAACACCCCCCACCCCGTCTCTGAGACCTTTCTCAGAGACACCCTGAGCTTCTTGGCAGCAACAAAAACCAGCCTGTCATCCTCCCTGGCCATTTCCCTCCTCTTGCCCAGGTCATAGAATCATAGAGTTGGAAGAGGCCACAAGGGCCATCCAGTCCAACCCGCTGCCCAGCAGGGGTCCTTAGGTCCTTATCCCAAAGTGCTTCTCTTACATGTGAAAAGGATCTGGGAGTCTTGGTAGACCACAAACTTGACATGAGTCAACAGTGTGATGCAGCAGCTAAAAAAGCCAATGCAATTCTGGGCTGCATCAATAGGAGTATAGCATCTAGAATGATCAAGGGAAGTAATAGTACCACTCTGGTCAGACCTCACCTGGAATACTGTGTCCAGTTCTGGGCACCACAGTTCAAGAAGGATACTGACAAGCTGGAACGTGTCCAGAGGAGGGCGACCAAAATGGTCAAAGGCCTGGAAACGATGCCTTATGAGGAACGGCTTAGGGAGCTGGAATTGTTTAGCCTGAGAAGAGAAGGTTAAGCGGTGATATGATAGGCATGTTCAAATATATAAAAGGATGTCATAGAGAGGAGGGAGAAAGGTTGTTTTCTGCTGCTCCAGAGAAGCGGACACGGAGCAATGGATTCAACCTACAAGAAAGAAGATTCCACCTAAACATTAGGAAGAACTTCCTGACAGTAAGAGCTGTTTGACAGTGGAATTTGCTGCCAAGGAGTGTGGTGGAGTCTCCTTCTTTGGAGGTCTTTAAGCAGAGGCTTGACAGCCACCTGTCAATAATGCTTTGATGGTGTTTCCTGCTTGGCAGGGGGTTGGACTGGATGGCCCTTGGGGTCTCTTCCAACTCTATGATTCTATGATTCTTCCCTGCCAGGCACCTTCCCTTGCCTCTGGAATTGTAGGGTTGGGTGAGACACCTATGGGTCATCTAGTCCAACCCCAGAATCACAGCTATCCAATGCAGCAGATGATCCCTTTTAGGCAGGGCGCAGCCCATTAAACTTCTAAAGGTGGCCTGGCTGCCCTTTGTCTCTATCGTATTTTAGTGCTGAGGTGCGGTTGGGGGGGTGGATTCCTTTTTGAGACTGCCCTACTCAGCCTCTCTCCCCTCCCTTCCCCCCTCCAGGGACTCCCTCCGCTGCTATGAGGAGCTGAGTGCCGTCTGCTCAGAGGAGGACAACTACAGCCAGAGCCGGAGGCTCCTCTTCCAGGTGTTTATTCCACGTTCTCCGCAGAAGACAGAATCGGGATCCAAAATGACCGTAACGGATTGGAGATGGAGAACTGGGCCCAGGCTAACAAAATGAATTTCAACAGGGACAAATGTCAGGCTCTGCACTTAGGCAGGAAGAACCAGGTGCACAAATACTGTATAGGATGGGGGACACCTGGCTTGCTGGCAGCACAGGTGAAAAGGATCTAGGGGTCTTAAAGGTAAAGGGACCCTGAGCATTAGGTCCAGTCGTGTCTGACTCTGGGGTTGCGGCGCTCATCTCGCTCTATAGGCCGAGAGCCAATAAGTACAGCTTCCAGGTCATGTGGCCAGCATGACCAAGCCGCTTCTGGCGAACCAGAGCAGCGCACGGAAACGCCGTTTACCTTCCCGCCGGAGCGGTACCTATTTATCTACTTGCACTTCGACGTGCTTTCGAACTGCTAGGTTGGCAGGAGCTGG
This sequence comes from Darevskia nairensis, assembly GCA_034642065.1. Classification (NCBI taxonomy): domain Eukaryota; kingdom Metazoa; phylum Chordata; class Lepidosauria; order Squamata; family Lacertidae; genus Darevskia; species Darevskia nairensis. Next base: position 89,969 of record JAWWNI010000516.1, on the reverse strand, counting down.
GACTAAGCAACGGGAGCTCACTCCGTTGTGGGGATTCGAATTGCTGACCTTCTGATCGGCAAGCCCTAAGCTCTGTGGTTTAACCCACAGCGCCACCTGCGTCCCTCTAGGGGTCTTAGTGGATCACAATCTTAATATAACAGTGTGATGCAGCAGCAAAAAAAGCTAATGCTATTCCAGGCTGCATCGTCCAGATCAAAGGAAGTAATAGTCCCACTCTATCCTGCCTTGGGGATGTGGGTGGTGCTGAGGGTTAAACCACAGAGCCTAGGGCTTGCTGATCAGAAGGTCGGCGGTTCGAATCCCCGCGACGGGGTGAGCTCCCGTTGCTCGGTCCCAGCTCCTGCCAACCTAGCAGTTCGAAAGCACTCAGTGCAAGTAGATAAATAGGTACCGCTCCAGCGGGAAGGTAAACGGCGTTTCCGTGCGCTGCTCTGGTTCGCCAGAAGCGGCTTTGTCATGCTGGCCACATGACCTGGAAGCTGTACGCCAGCTCCCTCGGCCAATAAAGCAAGATGAGCGCCGCAACCCCAGAGTCGGTCAGAACTGGACCTAATGGTCAGGGGTCCCTTTACCTTTACCTATCCTGCCTTAGTCAGACCACACCTGGAATACTGTGTCCAATTCTGGGCACCACAATTTAAGGTTGTTGACAAGCTGGAAGGTGTGCAGAGGAGGGCGACCAAGATGTTCAAGGGCCTGTAAACTAAGCCTTATGAGGAATGGTTGAAGGAGCGGCGTATGTTTAGCCTGGAAAAGAGGAGACTTGAGGGGGAACTTCAAATATCTTCAGGGCTGTCACATGGAGGAGGGAGCATTCTTGTTTTCTCCTGCTCCGGAGGGTAGGACTCGAACCCATGGCTTCAGGTTACAAGAAAGGAGATTCCGACTAAACATCAGGAAGAACTTTCTGACAGGAAGAGCTGTTTGGCAGGGGAACAGACTCCCATGAGAGGTGGTGGACTCTCCTTCCTTAGAGATTTTAAAGCAGAGCTTGGTGCTTTAGCTGAGATTCCCCCATTGCAGGGGGTTGGACTAGATGACCCTTGGATCCCTTCCAGCTCTAAGATTCCATGATTCTCTCCCAGGTCGCATTCTGCCACTCTAACCCCTGCACTATCCTGGCTCTCGATGTCTAGAAAGTGGTGGACTTTTAAACACACACACACCAGCTTTCCCCTGGCATAAAAATGTTCAGGGTTTTGACTTTTTGTGAATTCCAGTTCCTAATCTATTGCATCCTCTCCTGAGGCAATCCCTTGCATCTCTGAGCCAAACCTCTCACTTGGCTTGTTTGTTTTTGCACCGTGGATGCTCACAGTCTTCAGTTTCCGGGCACAAACTCTTCCGATGCAGCTCACGAGCGGAAACTGAACACGGAAAAGAAAATGGCCCATGAAAACAAACATTGAAGTTCAGATGCTGACGCAAAAGAGGGTGGGATGTGTCAAGTGTTCCGCTGCGTATCTCCGAAATCTGGGACATGGACTGGATTTGCAGGGTCGGAATGGGACCCCCAGGACTCATCTAGCCCAACCGCCTGCAATCCAGGAATTGCAGCGAAAGAGTCCCTGGCAAGACGGCCATCCAACCTCTGCGTGAAAACCTCCAATGGGGGAGAGACGCTCACCTTTCTAGGGAGTCTCCTGATCTCCTCCCAGCGAACTCATTTTTTAATGCAATTTGGACCGATTTGCACATTTCGCCAAGCAACTTATCCTAAAATAATGCAGTTCTGATTGCCATGTTCACGGATAGGTTCCTTTTTTAAAAGCCCACCCCTCTCTTCTCTTCTCCCGCTCCCCACAGGATGGCTACCCTCGAGGGGCTGGGGCGGACCCGATCCAACGCAGGCAGCAGCGGAGATCTTTGGAGCATCGCCCCACGGTACCCAAACTTCAAGAGGAGGGGAGGCGGGCCAGGAAGGCAGGGGTCCCCTTCCCCGTCTCTGACCTCCTTCCTCTCTCAATCTCTTCCCCGCAGGGTGTGGTCCCCTACCTGGGCACATTCCTCAAGGACTTGGTGATGCTGGACGCAGCGACACGGAACAGGCTGCAGGTGAGGGGGAGGACAGGGGGGCAGGCGGGAGACGCCAACCACGGGCAGGCCGTTGGGTAGGGGAAGAGACTCCTAGAACTATGGAATTTTGGGTTTTGAAGGGACCCCCGAGGGTCATCCAGTCCAACCCCCTGCAATGAAGGGAATCTTAACTCTTTCGGAAAGGGGTGGGCTCTCCTTCCTTGGAGGTTTCTCAGCAGGCGTTGGATGGCCATCTGTCAGGGAGGCTTTGGTGGAGCTTGCTGCCTTGCAGGGTGGACTGGATGACCCTTGAAGGTCCCTTCTGTGATTCCACGGTGAAGTGACCCAGCTGCCTCCAAATGCAGAGGTGGATTGGCAGGATGTGAGGGTGACAGAACAGCAACTCGCACAGAGAGACGGCCAGGGAGTCCCTTCCCTGGGAGAGAACTTTGGGGTGGGAATCCCAGCAGGAATGAATGAATGAATGAATGAATGAGCGAGCCAATTTCATTGGGGCAAATGAGGAGATCTTAGGCTGCACTCCAGAAACAAGCGCAATTTGGGAATTACTTCTGCGAAAAGCAGCAGGCAAGCAACTTTTGCTGGCCCTGGTGGGGCTGGAGCTTTCTCGTGGGATGCATTTGCGCTCATTTCTGGAATAATTACGTCTCTCTTCACCCCCCCCCCCGACTTGCACGGGGTTGGACTAGAGGACCCTTGGGGTTCCTTCCGGCTCATGATTCTATGACTGTCTCTTTGCAGAACGGGTACATCAACTTTGAGAAGCACCGCAAGGTACGTGCCGCATTGGAAGAGGGGAGGAGCATGCAATGGGCACCCCCTTAAAAATGGGGGGCGCCTTCTATTATTAATGCCCATTTTTCTTTGTGCCTCCCCCCCCCCCACAAATAGGAATTCGAGATCCTCACCCAGCTGCGACTCCTGCAGGCCAACTGCCGCAACTACGCCCTGAGCCCTGACCGGCACCTCCAGCGATGGCTGCAGCGCCTGCCCCGACTCAGCGAGGCCCAGAGGTGGGTCTCAGGATCCCACCCGAAACCCAGCCCGCTCTTTGGCCCTAGAATCCTAAAACGGTTGGAAGGGGGTTCCTGGAGGTCACGCGGCCCACCCCCCTGACATGCCGGCCCCTCTGCAAATGTTTAGCTGGAATTTGTGGAGGGGACCCCCCAGAGAGCATGCAGACTGACCCCACAAAAGCCCATGACCATATCAGCACCATCAAAGTTTGTATACTGCTCTTTATCTGTAAACTTCAGAGCGGTTCACATTGCGGTGAAGTAAGTTTTTGGATGCTGCAGACAGTGGAGCAGTTGAGAGCCAGTGTGGTGTAGCGGTTAAGAGCGGTGGACTCGTAATCTGGGGAACCGGGTTTGATTCCCCGCTCCTCCACATGCAGCTGCTGGGTGACCTTGGGCTAGTCCCACTTCTTTGAAGTCTCTCAGCCCCACTCACCTCATAGAGTGTTTGTTGTGGGGGAGGAAGAGAAAGGAGGATGTTAGGCGCTTTGAGACTCCTTCGGGTAGTGATAAAGCGGGATATCAAATCCAAACTCTTCTTCTTCTTCTTCCCTCGAGAGGCGGTGGGCTCTCCTTCCTTGGCGGTGGGATGGTCCTTCGTCGTGGAGGCTAGAGCTGAGATTCCTGCAAGGCAGGGGTTGGACTAGATGACCCTTGGGTCCCTTCTGACTCAGAAGATTCTATGATTTTATGACCCTGTCCTTCAGAAGCTCCTGGTGAATTTCCCACAACGGTCCACGGCATCTTGATCCCGGAATAAAGGGGTCAAGCCTCCAAGGTGCCGCAAGACCCTGGGCAGTGGTCAACAAAAGTGTCCCATCAGCCCCAAGATTCCCGCAAGGCCATCTAGCCTGACCCCCTGCAATGCAGGAATCTCAGCTATAGAATCTCGTCAAAACCTCCAAGGAAGGTTTTCCCAGCCCCTCTCCTTCCCAGTCTGATCTGGAGGTTCGGGGGAACCCCTGGAACAGATTTAGGGGGTTTATGGCAGGGTGGATAAAAATCAATGATTTAAAAAAAAAAAAATCGGATTTTTTTGATTTAAATCAGATTTTTTTGATTTAAATTGGATTTTTAAAATAAAATGCTTTTGGAGGAAAAATCTTTTTAAATATAGTCTTCTATTTAAGTTACATTGCAGTCCAAAGGCTATTCATCAGGAAAGAAGGATTTGTTTTAAGTTTATCAAGTGTGCTAAAACTCAGTCTAAGTTTTTTTAATAAATATGTTTAACCACATCAGTTAGATACATATGCTATCATGTTATTGTTTTAGTTAAATAAATTGTTTTAATGGTTATTAAGGAAATTATTATTTTTCTCCTTCCAATAAAGTACAGCAGAAAAGTTATCCAAATATAAACAGTTAACTTATTAAACCTCACCATAATTTCATAATTACCGGTATCTGTCTATGTATTTCTAGTAGTATAACCAAATCAGTAATTTTTGATATAACTGTAAAAACTACTCTGAAAATTTATTATTCCAAAAATGAAACCTTCATATGGTTGTAAGTATTAAGATTATACCAGCAAGAATGAGTCTTTCTGTGAAAAAAATATTTAAATCAAGTCTTACCGACTAGTGATTTAAATCAAGCCTTACTGACTAGTGATTTAAATCGTGATTTAAATCAATTTGATTTAAATCAAATCCACCCTGGTTTATGGGGGGGGGGGGGCAGAACGCATCCCCTGTCCTGTAGTCTTTGCTGCAACGGACTGAAACATGGCTGCTGTTTTCTCTTCTGGGAATTAAAAAAGTAAAATATTTAAAGCGGACATCCTCCCTCTTTCTCCCTGCCAGTTACCAGCTCTCCTGCACGATCGAGCCGCCTGTGGAAGGAGCGACCCCTGGCCGCCCCGTGAAGCCCACCCTGGTGATCACCCACTGCGCAGAGTGAGAGGCGGGAAGGGCCTGGGAGAGATGGGCGGGACCCCCGAGCCCAACCCCTTGTCGAAAAAGAATCCATGACAGCTGGCCCCCCATCCTCTGCTTTAGAAACCTCCAGCAAAAGAGGAAAGTCCAGCACCGCCTCTTCTCTCCCTCCGCCCTCTAATTTCGAAGCTTTCTTTTCAAAGCCCGGATAATAGAATTGTGGAAGCTGGAAGGGGGACCCCTAAGGGACATTTAGCCCAACCCCCTGCAATGCAGGAATCTCAGCTCAAGCACCCCTGGTGCTCAAATGGCCACCCAGCCTCTGCTTAAAGACCTCCCAGGAAGGAAAGTCCAAATTGCAGGTGTCCGGATGGAATCTTGGGGCGCGGGTGGCGCTGTGGGTTAAACCACAGAGCCTAGGGCTTGCGGATCAGAAGGTCGGCGGTTCAAATCCCAGCGACAGGGTGAGCTCCCGTTGCTCGATCCCTGCTCCTGCCCACCTAGCAGTTCGAAGCACACCAGTGCAAGTAGATAAATAGGTACCGCTCCGGCGGGAGGTAAACGGCGTTCCTCCGTGTGCTGCTCTAGTTTGCCAGAAGCGGCTTAGTCATGCTGGCCACATGACCTGGAAGCTGTATGCCAGCTCCCTCGGCCAGTAAAGCTGAGATAAGCGCTGCAACCCCCAGAGTCATCCGCGACTGGACCTAACGGTCAGGGGTCCCTTTTACATTTACCTTTACCTAGCTGGAATCTCAAAACCCATGCACTGTAGAGCTGGGCCCCCAAGGCTCCCGCCCGCTGAAACTTCTCTTCTCCCAACCACCAACCGCTTCTCCTTTTCCCTCCAGCCTGGCCACCTCGATTGGGATGAGCACCCTGGTCTCTTGGGACATGCCCAGCTCCCCGCAAGCCCCGCCAGACCTCCTGCTGCCTCCACCTGCTTCCCCCACCCCCCATGGGCAAGCGCAGCAGACCCAGGTGAGTTGGGGGGGGCCGTGGCCGTGTGTTTCCCACCTGCGATTCGTGTGAGCTTCATGCGTGTCTGATAATAATAATAAGCTTCATGCGTGTCTGATGATCTGTAGCCGGTCTGCCACCGGGCAGCACTCGGCACAAGGCGTCTCCCCCCTCCCCCACTGCCTGCCTTCAGCCATTTATGCCCCAGGCTGAAGTTTTTAGTTTAGGGAAGTTTTTAGTTAAGAGAGCTCCACTGGCATTTATGGGGAGATCTACATTGGCTCCCGGGATGTTCCCGAGCACAATTCTCAAAGTGTTGGTGTTGACCTTTAAAGCCCTAAATGGCTTCGGTCCAGTAGACCTGAAGGAGTGTCTCCACCCCCATCATTCAGTCCTCCTCTGAGGGCCTTCTGGCGGTTCCTTCACTGCGAGAAGTGAGGTTACAGGGAACCAGGCAGAGGGCCTTCTCGGTGGTGGCGCCGGCCCTGTGGAACACCCTCCCATCAGATGTCAAGGAAATAAGCAGCTATCCTATTTTTAAGAGACAGCTGAAGGCAGCCCTGGTTAGGGAAGTTTTTAATATCTAATACTGTATTATTTTAACATTCAACTGGGAGCCGCCCAGAGTGGCTGGGGAAACTCAGCCAGATGGGCGGGGTACAAATAATAAATTATTATTATATTATTATAACCAGCCCTTAGGCTGATTGGCACCTGGTGCCCTTTCAAATGTGTCGTGGGAGGGGGGATTATCCGTTTGCCATCCTTCTCATTTTCTACTAGGTATTCTGTGCTTATATTGTATTGTAATTTTAAGTTGTGAACCTCCCCGAGATCTGCGGATGAAGGGCAGCATACGGATTTAATAAATAATAAACAAACAAACAATAATAGATGATAGATCAGAGAATTGTTAGAGTTTAACGGGACTCCTGGCGGTCATCTAGTCCAACCCCCTGCAATGCAGGGATCTCAACCAGTAGAAGCAGCAGTCATAATTATAAACGGGAAGTCTGCATGCCTTTACATGAATTTTCACATCATAAGCAGAACAAGGGTCCTGCTTAGTATGGGTTTTTAAGGAAAGGGCTGGTGCTGTGATGTTTTTATTGGATTTTCTGTACCTTTAATCTCTCACTTAGTATCGCTCTTAGGGCTGCCATACGTCTGGGGTTTCCCTGACACTTCCGGGATTTGGGCCTGAAAAAACGGCGTCCAGGGTGGGGTGGATTTTCCCGAAATCAGCAAAATGTCCGGGAAATCCTGGAAGCATGGCAAAAGGGATGAAAAATGCGATAAAATCTGCGGAAAATGAAATCAGCAACTCTGTCTGGATTTTCACTTTTGGAAATATGGCAACCCTAATGTATCTTATCTACCTACCTAATTGTGTTTAATTGCTTTCTCACAACTGTCTTTCCTATGACGCTTTTATCTGTTTCCATTTGACCCGTAAGCCACCTTCAAAGTACCTGGGGGTTTGGAATGAGGCCACTTTACCAGGGGGGTAGCAAGGGGGGACGATGGGGGTGGGCTGCCCCAGGTTCCACCCCAGAGGGGGGTCACACTTTTAAAAAAATATTTTTTTAATTTTTTTAAAAAACTTTATTGAAAAAAGAGATAATAGACACACACACACACACAACCCCACACACCTCACAAAGTGGCACCATCAGAGGGGGGTGACACTTCTTTATTTTTTCTTTTTTTCTTTTTTATTTTAAAATTAAATTTTAACTTTATTGAAAAAAAAGAGATAATAGACACACACACACAAAAACCCCACACCTCGCAAAGTGGCACCATCATTTTTGGGGGTGGGGGTGACTGCTATGCCACTGGGTGCAGCGCTCTGCCATTGCCCTGGCAAAGTGGTGGTGGGGGGGTGACAAAAAAAAATTCCGCCCCGGGTACCACCTAGGCTGGCTACGCCTCTGATTTTACCCTCCCAGCGGCTGCCTGTTGGTGCTTTTATGTTGCATTTCCCCCCATGTTGTTAACTGCCCTGGGATCTGTGGAAATTTAGACAAATAAATAAATGAGGTGCCTACTGAGGACCCATAAGAAGCAACTGTGCCAAAAGGGGCATCGTTGGGAATATCAGAACTGTGGGGGAAGCGGGGGAGATTTTCTCAAAGTCCCCCCCTGCTGCCGGCCCGTGTAGACAGCACTGAGCAGGACGGATCCCTCGCTAACCCTTGCCTCCCGCTGCCTCCCCAGCGTACGAAGTGGCCCTCCGTCTCCTCGCTGGACACGGCCCCGGAGAACGCCTCTCCCCGTCCCCGGAGGGCTTGGCCCCACCCCCTGCCATGGGGGGCACCTTCGTCCGGGGCCACCGGCGCTCAGCATCCTGTGGGTCGGCCTACCCCACGGCCCCCGCCCCGGACAGCGGACTCCCCTCGGACCGTCGCATCATCCGCGTTAGCATGGCTCTGCAGAACGGCACCCTCTACAAGAGCATCTTGGTGAGCAAGGGGGCAGGAGCCCTGGGGAAGAGGGGGCCTGGCCGGAGGTGGGTGGGTGGGCAGGAACAGCCTTCAGCTGTCCCCCGTGCACGGCAGAAGGTTGGTCTAGATCAGGCACCCCCAAACTCGGCCCTCCAGGTGTTTTGGGACTACAATTCCCATCATCCCTGACCACTGGTCCTGTTAGCTAGGGACGATGGGAGTTGTAGTCCCAAAACATTTGGAGGGCCGAGTTTGGGGGTGCCTGGTCTAGATGGCCCTAGGGGGTCCCTTCCAACTCAATGTGATTCTGTGATTGGCTGAACTGGCCCATTTGCAGGGGCGACATAACACCCGTTCTGCGTTTGTAATAAAATGGATCTTCCGGTGTGGCAGCTCCTGACTGTGGAACTCCCTGCTGAGTGACACCAAGCAGATACCATAGAATCATAGAATCGGAAGGGACCCCAAGAGTCATCTAGTCCAGCCCCCTGCAATGCAGGAATGTCAGCTAAAGCACCCCTGACAGATGGCCACCCAACCTTTGCTGTGATCTTACTAGTGCCTCCTTAAAACTTTATTCTACCCAGATAACAGGGACCCAGGTGGCGCTGTGGGTTAAGCCACAGAGCCTAGGGCTTGCTGATCAGAAGGTTGGCGGTTTAAATCCCTGCGACGGGGTGAGCTCCCATTGCTCAGTCCCTGCTCCTGCCCACCTAGCAGTTCGAAAGCACATCAAAGTGCAAGTAGATAAATAGGAACCGCACCGGCGGGAAAGGTAAACGGCGTTTCCATGCGCTGCTCTGGTTCTCCAGAAGCAGCTTAGTCACGCTGGCCACATGACCTGGAAGCTGTACGCCGGCTCTTGGCCAATAAAGCGAGATGAGCGCCGCAACCCCAGAGTCGGACACGACTGGACCTAATGGTCAGGGGTCCCTTTCCAGATAACGTAGAATGTTGATGTGCTTTAATCTGTTTTCAGTTTGCTTTTTGTTTCATTTTAAGGTTTTACATAGCTATTTTCACACTGTTTTACCAATATTTTCATTATTTTTCGAAACCGCTTTGAGGCTTGTTTGTTTTGTTACAATCCAGCAGCCTATAAATTTTATGAAATAAACTCCCAATCAGCCCTAGTCCAAAAACCCCCGAGGGGCACCCTACTGGCGAAGGCTGAAAGTCCTGTTTCTTCTCTCTTTCTCTCTCTCCCTGTGCTATTGCCGCCTGCCCACTGCAGGTCACGAGCCAAGACAAAGCGCCGGTTGTGATTGGGAAGGCGCTGGAGAAGCACAACCAGGATCGGGTCCTGGCCCCCAACTACGAACTGGTGCAGCTCCTGCCAGAAGGCCGAGGTGAGGCCCATCTCTGTGCTTTATGGTTGGGAGGGGGGAATCTGACGGGGTGTGAATCCTGCACTGCAAAGGGGTTGGGCTAGATGAGCCCTGGGGGTCCCTTCCAACTCTACAATTCTGTTGCAAGCATTTACGCCACTGGTTTTAACTGCTGCCTGCGGGATTTTGCAGTGCGTCAAATTGCTTTTAGCTTACAATTAGCTTTCCGGCAGCTTACAAATGTTTTATTAAAAAATATTTTCCCAACGCAGCAGCGCAGAGGACAATGCCTATTAAACATTTTCCCTGCTTCAAGGCTGCCAATGGACTTCAAAGTCTTTATCATCCTCCCCTTGTTTGCCAGCAGATTCTAATTGAGCCATCTTCTGATGTTGACAAAGTGGCAAAAATCTTCCGGCTTTGTATCTGGCTTCTTCAGAAAACGGCAGCTCAGGTTCTGCAAAGCTGCAGAGCAACAGAGGTCTGGGAAAGCAATGCTAATAGAGGGTTGTTGTTTTTTAAAAGACGGGAGATGAGCTGCGCCCCCAGGAGTCAATGCAATTCTGGCCAATGCAATTCTGGGCTGCAATTCTGGCCAATGCAATTCTGGGCTGCATCAATAGGAGTATAGCATCTAGATCAAGGGAAGGAATAGTACCACTGTATTCCGCTCTGGTCAGACCTCACCTGGAATACTGTGTCCAGTTCTGGGCACCACAGTTCAAGAAGGATACTGACAAGCTGGAACGTGTCCAGAGGAGGGCAACCAAAATGGTCAAAGGCCTGGAAACGATGCCTTATGAGGAACGGCTTAGGGAGCTGGGTATGTTTAGCCTGGAGAAGAGAAGGTTCAGGGGTGATATGATAGCCATGTTCAAATATATAAAAGGATGTCATATAGAGGAGGGAGAAAGGTTGTTTTCTGCTGCTCCAGAGAAGCGGACATGGAGCAATGGATTCAAACTACAAGAAAGAAGATTCCACCTAAACATTAGGAAGAATTTCCTGACAGTAAGAGCTGTTCGACAGTGGAATTTGCTGCCAAGGAGTGTGGTGGAGTCTCCTTCTTTGGAGGTCTTTAAGCAGAGGCTTGACAGCCACCTGTCAGGAATGCTTTGGTGGTGTTTCCTGCTTGGCAGGGGGTTGGACTGGATGGCCCTTGGGGTCTCTTCCAACTCTAGAATTCTATGATTCTATGAGTCACTGGTTCTGGCTTTGGGCAGGCCATTTCCTTTTCTACCAGGGAACTCAAAAAATGAGCAGTTCCTCTCGTTCTTCCACCATGACCCCTTCTCTCTCTCTCGCCCTCTTCCTACTACCCCTGCAGAGCTGGCCTTCCCAACCACGGCGAATGTCTTCTACGCGATGAGCAGCACCTGCCTGGACTTCATGCTGCGACCCAAGCGCCCGCGGGAGAAGCCGCCCCCTCCGCCGCCCAAGCCCAAGCCCAAGCCGCCACCCAAGGGGGTGGAGATCAGCGCCACCTTCCCGAAGATCAAGGCCACCGGGCGGAAGATAGCCAGGGCCCTCTTTTGAGTTGGGCGGCAGGAGGACAGAGCGGTGCCTCAGTTGCCACTCGCTCAGGGCTGGCTGCCCACGCTGCCCTTGAGACAGTGGACAGCATAGGGTTGCCCGAGGACAACGCGGTGTCAGAAGTGGCAAAATGTTGGCAGAGCTGAGTTGCCAGGCCTCGCGGCCCATCCTGGCTGGCGGAGAACCCTGGTTTTCCTGAGTCTTTGAGGAACTCGATGCCCTTAACTGCTTGGACCCTGGGGAAAGGGAAACCAGAGGGCGGCACCCGATCCAACGGATGCACACGGCGAGAAAAGAGATTCCGGCTAAACGTTAGGAAGAACTTAACGTTTGATGGTGGAACCGGAGGTGGAAGAGTCTCCTTCATTTTTTAAGCACAGCTTGGATGGCCATCTGGGATCCTTTAGCTATGATTCCGCCATCTCAGGGGGCTGGACTAGATGACCCTTGGGGGCCCCTCCTGATGCTCCATTTCTGAGTCTGTTGTCCGATTTCCAGTGTCAGCACCTTTCCTTCCTCATGCCGTTTACAGCTTAGTTGGATAGAGCATGGGGCTGATAAGGTTTGCAGGTTCGAGCCCCACCTTGGACCGCTGGGGTTGGACTGGATGAACCTCAGGTGCCTTCGAACTCTGCGATTCCAGTGAAATCCCTCCCCTCTAGCTCAGGGGGAAAGGCTGCGTTGTCGAAGACACGGATGTCGTATCGCGCTTGGAAGAGTTTCCATCTGCTTTGTGCACTTCCTGTTGCCGCCGCCACCGGCTTCCTGTCCCTTTACCGTGGGCGCCTTCTCCTCTCGGTCTGGGCTCCTCCCACCCCCACCCCCCGCCTGCCCCAAGTGCCTTAACTATCCATGGGAGGGTTGCCAAGTGGCCCTGAGGCACTTCTCTTCCTGCTGCGGGGAGGGAGGGCTTGGCGGATTGCCCTGTTGACGGCTGCTGCAGATCCTTCTTTTTGGACCGGTGGGAAAGCGGAGGAATTCTGTGCGTGTCGGAGGCTGTTTCTCACAGATCCCAAACTGCCTCCTCTGCTAACCTCAGCTGCCCCATATCTCAGGGAGGGTGTGTGTCACTCTGAGATGCACTTGGCACAACCTGCACCGAGTGCAAATTAACACTAACTTTTTTTAAAAAGACGGCGCTACGTTGTGAGGCTGTGGGGAAGGGTTCGGCCTGACCCACGGCCAAATTTGTCCTTCCTAAAGCGAGGGGGAAATGTCACCTGTGAATCCTGATGCTGGTGGGAAGACGGTGACTTAGCTGCATGGCTTTTCGCGGCCCTTTTACACGGACAGTCACTTAGCAAATTCCGCTCCAGCCATCCTCAGGTTGGGATCTCCTCCAGGGGTTTCCCACTAAATTTCCCATCAACCTCAACCAATGGCTTCAAGTTACGAGAAAGGAGGTTCCGAGTAAACATCTTTCTGAACCGCCTTCTCCTTCCTCGGAGGTTTTTAAGCCGAGGTTGGGTGGCCACCTGTCGTGGATGCCTTTGCTGAGATTCCTGCATTGCAGGGGGTTGGGCTAGATGGCCCTTGGGGGTCCCTTCCAACACTTGAATTCTATGATTCATTGGAGGTTGGGTGGGCTTCTGTCAGGTATTATTGAGCTCTGGTTCCTGAACTGCAGGGGGTTGGACTAGATGACCCTGGGGGTCCCCTCCCAATGTCACAGTTCTGAGATTCCAGGACTTAGGGACTACAGTTCCCACCAGCACCCGGTGGGGAGTTGTAGTTTCAAGACCCCAGAGGCAATCTCAGCTTGAGGAAGCTTGTTCCCCTAACCATCGAAAGATGGGCGTTCCCCCACCTTTTCCTCTCTTGCAGGCTGCTCATTCTCATCCCGCAGCTAACATTTTATATACTATCCTAAACAGCTTGCAAATTGGCTCTTGTCTTTCGTGTCCTGTTTGGAGGCCGTTCCTCTCCCTCCACACCAATATATTTGAAACTCTTGCAGAATCCCCGATATATTTTTATACTATTTAAGTTTCAGCACAAGAAATGCCTTCTTCGTGGGAGCCTTTTAACACCTCCCTTAACGTTCTGTGGGCTGAGCTGCACCAGTTGGGCTGCTGCCTGCCCCTTGCCGCCGCTGGGGGAAGGCAGGGGCCGTCTCACAGCTGCCCACGGGCAACAAGCACTTTCTATAACTTTTTTTCCTCTTTCTTGGGAGGAAAAAGAATGTTAAAAACATTTGTACTCGGCTCCATCAGGGACACTGAAACTTTCTATAAAATATTATTGCAAAAAGCAGCTTTGTGGTATGAAAAGCTTTGTGGGGGGGGGGGGGGAGAGGAGGGCTCACCCCTAGCCTGGGGACCCAGACTGAGATGGGAGTACCTCTGAGGACGTGAAGAGTGCACTAAAAGAAAATGGCAATATTTGGGCTGTCTTCGCAAAGTGCTCAGAGGTTCTGTTTACAACCAAGCGGGGGGGGGGGGCAGTCTGGCCTCCTTTTTAAGACTCCTTAGCCTCCTCTTTGGCCTTCTGGAGATGTTCCAAGGATTTCCTCTGCCAGCTTTTAGGTCCCTCTCACCTCTTCTTGCCTAAAGCAGCAACGTTGGAAACATTCCCAGGCACCTGTCCCTGGCGGGGATGTGAACTTGACGTAGGGAGCAACACAGGGCTCTTTGCCAGCCCCAGAGAAGCAGGCAGGAGGTCAGAGCAGCTGCAGCCTGGCCCTAGAGACCTAAGGAGGGGCAGGACCTCTCCAAGCCTGGAGGTGCGAGATATGATAGCCTCTTCAGATATCTCAAGGGCTGTCACATGGAAGAGGGAGCAAGCTTGTTTTCTCCTGCTCTGGAGGGGAGGACTCGAACACATGGCTTCAGGTTACAGTAAAAGAGGATTCTGTCTAAACTTTCTGACAGGAAGAGCTGTTCCACAGTGGAATGTCTGCTGGGATCTCCTTCCTGGGAGGTTTTTAAGCAAAAGGTTGGATGGTCATCCATCAGGGATGCTTTAGCTGAGACTCCTGCCTTAGCAGGGGGTTGGACTGGATGACCCCCTGAGGTCCCACCGAACTCTACATTTCCAACCTTTCCCTAGAGAGTGAACCGAACGTCCCTGCTCCCTAGAAAGCTCTGCCAGTGCAGCCGGAGGCAGTACACCCTGAGTTGGCAAGAAACCCCATCCGTCTCGGTTTTTCTGCATCCGCTTGGCAGCCCTTGCAGACGTTGGTGGCTGTCGGCCGCAGGAGGGTCTCATCCGATGAATGTGCTCTGCTCCTGCCTTGGCAGGGGGCTGGACTAGATTGCCCTGGGGGTCCCTTTCAACTCTACCGTTCCGGGATCCCAGCCCAGCCACCCTTCGAAGCTGCCGCAGCCTGACCCTAGAGAGAACTCAGAGGAAGCAGCGGGGTCGAGACGCCCTACAGATGCCAGGCCACAGGGGCGGATTTTGTGTGTCCTCCCACCCTCTTGTGGCTCTATGTTGAGGGGGGTGGTCTCCTTTCCAGGGGCCTCTCCCTCCCCATTGCACATGGTGAGGTCTGAGTGCGAAAGAGGAAAGCATCAGCCGAGAGAGAGAGTGTTGGGAAACTTGGTCCTAGCTTTTATTTCTGCCCAGCCTGAGCCGTGGTAGCAGATGTCCCCATCCCTCCCCCCCACAGTCCAGCAACACCCCCCAGACTCCCCTCAGGCCTTGACGGCCCCCTTGCCCTGGGCTTTCTGGAACTCCTGCTGCAGCCGCGCCAGGATCTCCCGCTGCTGGTCCGACTTCTTCTCGTAATCCTGCATCTGGCCCTCGTAGCGCTTGCTGAAACGACAGGACACAGTCAGCGCTCGTGGCTTCACAAGCCCCGGGGAGGCTGAGAACACCGCGAGCCCCGCGTTGCAAGCGGGTTGGGCTAGATGACACCTGGGGAGCCCTCCCAACACAACGATTCGAGGAACTCCAGCAAATGGTGTTCAGAGAAGGGACCCCTCTGACAGCAGAGCTGGAACACGGATCTTGCAGCTCATGGTCAACGTCAGTCTCCTCCCCCAGCTAGCTAGCCGGCTGTCCTTTGATCTCATTTTCAGTTTTTAATTGGTTGATGGACCGATGCCAGCTTTATCTCCCGAGGAGCTCAAGGTGCACAGCTCTCCTCCTCTCCCATTTCATCCTCACAACAACCCTGTGAGGTAGGTGAGGCCAAGAGATGGGGACTGACTCCAAGGTCACCCCAGCGAGCTACACGACAAGAGTGGGGATTCGAACCCTGCCCTCCCAGGTCCTAGTCCAAGGCTCTAACTATTACGCCACACTCTGGGTTTGTACAGTCCTGGGTCTGTACAAACCACCCCAATTAATGGCCACAACTGCTCCCTGTGGGACCCTGGCACGCCCCCCCCCTTGCAAAGGTAACTCCATGGCAGCCTGTCTCTGAACAGGAAGGTCCCACAGATGTTATAGAATTGCAAAGGGGTCCCCCAGGGTCATCTAGTCCCACCCCCCGCAATGCAGGAATCACAGCTGCTTAAGTCCTCGTCATGAACAGCAAGTGAGCCATAGCAACCCATGGATTAACATATACCCGGTACTTTATATAGCTTTGTAGCCTTAATTATATTTCATGGCCATTTTTTTGTTATTGTTGTTTTCCTCTGCTTTTAAAATGTTTATATATATATATACATACACACACACACACACACATACATATATATAAATATATATTCTGTTTAACAATTTAGAATACAGTTACAGGTAGTAGCCGTGTTGGTCTGCCATAGTCAAAACAAAACTAAAAAATTCTTCCAGTAGCATCTTAGAGACCAACTAAGTTTGTTCTTGGTATGAGCTTTCGTGTATCTGAAGAAGTGTGCATGCACATACCAAGAACAAACTTAGTTGGTCTCTAAGATGCTACTGGAAGAATTTTTATTATTTTTTATTTTGTTTTGAATTTAGAATACAGTCATACCTCGGGTTGTGTTTGCTGCGGGATACGAACGCGCCTCCCGCATGGATCGTGTTCGCAACCCGAGCGTCCGCTGTATTCATTTAAACAACCTTAAAATATCAATGGCTTCCCTTCTTCTCTTTCCATGGTTCATTTTGCATAACACAAATCCCTGCACATTTTACATACAGGTGAAACTCGAAAAATTAGAATATTGTGGAAAAGTCCATTCATGTAAGCAATTGTTTTCATTAGCTACTGGAGTTTAATATATGAGATAGACTCATGACATGCCAAGCGAGATACGTCAAGCCTTTGTTTGTTATAATTGTGATGATTATGGCATGCAGCTGATGAGCACCCCAAAGTTGAAATTGTTACTTTGGGGTTCTCATCAGCTGTACGCCATAATCATCACAATTATCCTATATAATAAAGAGCCTGTGTCCGTCCGTACTTTCCGTGTGTCAGTGGAATTCGCAACTGGGCATGCCCCACACGGACGCAGGGATTGGACGATGCAGAGACTCTATGCAGATGAGACGGTCGGAGGCCGCCAATCGGAAGTGCGGGAGGGGAGGGGCTGCCTCGCCCTGCACTCAAAGAAAGTTGCTGGCGCCCATTTTGTGTGTGTGAGTGATGGGAGTTCCACAAGGATTCCTCTCACACGCCTGCCCTAGGCCGACGGCCTCCCTCCCTCAGGGGCTCCAAGCAGCCCCCGTCCCGTCCTCGCCATGTCCCTGTTCGTGAAGGGGCTGGGAGCCAAAAGGGCAAAGAGAGGCGGGGGCTGCCATGGCCGTTTCCACACGGAGGGAAACCAGACCCCCCTCCCCAGTACGTGGGATTTGAGCCCATTCCCCCTCCTCCGCCACACGCTTGAGGGACTTTTATGTAACGGGAGGGGCCAGGTTCCCTCACAGCTTCTCTCGGACGCGCCGCAGGATGAGGCCCGGCTGCCTTACCTGAAGGCTGCTGTCCTAATCCCACTTGCCTGAGGGAAATAAGTCCTGTTTTTAAAAATGTTTCACCACATATGTTCTAGCGCCCGTTAATTTAACGGGCTGAATGTCCACTAGTAACAAATAAAGGCTTGACATATCTCGCTTGGCATGTCATGAGTCTATCTCATATATTCATTTCACCTTTTAAGTTGAATTACTGAAAGAAATGACCCTTTCCACGATATTCTAATTTTTCGAGTTTCACCTGTAAACTAAACCATTCAGTGTTCCATTATTGCATCCATCAAAACTTATTTACACTGTTGAATTCATCTTAATGCTGCCCACGTTTTCAAGTGCACACAACTTCCCACACATACACATATATTCATATACATATACATATATATGAAAAACTGCAGTAGCAGAGCCTCCCCACTGGATGAAGGCGGCACTCACATCTCCCCTGAGATGTAGTCCAGCCGTTTCGCGACCGTGGCTTTGGCCTCGCCTGTGTCCTGCTTCACCAAGACGGGCCCAATCAGCTTGTAGACGGTGTTGGACGACTCCAACAGGTCCAGCTCCTGCAGAGGAAGGAAAGGTCAGCAGGGAGGGAGGCGGCTCAAGGGGCAGCTTCTGCAAAGGCCGGGGGGTGGGGGGCTCACCTCCTTCACCACATTGTTCTCGGTCAGCTGAGCCTCCAGCTTCTGCCGGGCCGTCATGCTCTTGCTGATATCTGGAAGCGGGGAAGAAGAATGGGCACAGAAATTGATGGACTATGCAGAAAGGGCGAAGAATCAAGAAGATCAAGTTTGTAAGAAAGAATAGAAATCATTTATAGAACGTTTGCAAAATTACTGTAAACAAATAAAGACGTTAGCAGGTTTAATATAAATAACGTGCAGTATAAATTTTACACACACACACATGTATGTAGAAGAGATTGTAAATAACAATTTCACTTAATTGGGAAATGCAGTAAATAATATAAAACATAAGGAACCAAAGAAGGAGGGGGAAGGGAGTCATAATAAGAGAAATATGGAATATCATTTGTGTTTTAAATTTTAGGATATTTTTCCTTTTCTCTGTACTTTGTAAAAGCTTATGAAATTATTATTATTACAGTATTATTATTATTATTATTATTATTATTATTATTATTAAAAAGCGGGGAAGAAGTTTTCCCCAGTAAAAAAAAAAGGGAAATCCACAGTTAAAAGTGTAAAACACACATGGAAAAATATTAGAACCAACATAGACCGGCAGTCCACAAGAACGAATGAAATCCAACTCAGAAGCATAGTGTTGGAAGGGACCCCGAGGGTCATCTAGTCCAACCCCCTGCAATGCAGGAATCTTAACTAAAGTATCCATGAGAGATGGCCGCCCAACCTGTGCTTCAAAACCTCCAAGAACTTACAGAGTTACAGGGAACCAGGCAGAGGGCCTTCTCGGTAATGGCACCCGCCCTGTGGAACGCCCTCCCACCTGATGTCAAAGAGAAAAACAACTACCAGACCTTTATAAGGCATCTGAAGGCAGCCCTGTTTGGGGAGGCTTTTAATGTTTAATAGATTATTGCATTTTAATGTTCTGTTGGAAACCAGCCAGAGTGGCTGGGGAAACCGAGCCAGATGGGCGGGATATAAATAAATTATTATTATTATTATTATTATTATTATTATTATTATTATTATTATTATTATATTATTATTATTATTATTATTATTATTATTATTATTATTAACTTTTAAGTGGGCCCAGCTACTTCTTGGTGGGAGGTCGAGGTGTAACAGGTGTCTAGAGCACACATATAAGAAATGGGGAGAAAAACTCCCACATTTTAAAGGCAAGCCCAGAACTTAGAGGTGCTGCTATAACATTCTGGAGCAGGGAAATGGGATTCTGAGGTGCTCTTCTGACTCACTTCCTGAGCCAGGTTCAAGGTCCTTGCATTAATTTGCAAATCCCTGGGCAACTTAGATCCAGGGAGCTTCAGGGACCGCCTGAACCCCAATTTCCCAGCTTCATCACTCAGGTCACCTGCAGGAGCGTCGCTGTTCGCTCCCCAAGTTGGTGAGGCCCATTTGGCAACAAGGAGAATCTGAGCCTTTAGAGTTATCGGCCCCGTCCTGCGGAACTCCCTGCCACTGGAGAACAGCCAACTTTCAAACGCCTGGTGAGAGCTTTTCTGCTGTCTGATTTCAGCTTTTCAAACTGTTTCATGTACAACTATTCTAAGGCGCTCTGATACTTTCTTATCAATAGCTGTGTGTGTGTGTGTGTGTGTGTGTGTGTGTGTGTGTCAAAACGAAATAAAAAAATTCCTTCCAGTAGCACCTTAGAGACCAACTAAGTTTGTTCTTGGTATGAGCTTTCGTGTGCATGTATCTGAAGAAGTGTGCATGCACACGAAAGCTCATACCAAGAACAAACTTAGTTGGTCTCTAAGGTGCTACTGGAAGGATTTTTTTTATTTCGTTTTGACTATGACAGACCAACACAGCTATCTACCTCTCTGTGTGTGTGTTTGTGTGTGTGTAATGAGAGGTGGTGGTGGAAGTTACCTTTCTGTATCTGCTGGTATTTATCCAGCTCTCCCTGGAGCTTCTTTTGTATGGCTTCAGCCATCGCCTCCTTCTCTCACACGGCTCAGGAGCAGGGGTGGGGATGGCGCTCTCTGCAGAAAAAGCAAGTCCTTGCCAGTGAAGCTTTGCTTACAGAAAAGCCAAGAGCCCCCAGGAAGTTGCAGCTAGGAGAAAACACAGGGCAGATCCAGCTGTCAAAGGGCTCTGCTCACGTCCCCCTTCAGGGCTCCAATTGGGGGCTCCTGGGAGGGTCCTCTATCCTGAGAACAAAAGGATTGAACCCAGGACGGTCCTGCATGGTGAAGCTGCCCTCTGCCTATGGGTCACCCCAGGGGCCGCCCCAACTCTCTGCATTCCCCCCTCCCAGGGGCATCTTCTCCCCTCTGGGTGTGTGGGGGAGACGGGGGGAGCGGGGCAGCCACTCCGCAGGGCCCCTCCCCACCCATGGCCCCCCATTGAGCCCCCACCTCCTCCAATGGATCCCCCCCCACACTGAGCCCCCCCCCAGCACCCATGGCGCCCTCTCCTCGCCCCTTGGTGCCCACACCCACCTACCCCTCTCTCTCTGCCCCCACCCCCAAAACCTGCCCCCTCCCCGACTCACGTTCCGCTCAAGCTCCTCCCCCGACCTCTAACCCAAGGAACTTCCGCCCGCAGCACGTCCGCGTCACACTGGGTCCCTGGCGGTTTCGCTCCTTCCCACACAGGCGCAGAGGGGCCGTCAGCGCCTTTGGACGCGTCACTTCCGCCCTCCGCCAAGATGGCGGCTTAAAAGAGGACGGGAACGTAGTCCTAGAGCGGTCGCCTCCAAGTTCCGGGGACTACGAACACTTCCCCGCCGCAAAGGATCGCGGGAAGTGTAGTTTATCCCCAGCGGAGCTCCAGTTCCCGGAGCCCTTGACAAACTAGAGTTCCCAGGAGGGGATCTTTTTATTTTTATTTTTGTGGGGAAGGGTTGGGTGGAGAAAAGTAAAGTGCTTATAAATGCATCGTGTGAATGCGACCCACGTGTCTGGCTGGGCCACGTGTAAACGTGTTTGCGCGCGTTTGTTATTGGTTTCCCCCTTTCCCCCCTTGTTTTTCTGTTTCTATTATGTATTTTCATGCTGTGAGCCGCCCTGGGATCTTTGAGGACGGGGCAGCGTCCAAATTTAATAATGCAAAATAACTAACTAAATAAATGGGCTGCAGCTACGTGTGTGTGTGTGTGTGTGTGTGTGAACTTTGGGGACCCACATTGCCTCCTGTCTGAGCAGAGATTTAAGAGATGCCACTTTGACTCAGAAATCAAGGTTTACTCCTAATTAAGTGGATTAAGATCCTGCTGCAGGAAAGAACACTCTCAGGAGGGACATCAGCCGGAACCGAAATCAAGCTTTGATCTGAGGCTGCAATTCCTCCGTTGGTTAGAGCGTGGTGCTCATCATGCCAAGGTTGCGGCTTCAATCCCCGTAAAGGACAGCTGAGTATTCCTGCAATGCTGGGGGTTGGACTAGATGACCCTCGGGGAACTTTTGGAGTTCCAAGTGAAGCAGATCCCTTCTTCCTATTGCATCACCTGCAGTTACATGCAGGGGTTTGGGGTGCTTTGTGAACCCTTGTATGTGTGAATGCATTTATCCCTGTGCATTTATAAATACATGACATTAATTTCTGTAGGATCCGCAAACTGATCTCATTGCTTTTGGAAGCATGGCTATGCAGCCCCACCCGATACATGCTTACTCATAAGTAAGTCCTACTGTACAGAGCCAGCAGTTCAGGCAGTTCTGCTACCAGGAGGCCAAAGGACCCAGAGGGATTTGCAACCAGGGGGGGTTTCCAAATGTTGCCCTCTTTGATGCATTTCCATAGACTCTTTTGCGTGGGGCCAGATTGTTCTCCAGGGGCGTACCCAGGATCAAAACTGGGGGGGGGGGAGCCATGGTCGTTCAGGTTGGCTTTGAATGGACACTGATCATTTTTGCTTCGGGGGGGGCAGCTGCCCCCTCTGCCCCCCCGGCTACGCCCATGTTGTTCTCCCATGCAAAAGGGAGACTAGCAAGTCTAGTCTAGTTTCAACTGCACAATTCTAGGATTCTACCTGTGTAAGGGAAAGGCAGCCTTCTACCAAGGCTCCATAGAGAGCATTCTTATATACTGTATTTGTGCTTGGTTCTCCAGCTGCACAGCCAGGGAGAAGAAGATACTTCAAAAAGTCATAACCACAGCCCAAAATATTATTGGTCATCCTCTCCCATCTCTGGAAGAACTATACAGTTCCCATTGCCTTAAAAAGGTTAACAATATTTTAAGGGATCCATCTCATCCAGGACATAGCCTCTTTGCACCACTGCCTTCGGGTAGAAGATATAGAACAATTAGATCAAGAACAAATAGATTGAAGAACAGTTTCTACCCAAGAGCTATAACCATCTTAAACGCTGTAACCAGATAATATGACCTTGGAGAGCTGTGATGGGTGTATGTGTGTGTATGTGTGGCTTTCTTTGGTGTGTGTGTGTTTTGTGCTGTTTTTTGTTTCTTTCTGTTTTTTTTAACGGGATGGCATGCAATTTCGTTGCACTTGTATAGCGTTGTGCTTGTACTTGTGCAATGACAATAAATTATCTTATCTTATCTATCTCATGGTCACTGGAGTAATGAGGTGGTGTTGGTTGGAGGGAGTTGAGTTGAGTGTTGCCTTATCACATACATACAACACCACAACAGACCTAGGAAAGGATTATCCCATCTGGTGCCACTGCCAGGCCTGGTTATGGGGCAGAGATAGCTGGATGCCTAACTGTCATGGATGTTTGTGGAGATTTCTGCATTGCAGGGGGTTCAACTAGATGACCCTTGGGGTCCCTTCAAACTCTAGGATAGCTTTAGTCACCTTGGTGGATGACTTACGCTGGGAACTGGACAGGGGGAAGGTGTCCCTGTTGGTTCTGCTGGACCCATTGGTGGCTTTCGATACCATCAGCCATGGTCTCCTTCTGGGCTGCATTGCAGGGATGGGAATGGGGCCTCTGTGTTATAGTGGCTCCATTCCTTCCTGGAGGGGCAAAGCCAGGAGGTGGCACTGGGTGACTCATGTTCCATATGTTGGCCTTTGTCCGGCATGGTCCGCCAGGGGTCTGTTCTGTCTCCCATGCTATTCAACATTTACATGAAAACAGTGGGAAAGCTTGTCCAATTTTGGGTTTTGGAGGCCCCCATATGATGGGTTTCCTATGTTTTTAGCAGTTCTTATTTGCCTTACGTCCTATCAGAAGAAGAAGAGTTTGGATTTGATATCCCGCTTTATTACTACCCGAAGGAGTCTCCAAGCGGCTCACATTCTCCTTTCCCTTCCTCCCCCACAACAAACACTCTGTGAGGTGAGTGGGGCTGAGAGACTTCAGAGAAGTGTGACTAGCCCAAGGTCACCCAGCAGCTGCATGTGGAGGAGCAGGGAATCGAACCTGGTTCAACGGATTACGAGTCTACCGCTCTTAACCACTACACCACACTGGCTATCAGGGAATGAGGTGGGATATTAATAAATAATAATAATAATAATACGCAGTGTAGTCTGCTGGCAGGATTCCCTAGCAGAATGACTTTAGGGATTATGGAAAAGCCCAATCTTCTCCAATCCCTAGAAGAAGCAGGAGCTGTGGGGTTGCCAAATGGCGAATACGAGTGAAAATGGGCCCACTAAGAGCCTTCCCTGGAGCTCCTACTTTCCCCTGTTGGAAGTAGACTCCAAAAATAACTCTTCCAATATTCAACTGTATTATGAGGTAGGCATTTGCCCTATTTGTGTGTTTTTGTCACAGACGGAGAGGTAAGGGTTTAACTCTGTCC
Organism: Darevskia nairensis; assembly: GCA_034642065.1. Lineage (NCBI taxonomy): Eukaryota > Metazoa > Chordata > Lepidosauria > Squamata > Lacertidae > Darevskia > Darevskia nairensis. The sequence continues at coordinate 66,517 of JAWWNI010000516.1, read as the reverse complement.
TCGTACATCATGGGTAGGCAAACTTAGGCCCAGGGGGCCAGATGCAGCCCAATCGCCTTCTAAATCCAGCCCACAGATGGTCCGGGAATCAGGATGTTTTTACATGAGTAGAATGTGTCCTTTTATTTAAAATGCATCTCTGAGTTATTTGTGGGGCATAGGAATTCATTCTCCCCTCCCCCCCAAAAAATACCCCTCCCTACCAAAAATACTGCCCTGTGCCCCTATTAGGTCCAAAGGACGCTTCCTGTTGGCTGTAATCTTAAGTATGTCTCAAGTCCAATTGCAAAGGTGGAGGGAGGCTTTCCACCCTCACTGCCCAGAGCTTTAAGTTGTCCCTTAGCACTCTATGGTTTCCCCCTGTGTCTGTTATTTGTGGGGATAATTAGATATTCTATCTTACAGTGAAGTTATTTACACACACTTGTGTCACCGCCTCTCACCCCCGTTGTTTTGAGATGCTCTGGCACTGCCAACTCTTCACTGTGCAACCTTCTCTCATCATGAAAGATGAGAACTGTAGCTGGGAACTGAGTCCTTCCTGGTTATGCTACTTTGTTGTTGTTGTTCAGTCGTTCAGTCGTGTCCGACTCTTTGTGACCCCGTGGACCAGAGCACGCCAGGCACGCCTATCCTTCACTGCCTCTCGCAGTTTGGCCAAACCCATGTTAGTAGCTTCAAGAACACTGTCCAACCATCTCATCCTCTGTCCCCTTCTCCTTGTGCCCTCAACCTTTCCCAACATCAGGGTCTTTTCTAGGGAGTCTTCTCTTCTCATGAGGTGGCCAAAGTACTGGAGCCTCAGCTTCAGGATCTGTCCTTCCAGTGAGCACTCAGGGCTGATTTCCTTCAGAATGGATAGGTTTGATCTTCTTGCAGTTCATGGGACTCTCAAGAGTCTCCTCCAGCACCATAATTCAAAAGCATCAATTCTTTGGCGATCAGCCTTCTTTATGGTCCAGCTCTCACTTCCATACATCACTACTGGGAAAACCATAGCTTTAACTATACGGACCTTTGTCGGCAAGGTGATGTCTTTGCTTTTTAAGATGCTGTCTAGGTTTGTCATTGATTTCATCCCAAGAAGCAGGCGTCTTCTAATTTCATGACTGCTGTCACCATCTGAAGTGATCATGGAACCCAAGAAAGTGAAATCTCTCGCTGCCTCCATTTCTTCCCCTTCTATTTGCCAGGAGGTGATGGGACCAGTGGCCATGATCTTAGTTTTTTTGATGTTGAGCTTCAGACCATATTTTGCGCTCTCCTCTTTCATCCTCATTAAAAGGTTCTTTAATTCCTCCTCACTTTCTGCCATCAAGGTTGTATCATCAGCATATCTGGATAAGGAACTGGCAAGCCACTCCAGTATCCCTGCCAAGAAAACTCCATGGACAAAGGTTATGCTACTAAACACCCCTATTGTTTCTGCTGTCACCAGAGATAACGCTTTATCTGAACACTTCACCCTTCTCATAACCAAGAATGAGGTGTTGAGGTTTGCAATATTACCTTGTGCATGTAAGAAGATGCTTTGAGTCTTTCTTTTTCATCATTGTTTCTTTATTGCAGTTCTAAGAATGGGAGTGAGGTCCAGCTCCAAGGATCTTCTGCTGGTTCCCTCACTGCGAGAAGCAACGTTACAGGGAAGCAGGCAGAGGGCATTCTCGGCAGTAGCACCTGCCCTGTGGAAATCCCTCCCTTCAGTTGTCAAGAAGATAAAGAATTACACAACTTTTAAAAGACATCTGAAGGTAGCCTTGTATTGGGAGGTTTTTGATGCTTGACTTTTTTAGACATGCTGTAAGCTGCCCACAGTGGCTGGGGAAACCCAGCCAGATGGGCTGAGGAGTAGTAGTAGTAATAACAATAACAATAACAATAACAATAATAATAACTAGCTGGCCCGGCCACGCGTTGCTGTGGCTCATTTGGTGAAATGGAAAAGGAAGATAGAAAAGTTTCCCCCTGCACATTTCCCCCCATTTTCACCTGGCTTCCCACAGCTTCTCCTGTTGAACTTTCGCCTGCCTCCTCTTCGTCTTTCCTGTTTTCACCTGGCTTCCCACAGCTTCTGCTGTTGAACTTCCGCCTGCCTCCTCTCCGTCTATCCCCGCTTTTGCCTGCCTGCCTCCCTGCAACTTCCTCCTGCCTCCTGTCCGTCTTCCCCCCGCTTTCGCCTGCCTCCCTACAGCTTCTCCCGTTGTATTTCCGCCTGCCTCCTGTCCGTCTTCCAGTTTCTGTTTCTCCATTTCTCTGTCTCGTTCCCCCCTCCCTTGTCTCTCCTCATGGAGACACTGAGATCCAGCGCCAAGGGCCTTCTGGTGGTTCCCTCACTGCGAGAAGCAAAGCTACAGGGAACCAGGCAGAGGGCCTTCTCGGTAGTGGCGCCCGCCCTGTGGAACGCCCTCCCATCAGAGGTCAAAGCGATAAACAACTATCTGACATTCAGAAAATACCTCAAGGCAGCCCTATTTAGGGAAGTTTTTAACTTGTGATATTTTAATGTATTTTAATGTCTGTTGGAGGCTGCCCAGAGTGGCTGGGGAGACCCGGCCAGATGGGCGGGGTACAAATAAAAAAATATTACGGCATTATTATTATCATGAAATCTCTCTCTGTAGTTTGTGCGTGCCTTCCTCTGACATCGTGGGTGTGATGTTGCATAGCATGTGCCGTCGGCTGCCAATAGCCTATTGGCCCTCAGACCATCCCTCTCCCAATCCCCCCTTTCTCCCTCCCTCAGAAAAGACTCATTTCACGCGAAGCGGCATAATTCGCTTCCTGCCCCCGCACTCTCCCTGCGCACCCCGAGACTCCCCCGTCACCTCCCGTTTCTGTGTCTCCATTTCTCCGTCTCCCACTCCCTCTCCTCTCTGACTCTCTCTCTGTAGTTTGCGCACGCCTTCCCTCTTTTTTTTTTCCAAAAGAAAATCTTTATTGATTGGTTATTCATTATTACATGTACAGTTCATTCTTCTTTTATATACATTGTATGTTCATATTTTGTACCGCAAAGCTGTATGATGATTGCTATGATCTAAATACATTCTGTAAAACTTGTACATTATTCCTCTTCTCATGCCTAACTACATGCGAATAAACCTAAATGGGAAAGACGCAGAGAATAAAAATAAAGATTGAAAAATTAAATTGCAAATAAAATAAAAAATAAGATATACCTTCCTGTGTCTGTTTCCATTTGTCCTTTTCTCCTAGCAGTTTTCCTTCATTACTTACTTTACATACATACAGAGTCATTTATGGTCAACACAAAGCCAACAGATACAGGAATTGATAACAAAAGAACATTTTTGCATTAATATTAAATCAATACAATCACTAATTTCCCCCACTCCTCACCTTCCCCCTCCCTTCCCACCCGACTTCCCATCTTTCTCCAATGCATACTTTGATCTTACCTATGAGCGTAAATCAACTCAGTTACATTGCTTCCTGTCCATTTTTAACACACTACAATATCTGGTGACATCCCTTTTTATCCCAATTTTATACTTCTTTTCCTTCCAGAATTACTTAAAAGCTGGCAATCCAATCTGACCCTTACTGTATGTTTGAACATATTCTGCATATCTTGCCCATTTCCGTTGAAATTTTTGTCTCGAATCTCCTCTTAAATTATTAGTTAATTGTACCATTTCAGCCATTTCCTGTAATTTGTACTGCTACTCTGCAATCGTCGGTGGTTCAGGTTCTTTCCATTTATTTGCTATTAAGATCCGAGCTGCAGCAGTGGCATACAAAAAAACCTCTCTTGATTTGCTGGGGATTTCTCTATCCATGATGCTCAATATTAAAGATTCTGGCTTCTTCGAGAATGTTGTTCCTAGCAGTTTTTTAAGTTCCTCATAGATCGCCCCCCAGAATACTTTTATTTTCTGACAATTCCACAACATATGCATTTGATCTCCCTCCTTCCCCCCACATCTCCAACATAGACTTATGGCACCTTTGTTCATCTTAGCTAATTGAGCGGGGGTGAGGTACCATCTGTGCTGGACCTTCATCATATTCTCAATTATATTATAGGAAGTTGTAAATTTCATGGTTATCCTCCACAGATATTCCCATTGATTCATCATAATGGGGCATCCTATGTCCTGCGCCCATTTTACCATAGTTGACTTGGCCTCCTCCTCTATCACTACTTCCCAATCTAGCAGTAGTCAGTAGGATTTTGATATTACCTTGTACTTATTTTTTATCACGTCTACCTCCAACCTTGATGGTTTTGTGGCAAATCCCTTCTTTTTGTCTTGTTGGAATAATCCATGCAGTTGATGGTAGCCCAGCCAGCCCCCCAGCTGTTCTTTTATCTCCTCATATTTTCTTAATTTGATATCCCCCTCATCTTCCATTATTATATCATTGTATGTCATCCAATTGTTTTTCATATTTTTTCTCTTAACCGTCTTTGCCTCTAAAGGAGAGATCCAATGTGGTGTCTTCGGCTCTAATAGTTTTTTATATTTCTCCCAGGTGTTAAATAGGGCGTTTCTAATTATGTGATTAGTAAAATTCTTATGTACCGCATACTTTCCATACTGCAGGTAGGCATGCCACCCATATCGAAGGTCAAAACCTTCTAAGTCTAACAATTCATTATCAAGAACCACTCTCTTAGCCACGCTAAGCACGTGACCTCGTAATATAATTTCAGATCAGGGAGGCCAAATCCTCCCCTTTCTCTCGTGTCTATAAGTACTTTATGTTTTATCCTTGGTCACTTACCCTCCCATATGAATTTTGATATTTCCTTTCTCCAGTCATCTATGATTGCTGTTTTTCCTAATATGGGTATTGTCTGAAATAAAAAAAGTAACTTGGGCAATAGATTTAATTTCACTGCCAAAATCCGTCCCAATAATGATAGTTTTAATTTATTCCAAATTAACAAATCCTTTTTAATCCCCTCCCAGCAACTTTTATAATTGTTTTCATATAAATTGGTATTCTTGGCCGTTAACCATATGCCCAAATACTTGATCTTATTATGAATTTTGAGTTGTGTCAATTTCTCTAGTTGTTCCTTGTCACTAAGCGTCATGTTTTTGGTTAATAACTTGGTTTTGTGCTGGTTTAATTTAAATCCTGAGACCCTGCCATAATCATTCATAATCTCTAGAGCTTTTACCATACTCTCTTTAGGTTCCTCTGTCATTATTATGAGGTCATCTGCAAAAGCCTTTAATCTGTAATTATTGTCCCCCAAGCAGATTCCTTTAATGCTTCCCTCTCTTCTTATCCGGTTGTTTAGTACTTCCATTGTCATTACAAAAATTAAGGGCGCACGTCTTCCCTCTGACGACATGGGTATGCTCTCGCCTATAGCCTATTGGCGTAGCTGCCCTCACCTCCAAGGCCCCCCTCCCTCCCTCTCCTCCTGGGCTCTCTGACCTTGTATAGCCTTATCACAGCAGTGATGTCACCACACTGACAATGGTGGAGGCTATGCGGCTATGTAGTGTTGTGATGTCATGCTGCTCACTATGCGATTGGTTAGGATCTAAAAACGTATGTTTTTTACTTTTTACCTGTCACTGGTGTGACATCTATGTAATATTTTTACATAGCACTCCAGGAATGGAACCCAACGTTGTGTCAAAATTTCAAAGCAATCGGTGCAGTACTTTCGGAGATCACCCCCCCTCGTTGGCTGCCCCGGCAGCGCCGAAAATAGCCCCCCCTTCCAGCGGCTTTTCCCGCCGCTGGCTGGCTTGCGGAGCCAGGGCATGGAGAGGGGTGGGCCAGCGAGTAGGGGTGACACCCCTCCTCGCTGGCCCGCCCCTCTCCCTGCCCCGACTTGCGCTCTGCAGGCTGCAGAGACTCCCGAAGCCGCCACCCGCCCATCACCCCTCCGTGCGCAGGCACGAGCAGCCGCCGCACGAAGGGGTGCAGGACAGCGGCTTCGGGAGACTCTGCAGCCTGCAGAGGCTCCCGAAGCCACCGCCCGCCCAGCACCCCAAGGGGCTAGAAACGCCCTGGGTTGAGGTTGAAGACTCATTGCTTTGACACTGGTTATCATTGCTTCTTCCAGTACACTGCCATTAGTGTATTTTTTCCGGAGACAACGTTGATGGAATCTTTATAGGAGTTGGAGATGGAATTTATAAGTGGTCCATCTTTCACAAATGTAAAGTTGGTAGTACAATAGCTTTGTAAACAAGCATTTTGCTTTCAAACACTCTGCACTTCAATCAGGAGAAAGCTGCACTGGCAGGCGATGCTGGATTTCAACATCAGTGTTGGCCCTTGTGGAAACAGAACTACCCAGGTAAGAAAAGTGATCAACACTTTCCATTGTTACACCATTCAGTTGGATTTGTGGTGCTGCAGAGAATTCTTCTGTGCTTGTTGGTGCAGCACCTTGTGAAAGCCAAAACAAACCAAAGTACAGTGGTACGTCTGGTTAAGAACTTAATTCGTTCTGCAGGTCCTTAACTTGAAACAGTTCTTAACCTGAAGCACCACTTTAGCTAATGGGGCCTCCCACTGCCGCTGTGCCACCAGAGCACAATTTCTGTTCTTATCCTGAAGCAAAGTTCTTAACCCAAAGTATTATTTCTGGTTACAGGTAGATAGCCGTGTTGGTCTGTCATAGTCAAAACAAAATAAAAAAATTCCTTCCAGTAGCACCTGGGTTAGCGGAGTTCTTAACCTGAAGCATATGTAACCTGAAGCATATGTAACCTGAGGTACCACTGTACAGCTTTTACCCCTGTGAGTCTATAGGTTTGTAAGACTTCCACAACCGAATATCTATCCACCTTCCTGACATTTATATGGGTTTTTTTCATGAGAGTTTGCTGGTGTTTTGTAAGAATTCCACACTGACAGAAGTACTTTACACACTCCATAAATTTCAACTCTTTCCCCCCTGTGTGAGTCTGTTGATGTACATCAAGGTGGTAACTCCGACTGAAACCCTTTCCACACTGCATAACTTTATATGGTTCCTCTCCTATGGATGTCTAGTGATGTGAAAAAGGGTTTGAACACTCTGAAGCTCTTTCCACACTCCATGCATTTAAATGGTTCCCCCCGTGTGAATTCGTTGATGTTTTCTAAGGTTTGAACTCTGACTGAAGCTTTTTCCACATTCCATGCAATTAAATGGTTTCTCCCCTGTGTGAATCCGTTTATGGATTCTAAGAGATCGATTATCAGTGAAGCTCTTTCCGCACTCCATGCATTTAAATGGTTTCTCCCCTGTGTGAGTCCGTTGATGAATTCTAAGTGTTCCACTGTCACTGAAGCTCTTTCCACATTCCATACATTTAAATGGTTTCTCACCTGTGTGAGTTCGTTCATGTGAACGAAGTTGTGAACTGACAGTGAAGCTCTTTCCGCACTCCATGCATTCAAATGGTTTCTCCCCTGTGTGAGTTCGCTGATGTACTTGAAGGTTTGACGACCGGCTGAAGCTCTTTCCACACTCCATACATTTATATGGTTTCTCCCCTGTGTGAATCCGTTTATGTTCTCTAAGTGTTCCACTTTCACTGAAGCTCTTTCCACACTCCATACATTCAAATGGTTTCTCCCCTGTGTGAGTCCGTTGATGAATTCTAAGTGTTCCACTGTCACTGAAGCTCTTTCCACACTCCATACATTTATATGGTTTCTCCCCTGTGTGAGTCCGTTGATGAATTCTAAGTGTTCCACTGTCACTGAAGCTCTTTCCACATTCCATACATTTAAATGGTTTCTCACCTGTGTGAGTTCGTTCATGTGAACGAAGCTGTGAACTGACAGTGAAGCTTTTTCCGCACTCCATGCATTCAAATGGTTTCTCCCCTGTATGAGTTCGCTGATGAATTTTAAGTTTTCCACTCCAACTGAAACTCTTTCCACATTCCATACATTTAAATGGTTTCTCACCTGTGTGAGTTCGTTCATGTGAACGAAGGTGTGAGCTGACAGTGAAGCTCTTTCCACACTCCATACATTCAAATGGTTTCTCACCTGTGTGAATCCGTTGATGTTTTCTAAGGTTTCCACTGTCACTGAAGCTCTTTCCACACTCCATACATTCAAATGGTTTCTCCCCTGTGTGAGTCCGTTGATGAATTCTAAGTGTTTCACGCCTACTGAAGCTCTTTCCACACTCCATACATTTATATGGTTTCTCCCCTGTGTGAGTTCGCTGATGTACTTGAAGGTTTGACGACTTGCTGAAGCTCTTTCCACACTCCATACATTTATATGGTTTCTTCCCTGTGTGAATTTGTTGATGTCTTCTAAGTGTTCCACTGTCACTGAAGCTCTTTCCGCACTCCATGCATTCAAATGATTTCTCTCCTGTGTGAGTTCGCTGATGTACACGAAGGTTTGAACACCAGTTGAAGTTCTTTCCACACCGTAAGTTTAAGTGGTTTCTTCCCTGTGTGAGTTTGTTGATGTTTTCTACGTGTTCCACTAACAGTGAAGCTTTTTCCACACACCATACCCTGAAATGCTTTCTCCACTGTCTGAGTTCATAGATGTGAAATTTGTGTGTTCATCGACTGAATCACATGCCACATTCCATGCATTTCAATGGTTTCTTTGCTAATCTTTATGAAACCTCAGATGTCCCCCAGAATTCTGACTGTCTTCTCCACCGCTTCCTTCGGAGTGCATGGAAAATAAAGTCTTGTTCAGATTTCAAGGAAGAGAACAAAGGAATATGAAACACAGAAAGTTCTGTTAGCACTTTCTCCTATTTTAACATCTCATACATTCTCCCATGTGCTCCCCCTGTTATAGAATCATATAACTGGAGAGTTGGAAATGACCCCGGGAGCTGTCTAGTCCAACCCCCTGCAATGCAGTAATGTCGAAGAACATGCCTTCTACTTGTCTGGTTCATAGTTTCTAATGACATATTTCATCCTCTGCATACTTATCCTCCACTCCTGGGCCATATTTTTCCTCATTCAACCTCTATACTTTTATACTTTTATACCTCTATACTTTTATACCTGCACAGTCTGTTGGGCCTCAGGAGGTCCATACTGACCATTTTGTGAAAGCCTGGTTTGAGGGGTTTTTTAGGGACTGTGATATGGGCCTGTCAAAGGACTAGTGACAAGACTTGGTGCTTGCGGTCAGCTGAAGGAGTGCTCAGGTAGTAAAATGTCCTTGGATCTAGACCTCCATCTGTCAGCCTTGTTGGGGCGAGTGAGTGTTCATTCTTTCCAGAACTAACTGAAAGTTTTGGAAAGTTCCAGAACACATTTTAGGTTTATGTGGCAGGACAATAAACCAATAATTACATATAAAATTATAACGGATAATAAGGAGAGAGGTGGATTCTAGCTGCCAGGTGTACGTTTTTACTGTGAGGCAACATGCCTCTGCTGGTTAAGTAGTGGCTAATACTGAAAGACACTAAGCTATTGGATCTAGAAGGTTATGAGCATATGTTTGTTTGGTACGCTTATTTATGCTATGATACAACTAAAACATACAAGAGCTCTAGGAATCAGATTATTAGGAATATCCTTTTTGGGATAAGTATAAGAATCAGCTGGAAAGAAGCAATAGCTTTTAAAAAATGCAATATGGAAGGACAATGGGCAACTTACAGAGATCTTTTGAACTTTTCGGGAGAAGAAATAAAACTGAACAGGATGGGGTGGGAGGTGCGGTGGCGGATTGGTTTCAATACCATCAAATAATCTTATTTAGACAAGATAAAAAGAGAGGTTTTTGACTCAAGGTTTGCACTTTGAAAGAGATATTATTCAGAGTAAAGAGGAAGTGATTTCCAAAATGTATGAGAAACTATTGGAATGGGAAACAACACTTCCAGGTCCCTTCAACATGGTGGGGGGGACTGAGAATCTGATGGCTCCATCAGATTCGGCTTCATAGAGCGAGGGGAAGAGCACAAGGGTGATGCGCCTCCCCCCAAGAGGAGCACTGGGGTGTCTTGGGGTCCTGCAGAGATTCACTGACTGCGCCGCGGTACTACTGATCTCTGCCTCCATCCCGAAATTTGGAAAGGGGGGGGAGCTGAAGGAGCCGGTGAGCTAGGCACCAGGACAGGTCTACGGAAGCAAAGCTTCTGAATCCAGCCACAAGCAGTCGCCATTTCAGACACTGCCGATTGAAAGGTGAGGAAAAATTAATGAATTGGCTCAATTGATTAATTTGGCAAGAAAATGGGAGTGGAAAAAGGAAGTCCACTCCCATGAATAGTGCTATAGCCACGAAACATCTGCAACTGAGGTGTGGATGAAATTTATTTCGTAAGATAAGTCAACTAATGAATAATTGGAACCAAAAGAATACACATAGCCTTTGCTTATACCAATCTCAAGACCTTTTAAAAAGAACTTAATCTGAGCCTGAGCTTATCTGATGGTGAGATAGAAATTGACTTAAAATGGAGCATAAATCTGTGAAAGAATACAATGCTAGTTGATGGAAGAATATTATAATTGTTTTCTAGAAGGAAGATACATTGACTGTCTGGAAACTATTTTATTTCTGGGAAAGTACTTTTGGATTTATCAGACTCTAAAGACGTCCAAACTAACGGATTTACAACTTGTACTTGCAGTTTGCTGGCCAAAACTCAAGACATTTGCTGGCCAAAAATCAAGACAAAAAGAGGAACATTGACTAAACTAGATTTAAAATAATTTTAAGAACATTGATTTATTATATAGGATTTTCTTCACTGTTTGCCAGCATCAGGAGATTTTAAAAGTGGCTACGATGCTGTGTTGAGAGATAGAAAAGGGAAGGGAGCTCTAACACCACTTTCTAAAACATTCCGCTTATGGTTGTGGAAAGTTCTTAGCAACTGAAATCAATTCAATATTATTATATTGAACCTGAAAACTATTTTGATGTGAATGGATGCAAAGATTTGAACATATAATTGTTAAAAACTGGTATTTGTGAGCCATGTGGTAGAGGGATTAGGTCGGAAAAATAGGTTTCCTCTACTAGTGTTTGGTGAAATGACCTTGACAAACTACTGATAAAGCTAAAAATAATTCACACAGTGGTGGGACTTTGTGTTTTGGAATTAACCTCTATAGAGGAAGCTGGGAAAAGGGGAGAGAATTGGCCCCCCTTACTCAAAATTGGAAATGGCAAAACGAAAGGCCGCAATGCAAGAGAATTTAAAATATGCATTGCTGTCGCGACCCAACTAGACAGTGGGGTCGCGCCATGCGGGCGCCAGGAAGGGGAACCATGCAGCGGGCCAGGAAAGGGGGCGACAGCAGATCCAGGCGCGCAGGGGTTAAACCGAGCGCAGCAAGGCCCGACCTCGCCCAGGCATGCCCTGCAGGGTAAACAACCCCAGGATGGGCGATAACGACCGCTAACGAGCCATCAGCGGCGGGCGTGGCGGAACCGTCAGCATCGCAATAACAATGTAAAAGACACCCATGAATGGCACAGGCAGACCGGAGCAGTTAACTCTTTTGTCCAAGCCATCCCGGGTGGGGAAGAGGATTGCCCCCGGACCCTTAGGGCAGAAGGGAGGGGGGAATTGGGAGTCACCCAGCATAATGTATTTAAGAGGGATTCTGAGATGGCCTCCTCAGAATCCTTACGGACTTTCCACGTTTCTCTGTGTGCTGTACAATAAACTTCAAGACATCTTCCGCTGACTTCTCGGATTGGGATGCGTTCTTGACAGCTAGCTACAGTTACCATTGGGGAGACGACAATTGCATGATTTGTCTTTAGATATTAAAGGAGAATTTGAGCAGATAAAGGAAGAGGTTAACAAAACAGCTTCTAAATTTTTTTAAAATACTAATTTACTCTCAGAGGCTGTGAGACAACTGAAAGAGATGAATGCACAAACCACCAAGGTGGGAATGGTAGACAAACAAGGTCTGAGGAAAATACAAGGGAAAGTAAGAGTAGTCAAGACAAAAATGATTTGGGAGACCGACGACTGATAAAATTGGTACCTCGTGCGAAATGATTTGGAGGCTTTGACTGTGCTAGAGAAGAAACAAGAAGGGAGGGCCAAAGGCAGAAGAGGCTACCTTATGTGGTGACAATGTAAAATCATCAAAGAGGCCTGGGGGGAAACATATAAAGATGTGAAGAAAATGTGGGAAATGTTGTTTTTAAAAATATTGAAGTTATGATATTGAGATGTACAGGACTTGATGGACTGTTTGAGCAAAAGACTTTGTCCCAGTATGCATGACTGGACGCCAGGCCAAGACCAGACAGCCCCTATGGAAGGAAGAAGCCAAGAAGATAAAGAAGAAGATAAAGAAGTAGATTGGCTAATTAAATTATTGAATTATGCAGGGTAACTGTGTAATGCATATTTTTAAAGCTTTGTGTATAGATTTTTTATATTTGTATAACTCTTAAAAGACACTTGTAATAAGATGATGGTTTTAAAATTGGATTGTTAAGTATATAAGGTCTTATGGACGTGCATGAACAAGCATATTATAACGGATCCAAGAGGGGGGAGTGGAGGGAAGTCGACCAAAAAATTATGGTCTACAAATTTGGTTATGATTCCCCACCACCACCATCTTTTCCTTGTGTTTTTCCTTTTTCTGGTTTGTATTGTTATTATTGGAAAATCAATAAAATGTTATTTAAAAAAGGAATGCGAAACAAAAGACAACCCAGAAATAAAACCCAATAAATAGAGGCAATAATTCAATCTTGGTTTCACATTATTACAGCTGCAGAACTAAAAAAAAACCAGGTTCACTCCATGAGAAGGCATTGTAAGGCCATAATTAAAGCTAAAGGTTACCCAACTAAGTATTAACTGACATGGTGAGAATTTTTTCTATGTGTTTCACATTTCTTCTTGACGACTGTTATTGTAATAAAAAATCCTTCGTAAAAGTTATTGCACTACATTCTTCATTAAATTATCTTTACATTGATATATAATTTTATGGTATTCCTTAAAAGAAAGTGGTGTTATGAGACATCAAACCTCGGAAATACACTTTTCCAAAAGGTTTCCACAATTTTGGCCACTAGTGTATATTGTCCGGGACCAGCTTGAAGTTAACATCGTGTTAACTGTTTCCTAATATTTCAACTTTCCTAATATTTCCAGCTCTCAGTAATGTATGGAAGTGAGAGCTGGACCATAAAGAAGGCTGATCGCCGAAGAATTGATGCTTTTGAATTATGGTGCTGGAGGAGACTCTTGGGAGTCCCATGGACTGCAAGAAGATCCAACCGATCCATTATTAAAGAAATCAGCCCTGAGTGCTCACTAGAAGGACAGATCCTGAAGTTGAGGCTCCAGTACTTTGGCCACCTCATGAGAAGAGAAGACTCCCTGGAAAAGACCCTGATGTTAGGAAAGATTGAGGGCACAAGGAGAAGGGGACGACAGAGGACGAGATGGTTGGACAGTGTTCTCGAAGCTACCAACATGAGTTTGGCCAAACTGCGAGAGGCAGTGAAGGATAGGCGTGCCTGGCGTGCTCTGGTCCATGGGGTCACGAAGAGTCGGACACGACTGAACGACTGAACAACAACAACAACCAAATGGTGGTATTTAGTAAAGTCCAAATTAGGGCAATGAGTCATAGTGAAGACATATAATCTGGGACAGCCAACACCCTCAGCAGGGAGGCTGGGTGATGGGGGGGGGGTCTCTGTCGAGGCTCCCCTCCCTCCCTTTAACCCTTCCATGGACTCCCTCTCTCCGTTTCCCCAGCCAAAAGGGACCCAGCCAGGCGCCCCACGACCCCAGGGATTCCTGCCAGGGGGAAACACGGAGAATGGGGGGCCTCAGCTCCACCCCCAGCCCTGCTTGGGGATGGGGGTCCTCATTTACATTCCCGCCAAGGCGTCCAAGGGGGTGAAGGGCAGCTGAGCATCTCTCGGCCCCCCAGGAAAGAGAAAGGGGAGTTTGGGGATGCTGCTGCCAAGGAAATCTGGCAAGGCAAACCCTGCAGGTGTTGGGTCCCCACTTCCCACCTGGATCGCATGGATCGGGGCCCCTGTGGATGGGGACCAGGGAGGGCGCTTTCTTTCTTGGGGGGGGGGTCTCTTTGTCCTCCCCTCCCCCTCTTACCCCCCCCTCTGTTCCCACTCTCCCTCCTTACCTCTTGGTCCTCCGCCTCCCTGGCTCCAAATTATTCCGCTTTCCTTGAGTGCAATAGAAAGGGCTGGGGGGGGGGGGTCTGAACTGACGCCCCTCCTGTCCTCCACAAAACTTCCCTTCCGGCCCCCCTTCCGGGCTGGAAACTTCCAGCACATTTCGCAGCGACACTTCCGGTTCCTTTTGGGATGCGTGCATCGCTAGAGCTACGGTGATAGAGCAGCCCCTCCCTGTGGTGGGATGGGAAGAGGACGGGACGGCGCTGCCTTGGGGTTCCAGGGGGACATGGCCCCCCTCCTTCTCTCTTCTCCCCCCAGCAAGGGGTCGAGATGGCTGGGGGAGCTGCATGAGATATGGGGGTGATCTGGGTTTGCGGGGACAGAAGGATGTGATTTTCAATCACATGGGATAGGAGAGGATGGATGAGAAGTAGGGAAGGGCTGCCCCTCCCCCTGTGGATCAGGAGAGTGGGGGAGGGTCTGACCCAGGAAAGCCATGGGGGGGGGTTCCCCCCCCGCGCCCATGTTTGCCTTGCAAGGTCCTCCGTGAAGCCCAGAGATGGACCCGGCCTCTGGGGGTGGGAAGAGACACGTGGCAGCCTGAGACAGAAGGGGTGCATCCTTCCCTCCCTCCCCACAGGCTCTCCCCTTGCCCTTCTCTCCCTCCAGAGACCAGCAGAGAGAGGGGGCTCTATCCAGGTCCCTCTCGCGTGGGGGGCGATGGGGGTCGTAGAAAAAGAGGGGAGGGGGCGAGACTTTGCCATCAGGGAGGGGTCTCCTTCTCCCTGCCAAGCTCTGAATGTGAGACCCCTCAGCTGCGCCCCCCATAAGGAACTCTCCCACAGAAAAACAGGGACAACAGAGCCTACCACGCAGGGGTGTTGCAAGGGGGGGGGAATGGGGCTGCTCATAGGAGCAAAATCCTAAGGTCCAGGGAATCTTTGGCACCCCCCATAAAATATTAGAGGGGCTCTCCCCCAAAGTTAAAAGGGATTTGTCATTCAAATGGGGTGTGTGAGTGTTGTGTCACGTGATTGATTATGTGGGGTGGGGCTTACCTGCCCCCCACCCAATATTTTATTTGCCTTGGCCCCCCACCCCGTGTTATCAAGGCCGCCTTCCTGGCACAAAGGGCCCTTGGGATAACATTGTTTTTGCTCAGGAAAGGATGGAGGAGAGAAATGATTGGGAAGATCTAATTAATGTTACGGAAATTACCGGGTTGGAGGTTGCTCAGCTCCCGGTCCTACGAGAGAAGCCCGTGGTTCATTGCGGAGATCAAAGGAGAACAGCCAGAAGTTGGAGCAGAGGCAAAGGAGTTTATTGCGCAACAGGTTCCGACGAATCCGAACCCCGAACAAAGGGTGACAGTCACTTTTAAAACTTCCCGCTATAACCCAGAATACAGTTCAACATACATCACAACTACATCACTAATACATAAGCAAAACGTCAAGAAGGGGCGGAGAGTAGGAGGGTACAACACGATTAACATGGGTAAACAAGATTAACATATGGGTGATGGGTCACAGGAACAGGTAAATGACTCTTGGGTGGGTCTAATAGACATTTTGAGTATTCAGCGGAGACATGACAAAAGGAAAGAATTGGAAGTTGTCTAGCACATAGAAAACCTAAAGCAGGGCACTTGGATGAGATTACCCAGGTGGGGCATTTCCTGAGGCACTGGGTGAGTGTGTACGTGTCCCCTCGCTCAGGGGATTATGGAGGAGTGGAGAGACGTGTCCCCCTGCCTAGTGAACAATGGTGGATGACAAAGGGCATCAGAAGTCAATTCCTGATGTCCGAGCAATGGCGGGAACTGAGAGGCTGTTGAGCCCTTCCTTCAAGGATTAAAATGAGACCAGAATGAAGAAAATCCATTGCGGCAGTGATTTACTATGATTTTCTAAAGATCCGAGGCTTGACCGTGAAGGAATAAAGTTTAAAAGGACATTTCCATGTCTAGACTCTATTTTGCTACAATGTATCCACATTTTATTAATGACTGTCCTCCTTGATTGAATCCTGGTTTCGAAAGCTTTGTTCTCCCAGCAGGGTGTCTGTCACCACCTTGTTAGTGGTTAATGGAGCGTGCAAAGAGTTCGAACTGAGCTCCGCTCTGCAGGGTAAATGCATGGCTCTGATTGGCTAAGACGCACCCCATAGGAAAGCATTGCCCATAGAAAACATAGATAGACCAACATTAAAACGGGGGTTTAAAGGGCCGTAGAACACATAGCGATAGACCTGTACAACCCAGTGATTTAAAGGGCCGCGGGGCGTCCTGCACTCCTGGTCCCAAGAAGAGGGGCAAGGCGTGGAGAAGGGGGGGGGGGACCCTTTATCCCGAGGGTTTTATGTACATGCTTGTGCAACATAGTGTGGGGCTCTCGAGGTCATCGCCTCATATCGGGGTTTTGGACTTTTATGAGGCAAGCCCTCTCCCCCATTTGGGAATTTCCCCTATCCTATATAATAAAGTGCCTGTGTCCGTGCGTACTTTCCGTGTGTCAGTGGAATTCGCAACTGGCCATGCCCCACACGGACGCAGGGATTGGACGATGCAGAGACTCTATGCAGATGAGACGGTCGGAGGCTGCCAATCGGAAGTGCGGGAGGGGAGGGGCTGCCTCGCCCTGCACTCAAAGAAAGTTGCTGGCGGCCATTTTGTGTGTGTGAGTGATGGGAGTTACACAAGGATTCCTCTCACACGCCCGCCCTAGGCCGACGGCCTCCCTCCCTCAGGGGCTCCAAGCAGCCCCCGTCCCGTCCTCGCCATGTCCCTGTTCGTGAAGGGGCTGGGAGCCAAAAGGGCAAAGAGAGGCGGGGGCTGCCATGGCCGTTTCCACACGGAGTTTGCTTACGGAGGGAAACCGGACCCCCCCCCCTCCCCAGTACGTGGGATTTGAGCCCATTCCCCCTCCTCCGCCGCACGCTTTAGGGACTTTTATGTAACGGGAGGGGCCAGTTTCCCTCACAGCTTCTCTCGGATGCGCCGCAGGATGAGGCCCGGCTGCCTTACCTGAAGGCTGCTGTCCTAATCCCACTTGCCTGAGGGAAATAAGTCCTGTTTTTAAAAATGTTTCACCACATATGTTCTAGCGCCCATTAATTTAACAGGCTGAACGTCCACTAGTCATTATATAAAATATATAAAATCCTTTTCGTTGTTCCTTCTTCCTCGGTCTAAGGCAGGCAGTGAGAGGGTGGGATCCCCTTCCACCATGAGAGGAATGCAATGGGGTTGTGTGTGTGTGTGTGTGTGTGTGTGTGTGTGTGTGTGTGTGTGTGTGAGTGAGAGAGAGAGAGAGAGAGAGAGAGAGAGAGAGCCCTTTCTCTGAGAGCCCTCCTTTCTGTTCCCCTCACAAGAGGGTCTCTGTGTGTCTCTGAGGGACAAGAGAGGAGTAGCCCCCCCCCCCCGCTGCTTATTTCCCTCAGTGGCTCTGAGGAAAACGACTTTTCCCACCCCTTCTCCAAAGGGCCGCCAGACCAACTTCGCCAGGATTTTTTTCAAATGGAAGAATTTTGAATTTGATTAGTTTAAATCGAGGACCGAGACAAGGATGTCGTCTTTCTCCGTTATTATTTAATCTCTGCCTGGAACCATTAACAAGAGCAATAATTCAGGATGAGCATATCAAGGGTGTAAAGCACAACAAAGATTATTACAAAATTGTATAATTTGCAGAAGATATCCTTTTATTTATTACAAAACCAGAAGATACAATTCCAAAAAGTATGGAGAAAATAAAAACCTTTGGCAGAATATTGGGATATTCCATAAATTGGACAAAATCAGGTATTATACCAATAGGGCCAAGGGCTACATTGTATAGAAACCATCAATTTTGGATGTGCAACGACTTCATTAAATACTTGGGTATAATGACTTCATCAGATATAGACCAAATTGTAAAATTTAATTTGAATATTACCGGCCTGTTACCTCTAAATAACAACTAATGTTTCTCTCCAACCACTATCCTGTCAAATCTCAAACTGTCAAGTCTCTAAACCACCACCACCACCTCTCAGCTCTCTCTCTCTCTCTACCCGATCTCCTCACACTCCCCCCCAACTCCCCCTCAGGGTGGGTTTTTATACCTTGCCTCAGCCCCTCCCCTTGGGTTCTAAACTGTCAAAAGATGGTTAACCCTTTCTTGATCAAGCTTCCTTCTAGGGTGATCGTTACAGGGACCTTTAAACCTCTCCCTTTGGGGAAAGGTTAATGTCCTCAACATTAATGTTGCTCCAAAGCTTTTATACACTAGTGTATTACCAATATACATTCCCAAATTATACTTCCAAAAAACAAATCAACTATTTAGATCGTGTCTGTGGGCTACAAAGCCACCAAAAATATCACTACATAAAATGCAACTTCCAACTAAGGAAGGCGGCTTTGGGCTCCCAAATCTGGAATCATATCACCAGGCTTACCTGCTGAGTAAGACTAATTGGAGAGCTACCGTAGCAGAAATCCCTATTGGGCTACTCTCAAATATAGTTTCTTTGAACCTCTTGTAGGGTAGACTAAACTCGGCTCCAATTTTATGAAATATCCTATTATCCTGGAGACTATTAAAGTACCTATAAAAATTTGGATGAATATGAATAAAAATAATAAGGATGACCCCTATCAGCACGAGAAATTAACAATATGGGTCAACCCAAAATTAAAAATTGGAAATCAAGTAATTATTTGGCAAAATTGGATGAAAAAAGGTATTTTGACATTGAATCAATTAATTGATGAAAATTATAAATTTGTGGAATATAAGACTTTGCAAGTAAAGTACCGGTACCAGTGAAACACAATGGCAATACATCCAATTGAAACATATGTTGGGAAGGCAGTTTGGCCCTGACGCTATAGCAGCATCGGAAACACCCATGCTGCTACAAGATTTAATCTCTGCAACAAAAACAAAAAACTCAACACTTGCACTAGAAAAAACCTTACTCAACAGGAAGAAATATGATTTAGAATATGATAGACAAAAATGGAGTGAAGCGTTAGGAGTACAGATAACAAATGATATATGGGAGTCAAGTAATAAAATCAACAGAAATAGCCTCTATGGATCTAAGACAGACTTATTCAACAGAAAATAATATTCAGAGTCCACTGGACTCCAGCAAAACGATACCAGAAGAAAATAACAAGTGCAGACTGTAGTAATGGGGGGGGCACTCACCAGCCACACCCCCAAAGCAGGGTAAGGGGTTTGCACTTACAACCCCCACAAAACCTCAGTAATGCTGCCACCACCCCTTTTAAGTCTGGCTGCCAGTCTTGGGTACAGGGAATAAAAGGGGCAAGCCCTGACCGTTCCAGCCTGCACAGCCCCCGTCTACTATAGTCACGGGCAAAGTTCAACAGGTAGAGTGTTCAAGCGGAAAGCACCAGTTTAGCTTTGTCAGTCAAGAGGAAACAAAACATAGACCAAACGTCCTTTCAAGAATTTTAAACTAAATTAACATCAAACAATTCTCAAGTCCCAGGTTACAAGCATAAAAACAAAAAAGATATTTAATATCACTAACTAATCTCTATACACATACCTCAGAACTTAAAAGAGAAAAAGCCCCTCTCCATATGGCAAGGACACATCATCAGAGTTAGGATGCGAAGTTCCGAGCAGTGACTGATAGCCCAGGTGGCTAACCAGCGACTCCCCTAACAATTCACTAAGATTATATACAAACCTACCCAACGTGGGGTTTCAACAATTAGCCATTCGGCTTAGAGACCCAATTACCTGTCGGCCTATCAAAAAGTAAAAGCCATTCATCTTCTAGGTGTCAGGGCACCAAGCAGCTGCAGTTTGATTGCATTTCAAAGTAATCAGACAAAGACTCATCCCTTTAAGTTTCCAAGGCAGGGATGATAGCCTTTAACACAGCTGAAGTTATTTTCCTCTTTCTTACATATAAATCAGGTGAGGTTCACTCCCCATTCCACTAGCAGGAGGCGGCAACCCATAACCTACATTCCCCAATTAAAGAGACATTTGAGATATTGCAACTGTACTGTAGTTCTAAACCAAAGATTATAATACCGTCTTTCCCCCTTTTTAAGGCACCGTCTTATAATTTTTCCCCCTCAAAAAAAACACAGGGTGGCTTATTTTCGGGGGGATGTCTTATTTTTATTATGTCAGTATGGTATGGTACAGCCTCCCCCTGTGGCGGCACCACGGCTTACTTTTGGGGTACGTCTTACTTCTCACAAAGGTAAAAAAACCCTGCCATGGCTTACTTTATGACTACGTATTAAAAAAGGGGAAACGGTATGATTTCGTTGGTTCACTACACAGACAACTGCTGGAGATGTGGGAGTAAAAATGCGAACTTAGTACAGTGGGTCCTCGACTTACGAGTAACTCGACTTACGGATTTTTCGAGTTACGAAGGGAAGAATCTGGCCCGGCACTTACGAATTCTTCGACTTCCGAATCGGAAGTCGAGGTTCTACTGAGTTTTTTTTGTTTTTTTTTAGGTAGGTCACGTAGAAGGGAAGAGAAGGCGGGACTTCGCTCGGGCGGCCATTTTGATATGATATGATTTGTTAATAATTGGAAGAATTATATTGGAAAATGAATAAAAAAATATTTATATATACAGTGAGTCCTCGACTTACGAGCGATTCGACTTACGTGTTTTTCAACCTACGAATGACTTCCGGGAGAAACAAAATGGCCGCCGCAACCGAATTTTTCGACTTACGAATGGAAGTCGCGGCCGCTTTGAATAGGATTTTTTCGACTTACGAATTTTGAATAGGATTTTTTCGACTTACGAATTTTTTTCGCTCAATGCATTCCTATGGGGATTCGACTTACGAATGTTTTCGACTTACGAAAATTGCGTCAGAATGCATTATCGTCATAAGTCAAGGACCCACTGTAAACAAAAAACATCAACATGAAGAGTGGGAAAGCTTGTCCAGTTTGGGATTTGGGTGGCACCCGTATGATGGTTTTCCTATGTTTTTAGCAGTTCTTAATTGCCTCAAGTCCCATCAGGGAATAATAATAATAATAATAATAATAATAATAATAATAATTTATTTGACATCTTTCCGCAGGGCCTGCAAGACAGAGCTGTTCCGTCTGGCCTTTGGGTTGGACTCAGTCTGATGTTTTCCTCCCCTTGGTTTTTTTGGGGGGGAGGCGAAAAATGGAGCGGCATTTTAAATTGTCTTTTAACCTGTATTAACAGTTTTTCTTTGTATACTTTATTGTAATTTTGCTGATGTGAGCCGCCCTGAGCCCGGTTTCGGCTGGGAAGGGCGGGGTATAAATAAAATTTATTATTATTATTATTATTATTATTTGTACCCCCGCCCATCTCCTGCCATTCTATCTGTTGATTTTTAGGATTGGCTCTATGTTTTTTTTTCTTTCTCCTTCAATTGTGACATAATGTTTTCTTTTTTCTCATTCTGTACTTTCTTCCAAATTGAATTTTGTTGGATTAGGAAACCTCTAGAGATGTGAAGGCCCCCGAAAAAATAAGAAAAAATAAAAAATAGATTATGGAATGTTTTATTTAAACATGAATAAAATATTTTAAGATAAGGGGTTCAAATATTTTATAAATCATTTCTAAAAAATATGTATGGCATCAGATTATTCTAATTTCTGTGAGGACAAGCAAGTCCTAGGTTAACAAACTGAACTGCAAGAACAAGAGACATTTCTTCCTTTAGGAGGTGCTGTTGTCACCAGAAAGGAAAAAGGTTTCCGTTTTGTTTTTGCATGCGTGTGGTAAGCATTGGTTCTGTTCCTCTTCACTAGGCCTCAAAGCACTTCAGATTCCTCCATCTTCTGCAGCATGTGAAAGAATCTGGTCTATGTATGGAAACACTCACACTAAATCAAGAAATAAGCTGACATGTGAAAGGGTAGAGAAGCTTGTTTCAATCCGAGCAAATCTTCAGTTTTTAGAAGTCCATAATAACTGTCATAATGACAGACACAACAGAGTAGACGCAGAAGCGGAGACTGAAACTGACACTGATAATTACAGCTCAGAAAATGATTCTGATTAAATTGCATGCCCATTCATTGAAACTTAGTCCCACTTCCTTCTTCAGTTCTTTTTATGAGAATGTTTTTTAAATACTGTGGAGAGGAAATATGAGTAATTGTTACTTCTGGATTTTTAAAAATTGTGTTGTGTTGTGGAGGTTTTTTTTGTTCCACATAAACTAGTAAACAGTTCAGGAGATTGTTGCTCCATTTGTTACAAATACAAATAAATTTTATTTTAAAAGTAAATTCTGTTTGTAATAATTGTTGGATACACTATATTTTTAATATGCTAGTTGTGATAATTTTATGCCCATTAAAATTGTCCATAGTTATATTTTATATTTCTAAAGTAACGGAATGACTTTCAATTTGGAAAAGAAAAAAGAAGTGCTAATGTAGCATTTTTCCCGAAAATTTCCATTTTTTTCCCGGGGCGGGGGGACCGAAAAAAACCCGGGGGTTTTTCAGAGCTTCAAAATTTCCAGAAATTTTACATCTCTAGAAACCTCTCATGACTGCTTTACTTGCGTCCTAAATGACCCTCACGTCTGTTGCTCTATTCATATTTAAATCAAAGTAATCCATTAAAGTCTTTTGGACCTTCTTCACTATCTTCCCATTCCTGAATAACGCATCGTTCATTCTCCATCTAAAAGACCCCTGCAGGGTTAGTTTCAATTCCAGAAAAACAGCATTGTGATCTGAACAAATCTTTGGAAGTATCTCTGCTTTTATTGCCTTTGGAACAAGGTCTTTTGTAATCCATATGTAGTCCAGGAAGCTAAGGGATTGATTCAGTTCAGAAAAATACGTGAAGTATTTTTCTGTTGGATATTTTAATCTCCAAATATCCAACAGATCCAAATTGTCCACCAGTTCAAAGAAAGTTTTGGGTAGTCTTCAATCATGTCAAACCTTTTGTCTCTGTGTTCTATCCATTTAAGTGGACACCACTCCATTTAATTTTGTAATCCAAATAGTCTAAGAGCCTTGTTCCAAGGTTGTTGTTTTTTAAAAAAATATGGTGTAAATTAAGTTTTCCACTTCTTCTGAAGCTCTTTCCACACTCCATACATTCAAATGGTTACTCCCGTTTGAGTTTGTTCCTGTGAATGAAGGTGTGAACTGTCACTGAAGCTCTTTCTGCACTTCATGCAATTAAATTGTTTTTCCCATGTGAATCCGTTGATGTTTTCTAAGGTTTCCACTGATACTGAAGCTCTTTCCACACTCCACACATTTATATGGTTTCTCCCCTGTGTGAGTCCGTTGATGTCCTCTAAGTGTTCCACTGTCACTGAAGCTCTTTCCACACTCCACACATTTATATGGTTCCTTGCCTGTGTGAGTTCGTTCATGTGAACGAAGGTGTGAACTGACACTGAAGCTCTTTCCGCACTCCATGCAATCAAATGGTTTCTCGCCTGTGTGAATCCGTTGGTGTTTTCTAAGGTTTCCACTGATACTGAAGCTCTTTCCACATTCCATGCATTCAAATGGTTTCTCCCCTGTGTGAGTCCGTTGATGTTTTCTAAGTGTTGCACTGTCACTGAAGCTCTTTCCACACTCCATACATTCAAATGGTTTCTCCCCTGTGTGAGTCCGTTGATGAATTTTAAGTGTTCCACCTTGATTGTAGCTCTTTCCACACTCCATACATTTATATGGTTTTTCCCCTGTGTGAATCCGTTTATGTCCTCTAAGTGCTCCACTGTCACTGAAGCTCTTTCCACACTCCATACATTTATATGGTTTCTCCCCTGTGTGAATCCGTTGATGTTTTCTAAGTGTTCCACTGTCACTGAAGCTCTTTCCACACTCCACACATTTATATGGTTTCTCCCCTGTGTGAGTCCGTTGATGTTTTCTAAGGTTTCCACTGTCACTGAAGCTCTTTCCACACTCCACACATTTATATGGTTTCTCCCCTGTGTGAGTTAGTTGATGTTTACCAAGATGTGCACTCCAAGCGAAGCCCTTTCCACACTCCATACATTTGAATGGCTTCTCTCCTGTGTGAGTCCGTTGATGTTTACTAAGGTCTCCACTCTGACTGAAGCAATTTCCACACACCATGCATTTAAATGGTTTTTCTGCTGTGTGAGATCGTTGATGTCTACTAAGGTGTTCACTATCAGCGAAGCTCTTTCCACACTCCATACATTGAAATGGTTTCTCCCCTGTGTGAGTCCGTTGATGACTTCTAAGATTTACACTCCAACTGAAGCTCTTTCCACATTCCATACATTTATAAGGTTTCTCTCCTGTGTGAGTTCGTTCATGTGAACGAAGGTGTGAACTGTCCCTGAAGCTCTTCTCACACTCCTTGCATTTAAATGGTTTCTCCCCTGTGTGAGTTCGCTGATGTACTTGAAGGTGTGCCGACTGGCTGAAGCTCTTTCCACACTCCATACATTTATATGGTTTCACTCCTGTGTGGGTCCTTTGATGTATATCAAGCTCTGTACACCGCCTGAAGCTCTTACCGCACTCCATGCATTCAAATGGTTTCTCCCCTGTGTGAATTTCTTGATGAATTCTAAGTATTCTACTAGTAGTGAAGCTCTTTCCACACTCCATACATTCAAATGGTTTCCCTCCTGTGTGAATCCGTTGATGTATTCTAAGGCGTCCACTGCCACTAAAGCGCTTTCCACACTCCATGCATTCAAATGGTTTCTCTCCTGTGTGGGTCCTTTGATGTATATCAAGCTCTGTACACAGCCTGAAGCTCTTTCCGCACTCCATGCATTCAAATGGTTTCTCCCCTGTGTGAATCTGTTGATGAATTCTAAGGTTTCCACTTTGACTGAAGCTCTTTCCACACTCCATGCATTCAAATGGTTTCTCTCCTGTGTGAGTTCGTTGATGTACACGAAGTTTTGAACACCGGTTGAAGTTCTTTCCACACTCCATACATTTAAATGGTTTCTTCCCCGTGTGAGTCTGTTGATGTTTTCTAGGTGTTCCACTAACGGTGAAGCTTTTTCCACGCTCCATAGCCTGAAATGCTTTCTCCACTGTCTGAGTTCATAGAGGTGACATTTGTGTGTTCATCGACTGCATCACATGCCACATTCCATGCATTTCAATGGTTTCTTTGCTAATCTTTATGAAACTTCAGATGTCCCCCAGAATTCTGACTGTCTTCTCCACCGCTTCCTTCAGAGTGCATGGAAAATAAAGTCCTGTTCGGATTTCAAGGAAGAGAAAAAAGGAATATGAAACACAGAAAGTTCTGTTAGCACCTTCTCCTATTTTAACATCTCATACATTCTCCCATGTGCTCCCCCTGTCATAGAATCATAGAACTGGAGAGTTGGAAGGGACTCTAGGGCCATCTAGTCCAACCCCCTGGAATGCAGTAATGTCCAAGAACATTCCTTCTACTTGTCTGGTTCATAGTTCCTAATGACATATTTCATCCTCTGCACTCTAATCCTACATCCCCGAGCCATATTTTTCCTAATCCAACCTCTATATGTTTATTAATCACCTGCACAGTCCGTTGGGCCTCAGGAGGTTCGTGTTAACCATTTTGGGAGAGCCTGGTTTGAGTCTTTTTTTAGGGACTGTAGTACGGGCCTGTCAGAGGACTAGTGACAAGGCTTGGTGCTTGCAGTCAACTGAAGGAGTGCTCAGGTAGGAGAATGTTCTGGAATTTAGACCTCCATATATCAGCCTTGTTGGGGCAAGTGAGTGTTCATTCTTTCCAGAACTAACTGAAAGTTCCTTAAAGTTCCAAAATATATTTTAGGTTTATCTGGCAGGGGAAGAAACCAATAATTTAATATAAAATTGTAATGGATAGTTAGGAGTGAGGTGGATTCTCGCTGCCAGTTTTACATTGGTACACTGGCACTATGAGGCAACATGCCTCTGCTGACTAAAAGGTGTGGGTAATTCTATGAAGACTTACAACACCTTCTAGAAATGACACCAAAGAAGGATGTTCTTCTCATCTCAAAAGTGGAAAGGACCTAACAGAAGCAGAAGACATAAAGAAGAGGTGGAAAGAATACACAGAGGAATTATACCAGAAAGATATGGAGGTCTCGTACACCACAGGTAGTGTGGTTGCTGACCTTGAACCTTGAAGTGAGGAAGAAGAAGAAGAAGAAGAAGAAGAGTTTGGATTTGATATCCCGCTTTATCCCTACCCGAAGGAGTCTCAAAGCGGCTCACATTCTCCTTTCCCTTCATCCCTAACTACAAACATTCTGTGAGGTGATTGGGGCCGAGAGACTTCTGTGGCGGACCTGCCCCATGTTAAAGGATTCTATGAAAGAGTTAAAATTCACTCCAAGTTTGAGTGGCAGTTCACTCGAGGGAGGTGGGACATTCCGCACTTTAAAAGGAGAGAGCAGCCGTTGGGAAAGAGAGAAGAGGGAGGGAGGGAGTGGTGACTGGAAGAAGAGGGAGTGGGACCAGGATAGTGGTGGGTAGGATAGGTTAGGCTAGGTTAGGAAAAAGAGCAATGTGCTATACTGAAGGAGTTCATGTGTTGTTTAGAAAATAAACTGAAGAACCAAAAAAATAATGAAACGTTACGTTTTGTTAACAAAATAAAGACTTGTTTTTGTGGAGACAAGAGAAACTTGTTGTTTATTCGGTCCAGTGATGTATGAATGCTTGTGAGGGGATAAACTCAAGGAAGGGGCAAAACTTACCTGCTAAAAGGGATAGTTTGTGTCATGGAGTTTCCCTCGGGAGGGGCTAGAGGGGTGAAGCCTGGATAAAGCTACAGAGTTGCTGTGGCAGTTAGCTAACTGACAGTAAGGGATCTGTAGGATACAGAGGCCCAGGACTGTAAGCTAAGAGGCAGGATAACCCCAGGAGCCCAGAAAAAAGGACTCGAACCCAGAACACCTCAGAAACAAATAAACTTAGCAACGATTAAAGGGGGCAAGCGGGAAGCTTGAGGGGGAGGTTCTTCACAACTTCAAAGAAGTGTGACTAGCCCAAGGTCACCCAGCAGCATGTAAAGGAGCGGAGACACGAACCCAGTTCCCCAGATTACGAGTCTACCGCTCTTAACCACTACACCACACTGGCTGGAATTAAAGAACAGCAGTCACAAAATTAAAAGACGCCTGCTTCTTGGGAGAAAAGCAATGACAAATCTAGACAGCATCTTAAAAAGCAGAGACAGCTGAAGGAGTGCTCAGGTAGGAAAATGTCCTTGGATCTAGACCTCCATCTTTCAGCCTTGTTGGGGCGAGTGAGTGTTCATTCTTTCCAGAACTAACTGAAAGATTTGGAAAGTTCCAGAACACATTTTAGGTTAATCTGGGAGGACAAGAAACCAATAATTAAATATAAAATTATAATGGATAATTAGGAGAGAGGTGGATTCTACCTGCCAGATGTACATTTTTACTGTGAGGCAACATGCCTCTGCTGGTTAAGTACTGGGTAATACTGAAAGACACTAAGCTATTGGATCTAGAAGGTCATGAGAATATGTTTGTTTGGTATGCTTATATATGCTATGATACAACTAAAACATACAAGAGCTGTAGGAATCATATTATTAGGAATATCCTTTTTACAGTATGGGATTAATATAAGAATCTGCTGGAAATAAGCAATAGCTTTTAAAAAATGCACTATGGAAGGACAATGGGCAACTTTTGTTGTTGTTCAGTCGTTCAGTCGTGTCCGACTCTTCGTGACCCCATGGACCAAGGCACGCCAGGCACACCTATCCTCCACTGCCTCTCGCAGTTTGGCCAAACTCATGTTGGTAGCTTCGAGAACACTGTCCAACCATCTCGTCCTCTGTCGTCCCCTTCTCCTTGTGCCCTCCATCTTTCCCAACATCAGGGTCTTTTCTAGGGAGTCTTCTCTTCTCATGAGGTGGCCAAAGTACTGGAGTCTCAACTTCAGGATCTGTCCTTCTAGTGAGCACTCAGGGCTGATTTCTTTAAGAATGGATAGGTTTGATCTTCTTGCAGTCCATGGGACTCTCAAGAGTCTCCTCCAGCACCATAATTCAAAAGCATCAATTCTTCGGCGATCAGCCTTCTTTATGGTCCAGCTCTCACTTCCGTACATTGTTGTTGTTGTTGTTGTTCAGTCGTTCAGTCGTGTCCGACTCTTCGTGACCCCATGGACCAAGGCACGCCAGGCACACCTATCCTCCACTGCCTCTCGCAGTTTGGCCAAACTCATGTTAGTAGCTTCGAGAACACTGTCCAACCATCTCGTCCTCTGTCGTCCCCTTCTCCTTGTGCCCTCCATCTTTCCCAACATCAGGGTCTTTTCTAGGGAGTCTTCTCTTCTCATGAGGTGGCCAAAGTACTGGAGTCTCAACTTCAGGATCTGTCCTTCTAGTGAGCACTCAGGGCTGATTTCTTTAAGAATGGATAGGTTTGATCTTCTTGCAGTCCATGGGACTCTCAAGAGTCTCCTTCAGCACCATAATTCAAAAGCATCAATTCTTCGGCGATCAGCCTTCTTTATGGTCCAGCTCTCACTTCCGTACATTACTACTGGGAAAACCATAGCTTTAACTATACGGACCTTTGTTGGCAAGGTGATGTCTTTGCTTTTTAAGATGCTGTCTAGGTTTGTCATTGCTTTTCTCCCAAGAAGCAGGCGTCTTCTAATTTCGTGACTGCTGTCACCATCTACAGTGATCATGGAACCCAAGAAAGTGAAATCTCTCACTGCCTCCATTTCTTCCCCTTCTATTTGCCAGGAGGTGATGGGACCAGTGGCCATGATCTTAGTTTTTTTGATGTTGAGCTTCAGACCATATTTTGCGCTCTCCTCTTTCACCCTCATTAAAAGGTTCTTTAATTCCTCCTCACTTTCTGCCATCAAGGTTGTATCATCAGCATATCTGAGGTTGTTGATATTTCTTCCGGCAATCTTAATTCCAGTTTGGGATTCATCCAGTCCAGCCTTTCGCATGATGAATTCTGCATATAAGTTAAATAAGCAGGGAGACAATATACAGCCTTGTCGTACTCCTTTCCCAATTTTGAACCAATCAGTTATTCCATATCCAGTTCTAACTGTAGCTTCTTGTCCCACATAGAGATTTCTCAGGAGACAGATGAGGTGATCAGGCACTCCCATTTCTTTAAGAACTTGCCATAGTTTGCTGTGGTCAACACAGTCAAAAGCTTTTGCGTAGTCAATGAAGCAGAAGTAAATGTTTTTCTGGAACTCTCTAGCTTTCTCCATAATCCAGCGCATGTTTGCAATTTGGTCTCTGGTTCCTCTGCCCCTTCGAAATCCAGCTTGCACTTCTGGGAGTTCTCGGTCCACATATTGCTTAAGCCTGCCTTGTAGAATTTTAAGCATAACCTTGCTAGCGTGTGAAATGAGCGCAATTGTGCGGTAGTTGGAGCATTCTTTGGCACTGCCCTTCTTTGGGATTGGGATGTAGACTGATCTTCTCCAATCCTCTGGCCACTGCTGAGTTTTCCAAACTTGCTGGCATATTGAGTGTAGCACCTTAACAGCATCATCTTTTAGAATTTTAAATAGTTCTGCTGGAATATCATCACCTCCACTAGCCTTGTTGTTAGCAAGGCTTTCTAAGGCCCATTGGACTTCACTCTCTAGGATGTCTGGCTCAAGGTCAGCAACCACACTACCTGGGGTGTACGAGACCTCCATATCTTTCCGGTATAATTCCTCTGTGTATTCTTGCCACCTCTTCTTGATGTCTTCTGCTTCTGTTAGGTCCTTTCCACTTTTATCCTTAATTGTGGTAATCTTTGTACGAAATGTTCCTTTCATATCTCCAATTTTCTTGAACAGATCTCTGGTTTTTCCCATTCTGTTGTTTTCCTCTATTTCTTTGCATTGCTCGTTTAAAAAGACCCTCTTGTCTCTCCTTGCTATTTTTTGGAAATCTGCATTCAATTTCCTGTATCTTTCACTATTTCCCTCGCATTTTGCTTGCCTTCTCTCCCCCGCTATTTGTAAGGCCTCATTTGACAGCCACTTTGCTTTCTTGCATTTCTTTTTCATTGGGATGGTTTTCGTTGCTGCCTCTTGTATAATGTTACGAGCCTCCATCCACAGTTCTTCAGGCATTCTATCCACCAAATCTAAATCCTTAAACCTGTTCTTCACTTCAACTGTGTATTCATAAGGAATTTGATTTAGATTGTATCTTACTGGCCCAGTGGTTTTTCCTACTTTCTTCAGTTTAAGCTGGAATTTTGCTATAAGAAGCTGATGATCTGAGCCACAGTCAGCTCCGGGTCTTGTTTTTGCTGAGTGTATAGAGCTTCTCCATCTTTGGCTGCAGAGAATATAATCAATCTGATTTCGATGTTGCCCATCTGGTGATGTCCATGTGTAGAGTCGTCTCTTGTGTTGTTGGAAAAGAGTGTTTGTGATGACCAGCTTGTTCTCTTGGCAGAACTCTATTAGCTTTTGGCCTGCTTCATTTTGAACTCCAAGGCCAAACTTGCCAGTTGTTCCTTTTATCTCTTGACTCCCTACTTTAGCATTCCAATCCCCTATAATGAGAAGAACATCCTTCCTTGGTGTCATTTCTATAAGGTGTTGTAAGTCTTCATAGAATTGGTCAATTTCAGTTTCTTCAGCACTGGTAGTTGGTGCATAAACTTGGATTACTGTGATGTTAAAAGGTCTGCCTTGGATTCGTATCGAGATCATTCTATCATTTTTGAAATTGCATCCCAGTACAGCTTTCGCCACTCTTTTGTTGACTATGAGGGCCACTCCATTTCTTTTACGGGATTCCTGCCCACAGTAGTAGATATGATAGTCATCCGAACTGAATTCACCCATTCCCGTCCATTTTAGTTCACTGATGCCCAGGATGTCAATGTTTATTCTTGCCATCTCATTTTTTACCACATCCAGCTTACCAAGGTTCATGGTTCTTACATTCCAGGTTCCTATGCAATACTTTTCTTTACAGCATCGGATTTTCCTTTCGCTTCCAGGCATATCCGCAGCGGAGCATCCTTTCGGCTTTGGCCCAGCCGCTTCATCAGCTCTGAATCTACTTGTACTTGTCCTCCGCTCTTCCCCAGTAGCATGTTGGATGCCTTCCGACCTGAGGGGCTCATCTTCCAGCGTCATATCTTTTATATGCCTGTTGTCTTTGCCCATGGAGTTTTCTTGGCAGGGATACTGGAGTGGCTTGCCAGTTCCTCCTCCAGGTGGATCACGTTTGGTCCAAACTCTCCATTATGACCTGTCCATCTTGACCTGTCCATAGCTTCCCTGAGTAATTCAAGCCCCTTCGCCACGACAAGGCAGTGATCCATGAAGGGGAATGGGCAACTTACAGAGATCTTTTGAACTTTTCGGGAGAAGAAATAAAACTGAATAAACAGGATGGGGTGGGAGGTGCGGTGGCGGATTGGTTTCAATACCATCAAATAATCTTATTTAGACAAGATAAAAGGAGAGGTTTTTGACTCAAAGTTTTCACTTTGAAAGAGTTATTATTCAGAGTAAAGAGGAAGTGATTTCCAAAATGTATGAGAAACTATTGGAATGGGAAACAACACTTCCGGGTCCCCGCAACATGGTGGGGGGGACTGAGAATCTGATGGCTCCATCAGATTCTGCTTCATAGAGCGAGGGGAAGAGCACAAGGGTGATGCGCCTCCCCCCAAGAGGAGCACTGGGGTGTCTTGGGGTCCTGCAGAGATTCACTGACTGCGCCGCGGTACTACTGATCTCTGCCTCCATCCCGAAATTTGGAAAGGGGGGGGGGAGCCGAAGGAGCCGGGGAGCTAGGCACCAGGACAGGTCTACGGAAGCAAAGCCTCTGAATCCAGCCACAAGCAGTCGCCATTTCAGACTCTGTGCCGATTGAAAGGTGAGGGGAAATTAAGGAATTGACTCAATTGATTAATTTGGCAAGAAAATGGGAGTGGAAAAAGGAAGTCCGCTCCCATGAATAGTGCTATAGCCACGAAACATCTGCAACTGAGGTGTGGATGAAATTTATTTCGTAAGATAAGTCAACTAATGAATAATTGGAACCAAAAGAATACACATAGCCTTTGCTTATACCAATCTCAAGACCTTTTAAAAAGAACTTAATCTGAGCCTGACTTTATCTGATGGTGAGATAGAAATTGACTTAAAATGGAGCATAAATCTGTGAAAGAATACAATGCTAGTTGATGGAAGAATATTATAATTGTTTTCTAGAAGAAAGATACATTGACTGTCTGGAAACTATTTTATTTCTGGGAAAGTACTTTTGGATTTATCAGACTCTAAAGACGTCCAAACTAACGGATTTACAACTGTGTACTTACAGTTTGCTGGCCAAAACTCAAGACATTTGCTGGCCAAAAATCAAGACAAAAAGAGGAACATTGACTAAACTAGATTTAAAATAATTTTAAGAACATTGATTTATTATATAGGATTTTCTTCACTGTTTGCCAGCATCAGGAGATTTTAAAAGTGGCTACGATGCTGTGTTGAGAGATAGAAAAGGGAAGGGAGCTCTAACACCACTTTCTAACATTCCGCTTATGGTTGTGGAAAGTTCTTAGCAACTGAAATCAATTCAATATTATTATATTGAACCTTAAAACTATTTTGATGTGAATGGATACAAAGATTTGAACATATAATTGTTAAAAACTGATATTTGTGAGCCATGTGGAAGAGGGATTAGGTCGGAAAAATAGGTTTCCTCTACTAGTGTTTGGTGAAATGACCTTGAAAAAGTACTGATAAAGCTAAAAATAATTCACATGGTGGTGGGAAAGGACTTTGTGTTTTTGGAATTAACCTCTATAGAGGAAGCTGGGAAAAGGGGAGAGAATTGGCCCCCCTTAATCAAAATTGGAAATGGCAAAAGGAAAGGCCGCAATGCAAGAGAAATTAAAATATGCATTGCATGATTTGTTTTTAGATATTAAAAGATAATTTGAGCAGATAAAGGGAGAGGTTAACAAAACAGCTTCTATAAATTTTTAAAATACTAATTTACTCTCAGAGGCTGTGAGACAACTGAAAGAGATGAATGCACAAACCACCAAGGTGGGAATGGTAGACAAACAAGGTCTGAGGGAAATACAAGGGAAAGTAAGAGGAGTCAAAGACGAAAATGATTTGGGAGACCGACGACTGATAAAATTGGTACCTCGTGCGAAATGATTTGGAGGCTTTGACTGTGCTAGAGAAGAAACAAGAAGGGAGGGCCAAAGATAGAAGAGGCTACCTTATGTGGTGACAATGTAAAATCATCAAAAAGGCCTGGGCGGAAACATATAAAGATGTGAAGAAAATGTGGGAAATGTTGTTTTAAAAAATATTGAAGTTATGATATTGAGATGTACAGGACTTGATGGACTGTTTGAGCAAAAGACTTTGTCCCAGTATGCATGACTGGACGCCAGGCCAAGACCAGACAGCCCCTATGGAAGGAAGAAGCCAAGAAGATAAAGAAGAAGATAAAGAAGTAGATTGGCTAATTAAATTATTGAATTATGCAGGGTAACTGTGTAATGCATATTTTTAAAGCTTTGTGTATAGATTTTTTATATTTGTATAACTCTTAAAAGACACTTGTAATAAGATGATGGTTTTAAAATTGGATTGTTAAGTATATAAGGTCTTATGGACGTGCATGAACAAGCATATTATAACGGATCCAAGAGGGGGGAGTGGAGGAAAGTCGACCAAAAAATTATGGTCTACAAATTTGGTTATGATTCCCCACCACCACCATCTTTTCCTTGTGTTTTTCCTTTTTCTGGTTTGTATTGTTATTATTGGAAAATCAATAAAATGTTATTTAAAAAAGGAATGCGAAACAAAAGACAACCCAGAAATAAAACCCAATAAATAGAGGCAATAATTCAATCTTGGTTTCACATTATTACAGCTGCAGAACTAAAAAAAACCCAGGTTCACTCCATAAGACGGCATTGTAAGGCTGTAATTAAAGCTAAAGGTTACCCAACTAAGTATTAACTGACATGGTGAGAATTTTTTCTATGTGTTTCAGATTTCTTCTTTACGACCGCTATTGTAATAAAAAATCATTCGTAAAAGTTATTGCACTACATTCTTCATTAAATTATCTTTCCATTGGTATTTCTTAAAAGAAAGTGGTGTTATGAGCCATCAAACCTCAGAAATACACTTTTCCAAAAGGTTTCCACAATTTTGGCCACTAGTGTATGTCCAGGACCAGCTTGAAGTTAACATCGTGTTAACCGTTTCCTAATATTTCAACTGGCAACATATTGCGAATCACCATGTGTGTATGGGCTAGGCGATATCTTGTTTTCAACATCACGATAACTTGCACCTGAACACGACAATGTTATCACCAGCTAAACATTGTAAAGTAATCATCACGATAACTCACAATATCACTTGCTAAACATTGCAGTGTTATCAGCAGCTAAACAACATTGCAATCTACCACAATGTCTGAAATAAGGATGGAACTTTACAGAGGCAAACAGGACAATGTCCTGGCAACTGGTACTACTTAGGGGTTTAAAACAGATACATGACAGTATTATCAATCATCACACACTCAGTTTCATCAACAGGGAAGCCAGGATGCATCCTAAAATGACATTTGGTTTTGGGTTTGGCTACAAAATGCAGTGCCTAGAGGACTGGAGAAGATCCGTCTACATCCCAATCCCAAAGAAGGGCAGTGCCAAAAAATGTGGACCGAGAACTCCCAGAAGTGCAAGCTGGATTTCGAAGGGGCAGAGGAACCAGAGACCAAATTGCAAACATGCTTGGGATTATGGAGAAAGTTAGAGAGTTCCAGAAAAACATTTACTTCTGCTTCATTGACTACGCAAAAGCTTTTGCCTGTGTCGACCACAGCAAACTATGGCAAGTTCTTAAAGAAATGGGAGTGCCTGATCACCTCATCCGTCTCCTGAGAAATCTCTATGTGGAACAAGAAGCTACAGTTAGAACTGGATATGGAATAACTGATTGGTTCAAAATTGGGAAAGGAGTACGACAAGGCTGTATATTGTCTCCCTGCTTATTTAACTGACATGCAGAATTCATCATGCAAAAAGCTGGACTGGATGAATCCCAAACCGGAATTACGATTGCTGGAAGAAATATCAACAACCTCAGATATGCAGATGATACAACCTTGATGGCAGAAAGTGAGGAGGAATTAAAGAACCTTTTAATGAGGGTGAAAGAGGAGAGCGCAAAATATGGTCTGAAGCTCAACATCAAAAAAACTAAGATCATGGCCACTGGTTCCATCACCTCCTGGCAAATAGAAGGGGAAGAAATGGAGGCAGTGAGAGATTTCACTTTCTTGGGTTCCATGATCACTGCAGATGGTGACAGCACTCACGAAATTAGAAGACGCCTGCTTCTTGGGAGAAATACAATGACAAACCTAGACAGCATCTTAAAAAGCAAAGACATCACCTTGCTAACAAAGGTCCGTATAGTTAAAGCTATGGTTTTCCCAGTAGTAATATACGGAAGTGAGAGCTGGACCATAAAGAAGGCTGATCGCCGAAGAATTGATGCTTTTCAATTGTGGTGCTGGAGGAGACTCTTGAGAGTCCCATGAACTGCAAGAAGATCAAACCTTGAGGGCACAAGGAGAAGGGGACGGCAGAGGATGAGATGGTTGGACAGGGTTCTCGAAGCTACTAACATGAGTTTGGCCAAACTGCGAGAGGCAGTGAAGGATAGGCGTGCCTGGCGTGCTCTGGTCCATGGGACTGAACAACAACAACTACAACAACAACAACCAAATGGTGGTATTCAGGACAATCCAAAGTATGGCAATGAGTCCATCCAGCCAAAAGTTACCAACCCAGGCGCCCCACGACCCCAGGGATTCCTGCCAGGGGGAAAGCCGGAGAATTGGGGGCCTCAGCTCAACCCCCAGCCCTGCTTGGGGATGGGGGTCCTCATTTACATTCCCGCCAAGGCGTCCAAGGGGGTGCAGGGCAGCTGAGAATCTCTCGGCCCCCCAGGAAAGAGAAAGGGGAGTTTGGTGATGCTGCTACCAAGGAGATCTGGCAAGGCAACCCCTGCAGGTGTTGGGTCCCCACTTGGGATCCGGGCCCCTGTCAATGGGCACCAGGGAGGGCGCTTTCTTTGGGGGGGGGTGTAGGAGGGTCTCTTTGTCCTTCCCTCCCCCTCTTATTCTCCCCCTTTCCCCACTCTCCCTCTTTACCTCTTGGTCCTCTCTGGTCCTCCGCCTCCCTGGCTCCAGATTATTCCGCTTTCCTTATATGCAATAGAAAGGGATTTTTTTTGGGGGGGGGGTTCTTCACTGACGCCCCTCCTCCCTATTCCGAATCTACCCTTTTGGCGGCACATTTAGCAGCGACACTTCCGGTTCCTTTTGGGATGCGCTTGCCCCTAGAGCTACGGTGATAGAGCAGCCCCTCCCTGTGCTGGGATGGGAAGAGGACGGGACGGCGCTGCCTTTGGCCTCCTGCTCTTGGGGCTCCGTCTTCCCCCCAAGTTGCCTCTCCTCCCCACAGAAGACGGTCGAGATGGTTGTGGGAGGTGCATCACATCTAGCGGGGGGTCTGAGTTTGTGGGGAGAGAAGGACGTGCATTTCAATCTACAAACAGGGCGGTTGGGAGGGGAGAGGATGGTGGGGGTGGAAAGTAAGGAACCCCCCCCCCCACTTCTTTCATAGGATCAAGAGAGGGAGGGAGGGGCTGATCCAGGGAAGCCAAGTGGGGTGTCTCCCCCCCCCCCCCGCCCATGTTTCCCTTGTGAAGCCCAGAGATGGACCCGGCCTCTGGGGGTGGGAAGAGAAAAGTGGCTGCCTGAGGAGACAGAAGAATCATAGAATCCTAGAGTCGGAAGAGACCCCAAGGGCCATCCAGTCCAACCCCCTGCCAAGCAGGAAACACCATCAAAGCATTCCTGACAGGTGGCTGTCAAGCCTCTGCTTAAAGACCTCCAAAGAAGGAGACTCCACCACACTCCTTGGCAGCAAATTCCACTGTCAAACAGCTCTTACTGTCAGGAAGTTCTTTCTAATGTTTAGGTGGAATCTTCTTTCTTGTAGTTTGAATCCATTGCTCCGTGTCCGCTTCTCTGGAGCAGCAGAAAACAACCTTTCTCCTTCCTCTATATTACATCCTTTTATATATTTGAACATGGCTATCATATCACCCCTTAAACCTTCTCTTCTCCAGGCTAAACATACCCAGCTCCCTAAGCCGTTCCTCATAAGGCATCGTTTCCAGGCCTTTGACCATTTTGGTTGCCCTCCTCTGGACATGTTCCAGCTTGTCAGTATCCTTAAAGACCTCCCGATATGAGCGCCGCAACCCCAGAGTCGGACGCAACTGGACCTAATGGTCAGGCGTCCCTTTAAAGGTAAAGGGACCCCTGTCCATTAGGTCAAGTCGTGACCGACTCGGGTTGTGGCACTCATCTCGCATTATTGGCCGAGAGCCGGCGTACAGCTTCCAGGTCATGTGGCCAGCATGACAAATCCGCTTCTGGCGAACTAGAGCAGCTCACGGAAACGCCGTTTACCTTGCCGTTGCAGTGGTACCTATTTATCTACTTGCACTTTGACGTGCTTTTGAACTGCTAGGTGGGCAGGAGGAGGGACCAAGCAACGGGAGCTCACCCCGTCGCAGGGATCCGAACCGCCGATCTGAATTGTCAAATTGTGTTATTATTGTTATTATGGTTTTTGTTGCATATGTCTTTTGCGGTTGATGTTTGTATGTATAAATAAAAAAATAAAAGAGTAAATCATATTGCTGCTCTTAATTTTGGATGAAAGCTCAGAACTTTCACAGAAGAAAAGTCATTGAGAGAGAACTGCTTTTCAAAATAAGCTAACAAAGAGAAATATGGAATAAAAGTTCCTTGCGTGCTAATCAGATATAAAGACTTGTTAAAACAAGATTTTGAGTCACATACCAGACTGACAGATTGATAAGATCAAGAAAGCAGAACATAAATAAAATATTTTTTGCCTCTAGAAACCAAGACATGGGGAGTAGCTGGAAATTAATTGAATTTGGAATATATAATTGACAATGGTGTATATGATTTGATATATGATTTGTTAATAATTGGAAGAATTATATTGGAAAAGGAATAAAAATTATTTATATATAAACAAAAAACATTTACTTGAAAAGAGTGGGAAAGCTTGTCCAGTTTGGGATTTTGGTGGCACCCATTTTCCTATGTTTTTAGCAGTTCTTAATTGCCTTAAGTCCCATCAGGGAATAATAAATAATAATAATAATAATAATAATAATAATAATAATAATAATAATAATTTATTATTTGCACCCCACCCATCTGGCTGGGTCCCCCCAGCCACTCTGGGCGGCCTCCAACAGATATTAAAATACATTAAAATATCACAGTTAAAAACTTCCCTAAACAGGGCTGCCTTCAGGTATTTTCTGAATGTCAGATAGTTGTTTATCTCTTTAACCTCTGCTGGGAGGGCGTTCCACAGGGTGGGTGCCACTACCGAGAAGGCCCTCTGCCTGGTTCCCTGTAGCTTTGCTTCTTGCAGTGAGGGAACCGCCAGAAGGCCCTCGGCGCTGGATCTCAGTGTCCGGGCTGACAGTGGATCTCACTGACAGTGGATCTCAGTGTCCGGTCCCACCTCCGGGCAGAGGGGAAGGGTCGTGGAGAAGTCCAGTTGCACCAGGAAGTGATCTGACCATGGCACTTCTTTTGTTTCGCTTTTACTTAGTGTCAGATCACCAACATCCATAGAGGTAAACAGCAGGTCTAAGGCATGTCCTCGGCTATGAGTTGGGCCAAACTTATTCAGGGACAGCCCCATGGAGGCCATGCTTTCCACGAAGTCCCGAGCGGCCCCTTGTAAGGTCGTGTCGGCATGGATGTTAAAATCTCCTAAGACAACCAAGCTAGCTGTCTCCAGGACCACGTCCGCCACGACCTGAAGCAGCTCGGGCAGGGAATCCTTGGTGCAGCGGGGAGGTCGGTACACCAACAGGAATCCTGTACTGCCCCTATTGCCCAACTTCCAGAACATGCACTCAGAAAACTCGGTCTTTCCAATAGGACGCCTGGTGCAAACTAATGACTTCCTAAAAATCACTGCAACCCCCCCCCCTCCCCGCCCAGATGGCCTGGGTTGCTGTGCGTAAGAGAAACCTGGTGGACAAGCAGCGGCAAGGACAGGCCCATCTGCCTTATCCAACCAAGTCTCTGTCACACATGCCAGGTCAAATCCTCCATCCACAATCAGGTCGTGGATGGCAGTGGTCTTGTTCATCATTGACCTGGAATTACACAGCAGCACTTTCATTTATTTTTTTTAATAAACTTTTTATTAGGGTTTTTTGGTTTAACATAATTAACATACATCGTCTTTACTAACATATTATCTTAAATCATTAAAAACAAACAACACATATCTTAATTTCCCCTTCATCTTTCATTTACATCTTGGGGTGGCTTCCTCTCATCCCCTCTGCTGCGTTTCATTTTATAGCATCTTAGCAAGCTCTTATCATCTTTAATTAGCTTTTAAATTTCACACTAAAGTTTTTCCTCATACAACATTCTTAACTTATACATCTATCTTAATACAATAAAATCTTTTAATCTGCAGACTCTTATGTTATCCAACTTTTATATCAGTTTTTAAATCTTGCAATGCTTTTTGAAATAGTCTTTCAACTTTTTCCAATCTTTTTCCACCATCTCCTCCCTCTGGTCTCGGAGTCTTCCGGTCATTTCGGCAAGTTCCATATAGTCCAACATTTTCATCTGCCAGTCTTCAATAGTAGGTATGTTTTGCGTCTTCCAGTTCTTTGCTATTAAAATTCTTGCTGCTGTTGTGGCATACATAAAGAAATTTTGGTCGTCTTTGGGGACCACCTGGCTCGCCATTCCAAGTAAAAAAGCTTCTGGGTTTTTAACAAATGTGTTTTCCAACACTTTTTTCATTTCATTGTATATCATCTCCCAGAAAGCTTTTATCTTTGGGCAGGTCCACCACATATGGTAAAATGTCCCTTGTGTCTGATTGCATTTCCAACATTTGTTGCTCTGCAAATGATACATTTTGGCTAGTTTGACTGGGGTTAGATACCATCTGTAAATCATTTTCATTTTATTTTCTCTCTGCATATTACATGTTGTAAATTTAATACCTTTTCTTCAAAGTCTCTTCCAGTCATCCATCATGATGTTGTGCCCAACATCTCTGGCCCAATCAATCATTGCAGATTTTACTAATTCATCTTGTGTATGTCACTCCAGCAATATATTGTACATTCTGGATAAATTTTTTGTTTCTGGCTCTAACAGTTCCGTTTCCAACTTGGATTTCTCCTTTTGAAAGCAAAGTTTTTTGTCAGCCTTAAAGACCTCATTACACAGCAGCACTTTCAGGTCATGTGGGTATCCCTTGTTGATTCCAGTATCCATCCGGTCAGGGCCAGACCTGGAGGCAGGGATAGTCCTCAAACAGCGACTAAGCCTGCCTCCTCGATAATGACATGGTCTGGTCTTAGTGTAACTCCTCCTCCTGCCCATGATCGGGTGTCCCAATGCATCCCCCCCTGTGGAACCTGCCCCAGCCATTCTATTGGCTGAGGCCCACTCCCAGGCAGCCCTGACCCTATCCCCTTTAAAAGGCAAAATACAAACTATGCAATAACTTAACAAAAGAATAAAAACAAAACAAAACAACAAACCATTATAGTAAAATTAAACTACTCCCCACCCCAACAAACATTTGCCCCACCCCAAACAGGAAAAAATAAAATAATAAACAATATCACAAAAAACGACCATTCAAGGTGCAACTAATTAAAAACACTTGACATTTAAAAACATTTTCATCACTTGCTGCAGAGAGCTGCTCAGAGTATGTGTGAGTGCAGGCCCCACCCCCTAGGCCAGGTGGAATCGGCAGCAGGAGGGAGTGGTCTTCCACACACTCACGGACCAGCACCAGCAGCAGTGTTCCAAGGCCTCCTTGGAGCCTTATAGCTGTGGAGGTGGGTATGGGGCCTGCCCCCAAGCCCAGGATGGAAAATGGGCTTCAAGGGGAGCGGTCCTCCCCAACACTCACAGGCAGAGCAGGCAGAGCAGCAGCAGCAGAAAAACAGCATTGTGATCTGAACAAGTCTTTGGAAGTATCTCTGCTTTTATCGCCTTTGGAACAAGGTCTTCTGTAATCCAGATGTAGTCCAGGCAGCTAAGGGATTGATTCGGTTCAGAAAAATACGTGAAGTCTTTTTCTTTTGGATATTTTAATCTCCAAATATCCAACAGATCCAAATAGTCCACCAGTTCAAAGAAAGTTTTGGGCAGTCTTCCATCATTTGAAACCTTTTGTCTCTGTGTTCTATCCATTTAGGTGGAGACCACTCCATTTAATTTTGTAATCCAAATAGTCCAAGAGCCTTGTTCCAATGTTTTTTTTTTTTAAATTATGTAAATTAAGCTTTCTACTTCTTCTGAAGCTCTTTCCACACTCCATACATTCAAATGGTTACTCCCCTGTTTGAGTTTGTTCATGTGAATGAAGGTGTGAACTGTCACTGAAGCTCTTTCTGCACTTTATGCAATTAAATTGTTTTTCCCATGTGACTCCGTTGATGTTTTTTAAGTGTTTCACTGTCATTGAAGCTCTTTCCACACTCCACACATTTATATGGTTTCTCCCGTGTGAATCTGTTGATGTTTTCTAAGTGTTCTACTTTCACTGAAGCTCTTTCCACACTCCACACATTTATATGGTTTCTCCCGTGTGAATCCGTTGATGTTTTCTAAGTGTTCTACTTTCACTGAAGCTCTTTCCACACTCCACACAT
The DNA here is from genome assembly GCA_034642065.1 of Darevskia nairensis. Lineage (NCBI taxonomy): Eukaryota > Metazoa > Chordata > Lepidosauria > Squamata > Lacertidae > Darevskia > Darevskia nairensis. The sequence continues at coordinate 24,617 of JAWWNI010000516.1, read as the reverse complement.
TTATATGGTTTCTCCCCTGTGTGGGCCCGTTGATGTGTTATAAGTGTTCCACTGTAACTGAAGCTCTTTCCACATTCCATACATTTATATGATTTCTCCCCTGTGTGAGTCCGTTGATGTCTATAAAGCTGTGCACTCTGAGCGAAGCTCTTTCCGCACTCCATACATTCAAATGGCTTCTCTCCTGTGTGCGTCCGTTGATGTGTCCTAAGGTTTGAACTCTGACTGAAGCAATTTCCACACTCCATGCATTTAAATGGTTTTTCTGCTGTGTGAGATCGTTTATGTATATCAAGGTATGAACTCCTACTAAAGGTCTTTCCGCACTCCATACATTCAAATGGTTTCACCCCTGTGTGAGTACGTTGATGGATTCTAAGTGCTGCACTCCAACTGAAGCTCTTTCCACATTCCATACATTTATAAGGTTTCTCTCCTGTGTGAGTTCGTTCATGAGAACGAAGGTGTGAACTGACCCTGAAGCTCTTCCCACACTCCTTGCATTTAAATGGTTTCTCCCCTGTGTGAGTTCGCTGATGTACTTGAAGGTGTCCCGACTGGCTGAAGCTCTTTCCACACTCCATACATTTAAATGGTTTCACTCCTGTGTGGGTCCTTTGATGTATATCAAGCTCTGTACACCGCTTGAAGCTCTTTCCACATTCCATGCATTCAAAGGGTTTCTCCCCTGTGTGAATTTGTTGATGAATTCTAAGTTTTCTACTAGTAGTGAAGCTCTTTCCGCACTCCATACATTCAAATGGTTTCTCTCCTGTGTGAATCCGTTGATGTGTCCTAAGGTTTGAACTCTGACTGAAGCTCTTTCCACACTCCATGCATTCAAATGGTTTCTCTCCTGTGTGGGTCCTTTGATGTATATCAAGCTCTGTACACAGCCTGAAGCTCTTTCTGCACTCCATGCATTCAAATGGTTTCTCCCCTGTGTGAATCTGTTGATGAATTCTAAGGTTTCCACTTTGACTGTAGCTCTTTCCACATTCCATACATTTATATGGTTTCTCTCCGGTGTGAATCCGTTGATGTTTTGTAAGGTTTCCACTGCCACTAAAGCGCTTTCCACACTCCATGCATTCAAATGGTTTCTCTCCTGTGTGAGTTCGTTGATGTACACGAAGTTTTGAACACCGGTTGAAGTTCTTTCCGCACTCCATACATTTAAAAGGTTTCTTCCCTGTGCGAGTCTGTTGATGTTTTCTAGGTGTTCCACTAACAGTGAAGCTCTTTCCACGCTCCATAGCCTGAAATGTTTTCCCCACTGTCTGAGTTCATAGATGTGACATTTGTGTGTTCATCGACTGAATCACATGCCATATTCCATGCATTTTAATGGTTTCTTTGCTAATCTTTATGAAACTTCAGATGTCCCCCAGAATTCTGACTGTCTTCTCCACCGCTTCCTTTGGAGTGCAGGGAAAATAAAGTCCTGTTCGGATTTCAAGGAAGAGAACAAAGGAATATGAAACACAGAAAGTTATGTTAGCACTTTCTCCTATTTTAACATCTCATAGAAATCAGTATTTAATATAAAATTCTAATGGATAGTTAGGAGTGAGGTGGATTCTCGCTGCCAGTTTTACATTGGTACACTGGTACTATGAGGCAACATGCCTCTGCTGGCTAACAGGTGTGGGTAATTCTATGAAGACTTACAACACCTTCTAGAAATGACACCAAAGAAGGATGTTCTTCTCATCTCAAAAGTGGAAAGGACCTAACAGAAGCAGAAGACATAAAGAGGTGGCAAGAATACACAGAAGAATTATACCAGAAAGATATGGAGATCTCGTACACCCCAGGTAGTGTGGCTGCTGACCTTGAGCCAGACAACCCTGGAGAGTGAAGTCAAATGGGCCTTAGAAAGCACTGCTAATAACAAGGCCAGTGGAAGTGATGACATTTCAGATGAACTATTTAAAATTTTAAAAGATGATGCTGTTAAGGTGCTACACTCAATATGCCAGCAAATTTTGAAAACTCAGCAGTGGCCAGAGGATTGGAGATCAGTCTACATCCCAATCCCAAAGAAGGGCAGTGCCAAAGAATGCTCCAACTACTGCACAATTGCGCTCATTTCACATGCTAGCAAGGTTATGCTTAAAATTCTACAAGGCAGGCTTAAGCAGTATGTGGACTGAGAACTCCCAGAAGTGCAAGCTGGATTTTGAAGGGGCAGAGGAACCAGAGACCAAATTGCAAACATGTGCTGCTCCTGTATACCTGAAGGAGAGTCTCCACCCCCACCGTTCAGCCCAGACACTGAGATCCAGCGCCGAGGGCCTTCTGGTGGTTCCCTCACTACGAGAAGCAAAGCTACAGGGAACCAGGCAGAGGGCCTTCTCGGTAGTGGCGTCCGCCCTGTGGAACGCCCTCCCATCAGAGGTCAAAAGGATCAATAACTACATGACATTTAGAGAATACCTGAAGGCAGCCCTGTTGAGAAGTTTTTAATCTGTGATGTTTTGGGCGGGGTACAAATAATAAATTGTTCCTCTTATTAATATTATTATTATTATTATGGAGCAAGCTAGAGAGTTCCAGAAAAGCTTCTACTTTTGCTTCATTGACGCAAAAGCCTTTTACTGTGTCAGCCACACCAAACTATGGCATGCTCTTAAAGAAATGGGAGTGCCTGATCACCTCATCTGACTCCTGAGAACTCTCTATGTGGGACAAAAAGCTACAGTTAGAACTGGATATGGAACAACTGATTGGTTCAAAATTAAGAAAGGAGTATGACAAGGCTGTATATTGTCTGCCTGCTTATTTAACGTATATGCAGAATTCATCATGCAAAAGGCTGGACTGGATGAATCCCAAGCCGGAATTTAGATTGCCGGAAGAAATATGAACAATCTCAGATATGCTGATGACATAACCTTGATGGCAGAAAGTGAGGAGGAATTAAAGAATAGCAGTCACAAAATTAAAAGACGCCTGCTTCTTGGGAGAAAAGCAATGACAAACCTAGACAGCATCTTAAAAAGCAGAGACAGCTGAAGGAGTGCTCAGGTAGGAAAATGTCCTTGGATCTAGACCTCCATCTTTCAGCCTTGTTGGGGCGAGTGAGTGTTCATTCTTTCCAGAACTAACTGAAAGTTTAGGAAAGTTCCAGAACACATTTTAGGTTGATCTGGGAGGACAAGAAAACAATAATTAAATATAAAATTATAATGGATAATTAAGAGAGAGGTGGATTCTACCTGCCAGATGTACGTTTTTATTGTGATATCAACACAACAATAAACCAAATGTTACGTATCATACATCTATCATACACCACAAACGTAACAGGCTGAACTCACTATCCACTTTTCATTATTTATCTCAATTTGCGTATTCAATCATAGTAAAACTGCCTATCCAGCATACAAAATAATATAGAAGTAAATACAGTAACAAATCAGTCCAATAATCAAACAATCATCCTTAGTGCAACATACTGCGGTTAAAGTCCCAAGGCAGATCGTACTACATTTGAAAGTAATAGTTGATCCAAAAAATGTAAGGTCGTGGTCTTAATGAGTACACCACATCTGAAAATTGTCTAGAGAAGGAGTGGCGGTTTCATTCTCAGTTGTAAATCATGACAGATAAGGATGCCGTTGCCCAGACGATATCTTGATACGTGAACGAAGCACTAATTAGTTTTTTGGTGATGCTGCTGCCAAGGAGATCTGGCGAGGCAAACCCTGCAGGTGTTGGGTCCCCACTTCCCACCTGGATCTCATGGATCCGGGCCCCTGTGGATGGGCACCAGGGAGGGCGCTTTCTTGGGGGGGGTCTCTTTGTCCTGTCCTCCCCCTCTTATCCCCCCCTTTTCCCACTCTCCCTCTTTACCTCTTGGTCCTCTGCCTCCCTGGCTCCAAATTATTCCGCTTTCCTTGAGTGCAATAGAAAGGGCTGGGGGGGGGGGGTCTGAACTGACGCCCCTCCTGTCCTCCACAAAACTTCCCTTCCGGCCCCCCTTCCGGGCTGGAAACTTCCAGCACATTTCGCGACACTTCCGGTTCCTTTTGGGATGTGTGCATCCCTAGAGCTACGTCCGCAGAGCAGCCTCTCCCTGTGTCCGGATGGGAAGCGGACGGGACGGCGCTGCCTTTGGCCTCCTGCTCTTGGGGCTCCGTCTTCCCCCCAAGTTGCCTCTCCTCCCCACAGCAGAGGGTGGAGATGGCTGCAGGGGTGCATCACATCTAGCGGGGGGTCTGAGTTTGTGGGGAGAGAAGGACGTGCATTTCAATCTACAAACAGGGCGGTTGGGAGGGGAGAGGATGGGGGGTGGAAAGTAAGGAACCCCCCCCCCCACTTCTTTCATAGGATCAAGAGAGGGAGGGAGGGGCTGATCCAGGGAAGCCAAGTGGGGTGTCTCCCCCCCCCCCCGCCCATGTTTCCCTTGTGAAGCCCAGAGATGGACCCGGCCTCTGGGGGTGGGAAGAGAAAAGTGGCTGCCTGAGGAGACAGAAGAATCATAGAATCCTAGAGTTGGAAGAGACCCCAAGGGCCATCCAGTCCAACCCCCTGCCAAGCAGGAAACACCATCAAAGCATTCCTGACAGGTGGCTGTCAAGCCTCTGCTTAAAAACCTCCAAAGAAGGAGACTCCACCACACTCCTTGGCAGCAAATTCCTCTGTCCAACAGCTCTTACTGTCAGGAAGTTCTTTCTAATGTTTAGGTGGAATTTTCTTTCTTGTAGTTTGAATCCATTGCTCCGTGTCCGCTTCTCAGGAGCAGCAGAAAACAACCTTTCTCCCTCCTCTATATGACATCCTTTTATATATTTGAACATGGCTGTCATATCACCCCTGAACCTTCTCTTCTCCAGGCTAAACATACCCTAAGCCGTTCCTCATAAGGCATCGTTTCCAGGCCTTTGACCATTTTGGTTGCCCTCCTCTGGACACGTTCCAGCTTGTCAGTATCCTTCTTGAACTGTGGTGCCCAGAATTGGACACAGTATTCCAGGTGAGGTCTGACCAGATCGGAATACAGTGGTACTATTACTTCCCTTGATCTAGATGCTATACTCCTATTGATGCAGCCCAGAATTGCATTGGCTTTTTGAGCTGCTGCATCACACTGTCGACTCATGTCAAGTTTGTGGTCTACCAAGACTCCTAGATCCTTTTCACATGCCTGAGACAGAAGGGGCGCTTCCTTCCCAATACCCTCCCTCCCCACAGGTTCCCCCCTTGCCCTTCTCTCCCTCCAGAGACGAGCAGAGAGAGGGGGCTCTATCCAGGTCCCTCTCGCGGTGGGGGGGGGCGATGGGGGTCGTAGAAAAAGAGGGGAGGGGGCGAGACTTTGCCATCAGGGAGGGGTCTCCTTCTCCCTGCCAAGCTCTGAATGTGAGACCCCTCAGCTGCCCCCCCCATAAGGAACCCTTCCACAGAAAAACGGGGTCGTCAACAGTGCCTACCTTGCAGGGGTGTTGCAATGGGGACCCCTTCAGCTCCTGGTCATAGGAGCAAAATCCTAAGGTCCAGGGAATCTTTGGAACCCCCCATAAAATATTAGAGGGGCTCTCCCCCAAAGTTAAAGGGGATTTGTCTTTCAAGTGGTGTGTCACGTGATCGATTATGTGGGGTGGGACTTACCTGCCCCTCACCCAATATTTTATTTGCCTTGGCCCCCCACCCCGTGTCATCAAGGCTGCCTTTCTGGTGCAAAGGGCCCCTGGGATAACATTGTTTTTGCTCAGGAAGGGATGGAGGAGAGAAATGATTGGGAAGATCTAATTATATATAATGCTATATAATAAAGAGCCTCTGTCCGTACGTACTACTTTCCGTGTGTCACAGGAATTCGCAAGTGCGCGTGCGTTCCAGTGACACACGGATTGGAGCAGGGATTGGAGAGGGGGGCGTGTCAGGAAGGCAGCGGCGGCGCACGCGCGTTGTCAGTTGCGCCAGCGCCGCTGCCTCGCATGGACATGGGGAGGATGGCTTCCTGCCGGGGTGCCCCTGTCCGCCTGCGCTCACCCGCTGCCACCGCCTCCAAGGCTGCCATCCCGCCGCTCGGCTCCTCCGGCCGCCGGGGCCTCCCGGAGACGCGGGCTATCGCGGGGCGGGAGGAGCGGATCCAGGCGGCGGGCGGCGAGGGAGGGAGGGGGCAGCGGCTGGGTCTCGGCTAGAAGCTGCCCAACTTCCCGCGGCTTTGCGGCTGAACCGGGTCCGCGATGGCGCTGCTCCTCCTGCGGAGGGGCGGCAAGGCGGGGGCTGGCGGGCTCCGCGGAACGGGCGGAGCGTGCTCCAAGCAGGGGCTGGGAGCAGGGCGCGCCGGGGCCCGCGAGGCGACTGGCTGCAAGGTGGCCAAGCGTTCCCTCCACGGAAGCTCCTTCCTTCCCTGGGAGGAGCAGGCAGGGCTAAAGGCGAATGAGGCGGCGCAGGAGGAGGAGCGCCCATCCCTGTAGCCGGCGCCGGTCACCCCGAGAGGAGGAGAGGAGAGCCGGGTGGCGGCAAAGGGGGACCACCATTGCCGCCTCCACCAGCAGCAGCAGCCCCGTGCACACGCGCGCACCCGGGCGCTGCTCTCCGCCTCCCCTCGCCGCCTGCTGCGTCCGATGGGCTCCCGGTGGGCTTCGCTTGCTGCTGTTCCGTCCCTTCCCTTCCCTCCCTCTCTCTCCCTTTCCTTCTTTTCCTTCTTTTTTCTTCTGCCTTCCTTGCTCGCTCTTCTTCCTGCCTTCTTCTTTTGCAAGGCGCGCGCACGCGCGCACACACACACACACACACACGCCGCCTCCCTCTCCAAAAAAGGGCGGTGGCTTGATTGCATGGCTAGGGGGTGGTGTAGGGGTGCAGGGGGTGCGTGGCTTGACTCCATGGCTTGGGGGTGGTCTAGGGGTGCTGGGGTGGGTGGCTTGGTTGCATGGCTTGGGGTGGTCTAGGGGTGAAGGGGGGTGGCTTGGTTGCATGGCTTGGGGGTGGTCTAGGGATGCAAGGGGTGGGTGGCTTGCTTGCATGGCTTGGGGGTGGTCTGGGGTGCAGGGGGTGGGTGGCTTGGGGTGGTCTAGGGATGCAGGGGGCGGGTGGCTTGGTTGCATGGCTTGGGGGTGGTCTAGGGGTGAAGGGGGGTGGCTTGGTTGCATGGCTTGGGGTGGTCTAGGGATGCAAGGGGTGGGTGGCTTGCTTGCATGGCTTGGGGGTGGTCTGGAGTGCAGGGGGTGGGTGGCTTGGGGTGGTCTATGGGTGCAGGGGGTGGGTGGCTTGGTTGCATGGCTTGGGATTTAACGGCCATAGGAGGGAGAGGAGACTGGGGAGGGAAGGGTTAATGTGTTTGGGGAGGGGGATGCAGCGTTTTGGCACGTGGGGATGCGAGGTGGGGGAGGGAGAGAAGAAGTCTGCCATATCCTATATAATAAAGTGGCTGTGTCCCTGCGTCCAACTTTCCGTGTGTCACGGAAGTGCGCTACTGCGCATGTCCCACAGGGACGCAGGGATTGGACAGCTCTACTGTCCCCCCCAACAGGGGGCGTGTCCGGAAGGCAGCGGCAGCGCATGCGCGGTGTCAGTTGCGCCAGCGCCGCCGCCTTGCTCGGAGCCTCCTCCACCTCCTCCTCCAGCTGCCGCCGCCACGCTCCTTCTCTCCCCCGGGCGCACCAATCACGCGAGCCCCCGGCTTCACCCGAGGCCTACCCGCCCGAAGCCACCGCTGGGGCCGCGGGGCCTCCTGAACCGGGCAGCCAAGAGGAGCGCAGCCTGCCCGTCCTGAGGTTTCTGCTGGGCGGGGGGCGGCGTCGGGGCCGCAGAGCGGGGCGCGGAGGGTGCGCCCGGCGGAAGCTACCATGGCCTCCTTCGCCTCCTTGCGACACGGGATGAGGGAGACAGAGAGGCGGCCGGCGGGCTCCAGGGGAAGGAGGGCGGCGGGGTTAAAAACCAAAAGGAGGGAGGCCGCCGCTCCCCCTCTATAATTTCTAGCGCCCGTTTCTGTAACGGGCTTAATTTACTAGTATATATAATACTTTCCTTTGTTCCTTCTTCCTCGGTCTGAGGCAGGCAGTGAGAGGGTGGGATCCCCTTCCACCATGAGAGGAATGCAATGGAGTTGTGTGTGTGAGAGAGAGAGACCCCCACCACCCCTTTCTCTGAGAGCCCTCCTTTCTGTTCCCCTCACAAGAGGGTCCCTGTTGTGTGTCTGTGTGTCTCTGAAGGACAAGAGAGGAGGAGCCCCCCGCCCCGCTGCTTCTTTCCCCCAGTGGCTCTGAGGAAAACGACTTCTCCCACCCCTTCTCCAAAGGGCCGCCAAATCAACTTCGCCAGGATTTTTTCAAATGGAAAAATTTTGAATTTGATTAGTTTAAATCGAGGAACGAGATAAGGATGTCGTCTTTCTCCATTATTATTTAATCTCTGCCTGGAACCATTAACAAGAGCAATAATTCAGGATGAGCATATCAAGGGTGTAAAGCACAACAAAGATTATTACAAAATTGTATAATTTGCAGAAGATATCCTTTTATTTATTACAAAACCAGAAGATACAATTCCAAAAAGTATGGACAAAATAAAAACCTTTGGCAGAATATTGGGATATTCCATAAATTGGACAAAATCACATATTATACCAATAGGGCCAAGGGCTACATTGTATAGAAACCATCAATTTTGGATGTCCATTATACTGGTTTAAATTTAAGAAGCTCCAGTGTAGCAGATTGCTATTAAGCGAGCCCCCCCCCCCTCGGAGGAGAGAGAGTAAGAGAGAGCAGCCCTTCGGAGGAGCTCCCTCCCTCCCTCCCTCGCCAACCGCCATTCCCTCCCCTCGGAACATCCCAGGGCTGGGGAGAGAGGGCTGGAAGTCAACGCTGGCGACGCACACACCTCCCTTCCCTCAGACTCTCTCTCACGGTGCTTGGCGGTGGCTGTTGGCAACTCTTTTCTTTCAGTCAAGAGTCCTGCCCCGCAGGGAGCCAGCAAGCCAGTGAGAGGCACGGGGGGGGGGAGAGCCTCTCACCCGAGTCCTGCCTGCTCCTCGCGCACAAGGAGCCAGCGAGCGAGAGGCCCGCTGCTCCTGACATAACAAAAAAAACAAGACACCCCCTGAAAATAAGCCACCCTGTGTTTTTTTGAGGAAAAAAAGTTATAAGACGGTGTCTTTAAAAAGGGGAAACACGGTATTTATATATAAACAAAAAACATTTACCCTCTAGAGATGTGAAGGCCCAGAAAAAAACCAGAAAAATTCAGGAAAAAACCGTTTCCCCCCCTGAAGCTCCCCCCGCCCCCGCAAAAAATTGAAAAAATAAAAACTAGATTATGGAATGTTTTATTTAAACATGATGAATAAAATATTTTAAGATAAGGGGTTCAAATATTTTATAAATCATTTCTAAAAAATATGTATGGCATCAGATTATTCTAATTTCTGTGAGGACAAGCAAGTCCTAGGTTAACAAACTGAACTGCAAGAACAAGAGACATTTCTTCCTTTAGGAGGTGCTGTTGTCACCAGAAAGGAAAAAGGTTTCCGTTTTGTTTTTGCATGCGTGTGGTAAGCATTGGTTCTGTTCCTCTTCACTAGGCCTCAAAGCACTTCAGATTCCTCCATCTTCTGCAGCATGTGAAAGAATCTGGTCTATGTATGGAAACACTCACACTAAATCAAGAAATAAGCTGACATGTGAAAGGGTAGAGAAGCTTGTTTCAATCCGAGCAAATCTTCAGTTTTTAGAAGTCCATAATAACTGTCATAATGACAGACACAACAGAGTAGATTCAGAAGCGGAGACTGAAACTGACACTGAAAATTACAGCTCAGAAAATGATTCTGATTAAATTGCATGCCCATTCATTGAAACTTAGTCCCACTTCCTTCTTCAGTTCTTTTTATGAGAATGTTTTTTAAATACTGTGGAGAGGAAATATGAGTAATTGTTATTTCTGGATTTTTAACAATTGTGTTGTGTTGTGGGGGTTTTTTTTGTTCCACATAAACCATGCCAGGTGGAATCGGCAGCAGGAGGGAGTGGTCTTCCACACACTCACAGAGCAGCACCAGCAGGCAGAACAGCAGCAGCAGTGTTCCAAGGCCTCCTTGGAGCCTTATAGCTGTGGAGGTGGGTATGGGGCCTGCCCCCAAGCCCAGGATGGAAAATGGGCTTCAAGGGGAGCGGTCCTCCCCAACACTCACAGGCAGAGCAGCAGCAGCAGAAAAACAGCATTGTGATCTGAACAAGTCTTTGGAAGTATCTCTGCTTTTATCGCCTTTGGAACAAGGTCTTCTGTAATCCAGATGTAGTCTAGGCAGCTAAGGGATTGATTCAGTTCAGAAAAATACATGAAGTCTTTTTCTTTTGGATATTTTAATCTCCAAATATCCAACAGATCCAAATAGTCCACCAGTTCAAAGAAAGTTTTGGACAGTCTTCCATCATTTGAAACCTTTTTGTGTTCTATCCATTTAGGTGGAGACCACTCCATTTAATTTTGTAATCCAAATAGTCCAAGAGCCTTGTTCCAAGGTTTTCTTAAAAAATGGTGTAAATTAAGCTTTCCACTTCTTCTGAAGCTCTTTCCACACTCCATACATTCAAATGGTTACTCCCCTGTTTGAGTTTGTTCCTGTGAATGAAGGTGTGAACTGTCACTGAAGTTCTTTCTGCACTTCATGCAATTAAATTGTTTTTCCCATGTGAATCCATTGATGTTTTTTAAGTGCTCCACTGTCACCGAAGCTCTTTCCACACTCCATGCATTCAAATGGTTTCTCCCGTGTGAGTCCGTTGGTGTTTTCTAAGGTTGCAACTGAAACTGAAGCTCTTTCCACATTCCATGCATTCAAATGGTTTCTCCCCTGTGTGAGTCCGTTTATGTCCTCTAAGTGCTCCACTGTCACTGAAGCTCTTTCCACACTCCATACATTCAAATGGTTTCTCCCCTGTGTGAGTCCGTTGATGAATTTTAAGTGTTCCACCTTGACTGTAGCTCTTTCCACACTCCATACATTTATATGGTTTCTCCCCTGTGTGAATCCGTTTATGTCCTCTAAGTGCTCCACTGTCACGGAAGCTCTTTCCACACTCCATACATTTATATGGTTTCTCCCCTGTGTGAATCCGTTGATGTCCTCTAAGTGTTCCACTGTCACTGAAGCTCTTTCCACACTCCACACATTTATATGGTTTCTCCCCTGTGTGAGTCCGTTGATGTTTTCTAAGTGTTCCACTGTCACTGAAGCTCTTTCCACACTCCACACATTTATATGGTTTCTCCCTTGTGTGAGTTAGTTGATGTTTACCAAGATGTGCACTCCGAGCGAAGCTCTTTCCACACTCCATACATTTGAATGGCTTCTCTCCTGTGTGAGTCCGTTGATGTTTACTAAGGTCTCCACTCTGACTGAAGCAATTTCCACACACCATGCATTTAAATGGTTTTTCTGCTGTGTGAGATCGTTGATGTCTACTAAGGTGTTCACTATCAGCGAAGCTCTTTCCACACTCCATACATTGAAATGGTTTCTCCCCTGTGTGAGTCCGTTGATGACTTCTAAGATTTACACTCCAACTGAAGCTCTTTCCACATTCCATACATTTATATGGTTTCTCTCCTGTGTGAGTTCGTTCATGTGAACGAAGGTGTGAACTGACCCTGAAGCTCTTCCCACACTCCTTGCATTTAAATGGTTACTCCCCTGTTTGAGTTTGTTCCTGTGAATGAAGGTGTGAACTGTCACTGAAGTTCTTTCTGCACTTCATGCAATTAAATTGTTTTTCCCATGTGAATCCATTGATGTTTTTTAAGTGCTCCACTGTCACCGAAGCTCTTTCCACACTCCATGCATTCAAATGGTTTCTCCCGTGTGAGTCCGTTGGTGTTTTCTAAGGTTGCAACTGAAACTGAAGCTCTTTCCACATTCCATGCATTCAAATGGTTTCTCCCCTGTGTGAGTCCGTTTATGTCCTCTAAGTGCTCCACTGTCACTGAAGCTCTTTCCACACTCCATACATTCAAATGGTTTCTCCCCTGTGTGAGTCCGTTGATGAATTTTAAGTGTTCCACCTTGACTGTAGCTCTTTCCACACTCCATACATTTATATGGTTTCTCCCCTGTGTGAATCCGTTTATGTCCTCTAAGTGCTCCACTGTCACGGAAGCTCTTTCCACACTCCATACATTTATATGGTTTCTCCCCTGTGTGAATCCGTTGATGTCCTCTAAGTGTTCCACTGTCACTGAAGCTCTTTCCACACTCCACACATTTATATGGTTTCTCCCCTGTGTGAGTCCGTTGATGTTTTCTAAGTGTTCCACTGTCACTGAAGCTCTTTCCACACTCCACACATTTATATGGTTTCTCCCTTGTGTGAGTTAGTTGATGTTTACCAAGATGTGCACTCCGAGCGAAGCTCTTTCCACACTCCATACATTTGAATGGCTTCTCTCCTGTGTGAGTCCGTTGATGTTTACTAAGGTCTCCACTCTGACTGAAGCAATTTCCACACACCATGCATTTAAATGGTTTTTCTGCTGTGTGAGATCGTTGATGTCTACTAAGGTGTTCACTATCAGCGAAGCTCTTTCCACACTCCATACATTGAAATGGTTTCTCCCCTGTGTGAGTCCGTTGATGACTTCTAAGATTTACACTCCAACTGAAGCTCTTTCCACATTCCATACATTTATATGGTTTCTCTCCTGTGTGAGTTCGTTCATGTGAACGAAGGTGTGAACTGACCCTGAAGCTCTTCCCACACTCCTTGCATTTAAATGGTTTCTCCCCTGTGTGAGTTCGCTGATGTGCTTGAAGGTGTGCAGACTGGCTGAAGCTCTTTCCACACTCCATACATTTAAATGGTTTCACTCCTGTGTGGGTCCTTTGATGTATATCAAGGTCTGTACACCGCCTGAAGCTCTTTCCACATTCCATGCATTCAAATGGTTTCTCCCCTGTATGAATCTGTTGATGAATTCTAAGGCTTCCACTAGCAGTGAAGCTCTTTCCACATTCCATGCATTTAAATGGTTTCTCCCCTGTGTGAGTCCGTTGATGTATACCAAGGTGTGCACTCCGAGCGAAGCTCTTTCCATACTCCATACATTTGAATGGTTTCTCCCCTGTGTGAGTCTGTTGATGACTTCTAAGATTTCCACTCAAACTGAAGCTCTTTCCACATTCCATACATTTATATGGTTTCTCTCCTGTGTGAGTTCGTTCATGTGAACGAAGGTGTGAACTGAACCTGAAGCTCTTCCCACACTCCTTGCATTCAAATGGTTTCTCTCCTGTGTGGGTCCTTTGATGTATATCAAGCTCTGTACACAGCCTGAAGCTCTTTCCGCACTCCATGCATTCAAATGGTTTCTCCCCTGTGTGAATCTGTTGATGAATTCTAAGGTTTCCACTTTGACTGCAGCTCTTTCCACATTCCACACATTTATATGGTTTCTCCCCTGTGTGAGTCCGTTGATGAATTCTAAGATGTCCACTGTCACTGAAGCTCTTTCCGCACTCCATACATTCAAATGGTTTCTCCCCTGTGTGAGTCCGTTGATGTACTTGAAGGCTTCTACTTCTACAGAAGCTTTTCTCGCACTCCATACACTTATATGGTTTCTCCCTTGTGTGCGTCCGTTGATGAAGTCTAAGTGATCCACTGTCACTGAAGCTCTTTCCGCACTCCATGCATTCAAATGGTTTCTCTCCTGTGTGAGTTTGTTGATGTACACGAAGGTTTGAACACCGGTTGAAGTTCTTTCCACACTCCATACATTTAAATGGTTTCTTCCCCGTGTGAGTCTGTTGATGTTTTCTAGGTGTTCCACTAACAGTGAAGCTTTTTCCATGCTCTATAGCCTGAAATGCTTTCTCCACTGTCTGACTTCATAGAGGTGACATTTGTGTGTTCATCAACTGCATCACATGCCACATTCCATGCATTTCAATGGTTTCTTTGCTAATCTTTATGAAACTTCAGATGTCCCCCAGAATTCTGACTGTTTTCTCCACCGCTTCCTTCAGAGTGCATGGAAACCTGTTCGGATTTCAAGAAAGAGAACAAAGGAATATGAAACACAGAAAGTTATGTTAGCACTTTCTTCTATTTTAACATCTCATACATTCTCCCATGTGCTCCCCCTGTCATAGAATCATAGAACTGGAGAGTTGGAAGGGACTCTAGGGCCATCTAGTCCAACCCCCTGGAATACAGTAATGTCCAAGAACATTCCTTCTACTTGTCTGGTTCATAGTTTCTAATGACATATTTCATCCTCTGCACACTAATCCTCCACCCCGAGGCATATTTTTCCTAACTTTCTAACTGAAAGTTCTTGAAAGTTCCAGAATATATTTTAGGTTTATCTGGCAGGGGAAGAAACCAATAATTTAATATAAAATTGTAATGGACAGTTAGGAGTGAGGTGGATTCTCGCTGCCAGTTTTACATTGGTACACTGGTACTATGAGGCAACATGCCTCTGCTGGCTAAAAGGTGTGGGTAATTCTATGAAGACTTACAACACCTTCTAGAAATGACAGCAAAGAAGGATGTTCTTCCCATCTCAAAAGTGGAAAGGACCTAACAGAAGCAGAAGACATAAAGAAGAGGTGGCAAGAATACACAGAGGAATTATACCAGAAAGATATGGAGGTCTCGTACAGTGCCATAGAATGCTCCAACTACCGCACAATTGCACTCATTTCACATGCTAGCAAGGTTATGCTTAAAATTCTACAAGGCAGGCTTAAGCAGTATGTGGACTGAGAACTCCCAGAAGTTCCAGCTGGATTTCGAAGGGGCAGAGAAACCAGAGACCAAATTGCAAACATGCGTTGCTCCTGTATACCTGAAGGAGCATCTCCACCCCCACCGTTCAGCCCGGACACTGAAGTCCAGTGCCGAGGGCCTTCTGACGGTTCCTTCACTGCGAGAAGCAAAGCTACAGGGAACCAGGCAGAGGGCCTTCTTGGTAGTGGCACCTGCCCTGTGGAACGCCCTCCCATCACAGGTCAAAGGGATCAATAACTACATGACATTTAGAAAATACCTGAAGGCAGCCCTGTTTAGAGAAGTTTTTAATCTGTGATGTTTTAATGTATTTTAATATTTGCTGGAAGCCGCCCAGAGTGGCTGGGGAGACCCGGCCAGATGGGCGGGGTACAAATAATAAATTCTTCTTCTTCTTCTTCTTCTTCTTCTTCTGGAGCAAGCTAGAGAGTTCCAGAAAAACATCTACTTCTGCTTCATTGACTACGCAAAAGCTTTTGACTGTGTCGACCACAGCAAACTATGGCAAGTTCTTAAAGAAATGGGAGTGCCTGATCACCTCATCAGTCTCCTGAGAAATCTCTATGTGGGACAAGAAGCTACAGTTAGAACTGGATATGGAACAACTGATTGGTTCAAAATTAAGAAAGGAGTACGACAAGGCTGTATATTGTCTGCCTGCTTATTTAACTTATATGCAGAATTCATCATGCAAAAGGCTGGACTGGATGATTCCCAAGCCGGAATTTAGATTGCCGGAAGAAATATGAACAACCTCAGATATGCTGATGACATAACCTTGATGGCAAAAAGTGAGGAGGAATTAAAGAACAGCAGTCACAAAATTAAAAGACGCCTGCTTCTTGGGAGAAAAGCAATGACAAACCTAGACAGCATCTTAAAAAGCAGAGACAGCTGAAGGAGTGCTCAGGTAGGAAAATGTCCTTGGATCTAGACCTCCATCTTTCAGCCTTGTTGGGGCGAGAGTGTTCATTCTTTCCAGAACTAACTGAAAGTTTTGGAAAGTTCCAGAACTAACTGAAAGTTTTGGAAGTTTCCAGAACACATTTTAGGTTAATCTGGGAGGACAAGAAACCAATAATCCTATATAATAATCTTGCTATGTCCCTGCCTTTCCGTGTGTCACGGAAGTGAGGTACTGCGCATGACACACGCGGAAGCAGGGATTGGAGCAGGCGGAGAGGGGGGCGTGGTTACGCTGCTGGCTTGCTGCTGCTCCTCCCGCTGCTCACAGAGACTTCCGGCGGCCGGGCGGGAGAGGAGAGAGAGCCAAGGGGGAAGCGTCCCGCCATCCCCACTGAGAGAGGCGCACGGGCCCGCTCTGCTGTGGCTGCTGGAGCTTGGCGGCGGCGGCGGCAGCAGCAGAAACGACGACGGAGGGTCCCCTGCTTTCTGCCGCCTCCGGGCGGGCGCGCTCACCTGTCTCGGCAGCGGCCGGCCCGGCCCTCTCCACCCAGGCACCCCGACGCCCCCACCCCACCCCCAGAACCCCCCACAAAAACACAGCACAGCCAGCAGCGTCTGCTGGTCGGTGGGCAGCTGCGAAGCGGGCGGCGCAGGGCTGGGCGCCACCGGCAGCTTCGCGTCGGTTCCTACCGCCAACGACTCGCCCCCTTCCGCTAGAGCAGCGGCGGTCGAGGGGGCAGAGGGAGCGGCAGCGGCTCCCGCAGCCGCCGTCGCTGCTGCTACCGCTGCTGCTGCAGCCGGCGACTGTGGGAGAGCGGGAGGAGGAGGAGGAGGGGGTGGTGCCGGTGGCGCTCCCGCGTTGGGGTCAGGCTTCACTGTGGAAGGGGGCATGGAGGTGAGGCAACAAAGGCAGGAGGAGAAGGGGAGGGGCCGGCGCAGCAGAAATGGGGCTGTGGGGCACGAGGGGCTGGAGAGTGAGAAACGAAAGCGCCATGGGGCAGGAGGGGCTGGTGAGTGTGCGGGATATGGGGCTGGAGTGCATGGGATGTTGAGGGGCCATGGGGCAGGAGAGGCTGGTTAGTCTGGGAGGATATGGGGCAGGAGGGGTGGGGTGGGATAAGGGTATGGGGTAGGAGCGCGTGGTGAGTGACAGTATGGGGCAGGAGAGGCTGGTTAGTCTGGGAGGATATAGGGCTGGAGGGGTGGGGTTGGGGTATGGGGCAGGAGGGGCTGGTGAGTGAGAAAGTAAACGTCAGGAGGCACTGGTGAGCGTGTGAGGATATGGGGTGGGGGCGTTATGAGGCAGGAGGGGCTGGTGAGTGTGGGAGTATGGGGCAGGATGAGTGGGGTGTTGGGGGTATGGGGCAGGAGGGGGTCGGATGTGGGGAGTATGGGGCAGGAGGGGCTGGTGAATGTAGTGGGATATGGGGCAGGAGGGGTTGGTGAGTGTAGCAGGGGTATAGGGCTAGAGGAGTGAGCGGCTATTGAGCGAGAGTGAGGATGCGAGGTGTGGGGGGGGATACAGAAAAAGTCTGCCATATTGGAGGGGGCGGAGAGGGGGGCGGGACGACGCAGAGACACTTCCGGCCGGGCGAAACTGCGCCGCCGCCATTGCCTATGGAGGCTCCCGCCCCGCTGCTGGCGAGCTTCTCCCTCACTGACACCAGCCCGCCTTCCGTCCCCTTCCCCTCCAGGGTGCAGCGCCAGCAGCTCCTCCTGCTGCTCCGCCGAGGCGGCGGCGGGCTGGGCACGTCGGTGGAGGCAGCGCCGGCGGCGGAGGAGCCGGCCGGGCCAGCGCCGCCCGCCAAGTCGCTGCTGCTGCCGCTGTTCCCGTTCGCCTCCATTTTGTCTCTGCCCGCCCCCCCCAAGCCTCTGCGCTTCCCGAAGCGGCTCCCGACGTCCTGCGAGGAAAGCGGGCTGAGGTGGGGGGCGGCAGCGGCAGGAGAGGAAGGGGCGGGGGAGGGGAAAGCGCGGCAGCCGGGAGGTGTTTGGCCCGTGGAGCGCCAGCCGCCGCCACCGCTAGCGCCCGTTTTCTAACGGGCTACATTCACTAGTTAAATATAAAATTATAATGGATAATTAGGAGAGAGGTGGATTCTACCTGCCAGATGTACGTTTTTATTGTGAGGCAACATGCCTCTGCTGGTTAAGTACTGGATAATATTGAAAGACACTAAGCTATTGGATCTAGAAGGTCATTAGAATATGTTTGTTTGGTACGCTTATTTATGCTATGATACAACTAAAACATACAAGAGCTCTAGGAATCATATTATTAGGAATATCCTTTTTACAGTATGGGATTAATATAAGAATCTCCTGGGAAGAAGCAATAGCTTTTAAAAAATGCAATATGGAAGGACAATGGGCAACTTACAGAGATCTTTTGAACTTTTTGGGAGAAGAAATAAAACTGAATAAAGAGGATGGGGTGGGAGGTGCGGTGGCAGATTGGTTTCAATACCATCAAATAATCTTATTTAAACAAGATAAAAGGAGAGGTTTTTGACTCAATGTTTGCACATTGAAAGAAATATTATTCAGAGTAAAGAGAAAGTGATTTCCAAAATGTATGAGAAACTATTGGAATGGGAAATAACACTTCTGGGTCTCTGCAACATGGTGGGTGAACTGAGAATCTGATGGCTCCATCAGATTTGGCCTCATAGAGCGAGGGGAAGAGCACAAGGGCGATGCACCTCCCCCCAAGACCCCAAGAGGAACACTGGGGTGTCTTGGGGTCCTGCAGAGATTCACTGACTGCGCTGCGGATCTACTGATCTCTGCCTCCATCCCGGAAGGAAAGGGGGGGGGGAGCCGAAGGAGCCGGGGAGCTAGGCACCAGGACAGGTCTACGGAAGCAAAGCCTCTGAATCCAGCCACAAGCAGTCACCATTTCAGACACTGTGCCGATTGAAAGGTGAGGAAAAATTAAGGAATTGGCTCAATTGATTAATTCGGCAAGATAATGGGAGTGAAAAAAGGAAGTCCACTCCCATGAATGGTGCTACAGCCACAAAACTACTGCAAGTGAAGTGTGGATGAAATTTATTTCATAATATAAGTCAACTAATGAATAATTGCATGATTAGGTCCAGTCGTGTCGGACCCTGGGGTTGCGGCGCTCATCTCGCTTTATTGGCCAAGAGCTGGCGTACAGCTTCCGGGTCTTGTGGCCAGCATGCCAAAGCTGCTTCTGGCGAACCAGAGCAGCACACGGAAACGCCGTTTACCTTCCCGCCGGAGCGGTACCTATTTATCTACTTGCACTTTGAAGTGCTTTCGAACTGCTAGGTGGGCAGGAGCAGGGACTGAGCAATGGGAGCTCACCCCATCACAGGGATTCGAACCGCCGACCTTCTGATCAGCAAGCCCTAGGCTGTGTGGTTTAACCCACAGCGCCACCTGGGTCCCTTCAGCGGAATGTACCGGGCGCCATTACGTGATTGTTAAGAAGACTGATTACCGCTGCAGGCAGCAGTCCAGCCTGGTTCAAAGGCTTCACAACTCAGCTGTTTACACGTATTTAACAGTTTGTAGAGGAGGAAAACGCACGCGCGGGGGGGGGGGGAATATTCTGAATCAAATGTTGTACTAAACTGGTGCTTAATAAACAACTGGTATATCAGCATAATATTTCAACCATGTAAAGTGAACAGCAGTTAACAGTGGCATTAAGAACCATCATCACTGTCATTAACAAATGAAGAGAGACTTTAAGGCTCGATTACTCTTCTAGTCTTCTGTGAACCCCAAGAACTCATCAGTGCTAGAGTAAGAGTTTAGGAAGCTCAGTTGCTCACAATCACTGACATCATGGTGACTAGCGCTACGTGCCTCAGAAAAGCCACAATGAAGAACCTACTTCCAGCTTCTTACTTTCTGTGAGGATGCGGTGTCACTGGGTTTTACAGATCACCTTTAACATCAGTAACATCTCTGACCTTTAGCTGCTATATCAATGAAAAATATGAGCATCTCTGATCTGTGACTTTTGACAGCTAGTCCCAGTTATTATTCTCTAACACGGGGGGGGGGGGGGAAGAGATGCACCACATATGGTCCCAAATGCATGTATCCTTTGCTGCTTTTGATGCCCCACATACCCCACATACCCCATGCCCCCTCTCACATTCAGAGCAAGCTTGGGCTTGCTCTCCTGGGTGCTGAATCAAGTCAAGGTGTGCATGTGTGTGTTTGTAGGGGGGTGTGTGTGTTTGTTTTGAATCAAATAAAGGGAGTGTTGAATAAACTCAAGGGCTGTGTGTGTGTGTTGAATCAAGTCAGGGGATGTGTGTGTGTATAGGGGTGTTCAATCAAATAAAGGTGTGTGGGTGTGTGTGTGTGTGTGTGTGTGTAGGAATCAAATAAAGGGGTGGGGTGTTGAATAAACTCAAGCTCTCTCTCTCAAATACAAATACAATACCTTTATTGGCATAGATAAAACAATAAGCATAAAAAACCCAGCTGTGTATATTAGAATTTTAGAACATACAATATAAAAGAAGGAAAAGGAATCCTCAGCCCCCACTATTGTACAGGCCAGAGCTCCCCAGATTTAACTTCAAAAATCCTGGTCAGAAATTGTGCCATAGCTATAGTCACTTCCAGGGAATCATCCCTCAACAAGAACTGGGCTATAGGTTGTTTATTAGAGGGGACCCTGAGCCATATAGAGGACTCTCTCTCTCTCTCTCTCTCTCTCTCTCTCTCTCTCTCTCTCTCTCTCTCTCTCTCGTGTGTGTGTGTGTGTGTGTGTGTGTGTGTGTGTGTGTGTGTGTGTGTGTGTGTTGAATCAAGTCAAGGTGTGTATGTGTGTGTTTGTAGGGTGTATGTGAATCAAATAAAGGGTGGGGGTGTTGAATAAACTCAAGGTGTGTGTGTGTGTGTGTGTGTGTGTGTGTGTGTGTGTGTGTGTGTGTGTGTGTGTGTTAAATCAAGTCAAGGGGTGTACGTGTGTTTGTAGGGGGAGTGAATCAAATAAAGGGGTGGGGTGTTGAATAAATTCAAGGGCTCTGTGTGTGTGTTGAATCAAGCCAGAGGGTGTGTGTTTTTGTGTGGGGGCCAGTAAAGGGGTGTTGAAGAGAAGCTCAAGGGCTCTGCGTGTGTGTGTTGGGGTTGGGCAGTCCTTTGCCCCTCGCCGATGCTGCCTTCAACAAAGAGCAGCTGAGGGAAGCTACTCTCTTCCCGCCTTTCCCCTCTGAGGCAAAGGCTCCCCTCACGTCAGGCATGGCTCCTGCCTGGCAGCGACGGAGCTCCCGGCTGCTAACGCGGGTGGGATGCTCTTTCATCCTCCCTCCACCGCCTGAAAAACGGAGTGCACGGGCGGTGGCTTTGGAGGAGGAAGAGCAGCTCCGACTGCGGCGGCAGCGGAGGAGATGCTTGACAGGGACCGCCCCACCTTCCCGGCTCCCTGTAAATGCGCACGTTCCTGCTTTACAAGGAGCCTTTGCTCCACAGGATGCACAAACATTTCCCCTTACCTTTTAGGAGGGAAAAAGTGCGTGGAATGGAGCGAAAAATACGGTACTAATTTACTCTCAGAGGCTGTGAGACAACTGAAAGAGATGAATGCACAAACCACCAAGGTGGGAATGGTAGACAAACAAGGTCTGAGGGAAATACAAGGGAAAGTAAGAGGAGTCAAAGACAAAAATGATTTGGGAGGCCCTGACTGATAAAATTGGTACCTCGTGCGAAATGATTTGGAGGCTTTGACTGTGCTAGAGAAGAAACAAGAAGGGAGGGCCAAAGGTAGAAGAGGCTACCTTATGTGGTGACAACGTAAAATCATCAAAGAGGCCTGGGGGGAAACATATAAAGATGTGAAGAAAATGTGGAAATGTTGTTTAAAAAAATTGAAGTTATGATATTGAGATGGACTGTTTGAGCAAAGACTTTGTCCTGGTATGCATGACTGGACGCCAGGCCAAGACCAACCAGCCGCTATGGAAGGAAGAAGCCTCGGCCAAAGAAGATAAAGAAGAAGATTGGCTAAATAAATTATTGAATTATGCAGGACAAATTAGTACAAAAAAAGGGTAACTTTAATGCATATTTTTACAGCTTTGTGTATACATTTTTATATTATAGCTATAGCCAAATATTTTTATATTATAGCTATAGCCAAATAACCAGAAAAAGGAAGTAGAACTTGATTAGGTTGATATGCAGTAGCTTTCCTTCATCTGAATGTAGCCAATGAGCATGAGTGTTTAGAGAGCCAATCAGGTCACAGTGTACCAGAGGCGACTTAGTCATGCTGGTCACATGACCCGGAAGCTGCACACTGGCTCCCTCAGCCAATAATGCGAGATGAGCGCCGCAACCCCAGAGTCGGTCACGACTGGACCTAATGGTCAGGGGTCCCTTTACCTTACCACACGTTGCACAGGTACAAACGTGTTCCTATAAAACAGCTTCCAGGTCATGTGGCCAGCATGACTAAGCCACTTCTGGTAAACGAGAGCAGTGCACGGAAACGCCATTTACCTTCCCGCTACAGCACAGGTGTCAAACACAAGGCCCGGGGGCCAAATGCGGCCCGCCAGACCTCGTCATGTGGCCCGTGTAGCCTCCGCCGGCCGCCAGCCTTGCTCCAACTCCTGGGCTGCAGGTTGCCACCACCGCCTCCTCCTCCTCCTGCTTTTGCGGCCTCCCCTCCTTCCCTTCCCACGCGCTTGTTTTTAAAGTTTATTTCACAGAGCCCACTAGGGGCGCTCCGCGTCCTTGCAGCCTCGCTCTCTGGCTCCCTCCCTCCCTCCCTCCCTCGCTGGAGCGAGCGAGCAACTTGCGGCGCTCTTCTTCAGCGCGGCTGAACTTTTCCTCAACTCTTTCGCCGCCTCGGCTGAAGTTCACCAGCGATCCCTTCCCCGCCCCCCTCCCTCCCTCTCTCTCTCGCCGCCACCCCCGGCAGACAAACACACAAACAACGCCGGGCACAGCCAAGCCAAGCCAGGGAGCAGAGCCGGGACTTCTCCCCTCCCCCCCACGCTCCCCGTGTCGGAGGCGAGGAAGTGGGGAGAAAAGAGAGAGGAGAGAAACCCAACGTGCCGCCGCCGCGCACCATCTCTCTCTCTTTCCAGCAAACCAGCCGCGAGGTGGATGGACGTTGGGCAGCTGAGGCTCTCGGGCGCCAGTTCTGCGCCGGGGGCGGGCCGGATCTGTGGGGCCAGTGGCTGACCCCCACCCTCCCCACCCCTCCACCCAGAGCGGAACCCTCTCCATCCCACCCCACGGACCCACATCTTTCCCGGACGCCTAGCAGGGCAGAGAAGGGAGCGTGCAACAGAAAGAGCGATTGCACCTACTTGCGGCCAGTTTCCTCGCTCTGCCTTTGGATCGCATTGCTGCCAAATCCCACGGACGTTGCTTGGATGGTTGCTTGGGGTGGGGGGGATATCTGGGGTCGGGGTGGGGGGTGGGGAGGGAAATCAATGGAGGGGCTTTCCCCCCTCTCTCTCTTTCTCTTCGTTTTTCCCACCCTTCCTGCTTCCCCCACTCTTTTCTTTCTCTCTTTCTCACTCACTCTGTTTCTCTCTCTCTCTCCCAACCCCAAAGCTTGCTATCTTCTCCAGCATTGTCAGTTTGGACACCTTCGCACATGCGCAAGGGCGGCTTCTCCCTCTCGCTCTCCTCTCGCTCGCCCTCCCCGCGCAACTCACCCCCCCCCTCAACATCTCCCGGGCGCCGCAAAAAAAAAAAAAGTTTGGAGCGATCTTTCACTTTTGGATTTAGGGATCTTGGGCAGAAGATCGCAGGAAAGAAGCTAAGGCGCGGGGCGGGGCGGGGTGGTGGAGATCTCTCTTTGCTCGCTTGGGAAAAATCTAAGCTAGGGAGAGAAACCAATTGACATAAGCGCCCATGCAGACTTTTAAGAGAGGGAGGGAGATGCCGGATGATGAGCTGATACGACCTGCGATTTATTAATTGTGGACGGCGATTCTTCTTTGTGCACCCTTGGCCGGTGCACTCCCCCCCCCCAACACACACACTTTTCTCATCAGCACAACCATTATTTCACAGGGCGACCCTAGGAATGAGTAAAGCGGCGCTTATGTGCAGTGACCAACCCGGCTCCCCCATCGCTGCGAGGTGGCCTCAAGGGCGCACCTGGAGGTCCCGGCAGGTGTGCTGCTGCTGCCTCCGCCGTCTGCATGGGGAGCCTCTCTTTTTTCGCAGGTGCAGCCATCGGGGATTTTGCAAAGAGGCAGGTCACCTAGCTTTCCCATACACACACACACACACACACACACACACACACGCTTTTCCTCTCCGCCAACCCAGAATCCTTGAGAAGGAGCTCTAGCAGGGGTGCCAAATTGAGTAAAATAGGAGGGGGGCGGCTCAGGTAAACCCCACCCTGCATAATCACAAGATGCGGCTCGCACACACCAACCATTGATTTTAATGGCAATGCCCATCCATTTTGCAGGGGCCCAGCCCCCTCAATATTTTGTATGTTTAAAAAAAAAATTACTGTCTGTTACCAAAAATGACAAACCTAGACAGCATCTTAAAAAGCAAAGACATCACCTTGCCAACAAAGGTCCGTATAGTTAAAGCTATGGTTTTCCCAGTAGTAATGTACGGAAGTGAGAGCTGGGCCATAAAGAAGGCTGATCGCCGAAGAATTGATGCTTTTGAATTATGGTGCTGGAGGAGACCTCTTGAGAGTCCCATGGACTGCAAGAAGATCAAACCTCTCCATTCTGAAGGAAATCAGCCCTGAGTGCTCATTGGAAGGACAGATCCTGAAGTTGAGGCTCCAGTACTTTGGCCACCTCATGAGAAGAGAAGACTCCCTAGAAAAGACCCTGATGTTGGGAAAGATGGAGGGCACAAGGAGAAGGGGACGACAGAGGACGAGATGGTTGGACAGTGTTCTTGAAGCTACTAGCATGAGTTTGGCCAAACTGCGAGAGGCAGTGGAGGATAGGTGTGCCTGGCGTGCCTTGGTCCATGGGG